>JANAVB010043216.1:5693975-6039847 GCA_029216955.1 Iris pallida | reverse complement strand
AGGAAATTACCTATAGGAGTGAATCCTAATGAAACTCTCTCCGACACGAAGATCTTTGTAGGAAGGACACTTCCACCTTGCACCTTTCTCCCAAATTTTGGTAGCACCCTCCCTTGATGGTGTAGAGAGGATCTATGGAAGAAATTTGGGAAAAAATGAGAAGATTAAGAGATGAAATCTCAAGTTTAGGTCTAGGTTTTGGGGAAGAACTCAAAAGGGGGAAGAAATTGAGAGTGGAGAAGAAGTGAATGGAGAGATGGAGGCCCTCCCATGTGGCCGGCCATGTAGGGGGTTTGGGGGCATTTGGCAATGTCTAAAATGCCCTCCAAGCCTCCTTTAGGCCAAAATTGACTTAAGCAAATTTTCGCTGTTGGAAAGGCAAGTTAAAATCTACAAATTGATCGATTAACTCATGGAGGAATTGTCTAAAAGTACCAGACTGATTTATGGGATTTATGGGCCATGCCTAACATAAGTTTCGGTCCCAATCAGGGTCTAAGCTATCCGGGTCTCCGATACAAGTCGGAATGAGCTGAAATTCGAACCAGACTCTAAAATTTTCCAAATAACAATATAATTAAATAAAAATTTCTAAAATTTTCAAAAATGCAAAAATAACCATTTTATCCCTATTTATGAAAAGTGGGAGTGACAAGTCTACCAACTTTAAAAAAAATTTGTCCTCGAAATTGAATGAGAAACTATCACAACAACATGAATAGAACAAGGAAAGAAAAAATTACCTCAAGGCACGAAGTGTAGTGCCCCGCTCCTAGCGGTTCACTATGTAAGGCTTGTGGCTTGGTTAACTCGGTCGGAACCGAGTATTGGAAAAACTTACCGTCGGCATCGAATCGATCACGGACAAGTGTATAAGAACCTTTCCAACTAATGGATTGGTTTCTCTTGAAATGCGTCCAAGAGTTTTCTCTGGATGTTTTGCTGCTGGTTTTGTTGCTTGGTTTTGATGGATGTTTTCTGAATGCTTTTCGATGATTTGATTCTTGTCCATTTTCATCGATTTGCATATATTCTGGTTCTGGGGCATGACAATACGGATCAGAAAAAATTTTCTAAGGAGTCATTCCCTTTATTCTATTAGTTTCGGCTTTTTCGGATTGAACTCCATTCGTCCTCGTGATTTTTCTCGTATGAATTTTTCGCGTAAAAATCTTGGTATTTGTGTTGTATTTTCTTTGGGGTTTTGGTTGTTTGGTTTGTGCAAATTTTCTTCGTTCTCACTAGGTCCTATCGATTTGGGGGGACAATGTCCGCATTTCATTTTCAACACTAAGCTCTAACACATTTTTGACTTCTCTACAACTCGGAAGACAAGAATTAGACTTGGATGCCGACTTTCACCGTAGCGCTACTTGCCGGAAGTCGCTCCATCTGCCTTGCCGAAAATTGACTTACTCTATAGGATGAATAGTAGAAGTAAATTCGTATGAGAAAGAAAGTTGCTCTCATTTATAACCAGGAGTGATGTTACATATAGCTCCAAAAAATTTTATCACTCCATGTCCCTCCGTCACATGGTACTTCTGTATTGACCGAAGCAAATATAAGGGAGCGTTGGAGGAAGACATGAGCGAATTGGAGAGGACAACGTTGCAGAGAGACATGGAGAGAGAAAAATTTTGGAGGTACATAAAACATTTTCATGTAACCAGTGGTTAATTTCTTAAGAAGCAAGTTCCATAGACGTGTTTTTCTCGTCTGTTGATTTCTCAATAAGCAAGTTTTCTGGACAGATCGTCCACTTTTTCTAGACATAATTTTGTATGTTACGAATCTTACGATTGTTGGTTTCTCAAGAAGAAAATTTCATGGACAACATTTTTATCCCAATAAAAGTCCTCAGGAAACGTATATGTTTCCTCTAAGAGAGGAAACACCATTAATCCGTAGCCTTTAGCAATTCGGACGTTGCAATTAAAATAAGTTCTAAAAAAATGGGTCAAATATTCGACAAATGAAAATATCTAAGTTTTCTTAAATATGTTGTCAAATTTGGTTAATTAACAGGTTTTCGTCGAATTGAATTTTTCATAAGTATGTAAAGTATTATACATTTTTGAAAGATACGAAAAATTCATGTATAAATTATAATATAAGTTTTAATCGATGATTGCTAACCAGGATCCGTAGTCGCTTATACACGCTTAATTATTAGACATTGTCAAACGAAAAAAAGAATGATGGGAATATAGTCCCAGTAGTAAAGAAATTCTAGTGACGCTATATGTATTCAATCCTTCGATGTTCCTCCGCCACGTGACACTTGGTTATTGATCAAAGTAAAAAATAATAATAATAATAACTGCACAAAAGAAATATACCCACATATTTTTACAGGATAGAATTCCCAAAAATTGTGGGTTATATCAACTCTGAAAGTGGCAAAACACAAATCTCTAAGCAAAATCCTGCCAAATTTCTCATTTTGTTAATAGTTAAGAGAGAACGATTACACCGAAATAGATGACAAGCGGACAACAAGTCGTTTAGGAAGAAGCAGCAGCTTAATATTCTAAACAATATATATTATCTAAAGTCTCAATACTAATTAAGAGTATCCACAGTGGAGATACTCCAAACCCTTGTTAGCAATCACCCGAATAAAATGCGTATTATACGCGAATTTTTCCGTACTTTACATAAACGTATAATACTTACGTACTTTTGAAAATTTTGGATTTGTACGCGAATTTTAAGCCTATGGCGTTTTAAACGCGTACCGTACGAATTTTTAAAAAAAATTGGCCAAAAAAATTGTGACCAAGAAACCCAACAGTCTGAACTTTCTTGACTCTTGCTGCTATTAGATATTAAGACTGGCACAATTCTTAAAAATTATCAAAAGAAAAGAAGAAAAATTGTCACAGAACAAAAAAAAGAAATCCAAGAGTTTTTGCACATGTTGCTTGCAACAATCAAAGAAAAATCTTTCGATTTTCCATCATCCAACATCTTTTTATTCTCACACTGAACCCTTATTTATGAAGGAGTAGAGGTGGGTGTGTCCTATATATATGCCGAATTTTTAGTGCCGAATTGATTCATATGAAACGTACTAAACACGAATTAAATCTGATCCGAATGTTTTTCGTTAGACGAATTTTTGATCGAATTTTTGATCGTATTTTACTTATATTGTGCCAATTTATACTCGTACTTTTGTCGTTCCGAATTTTTTCCGTTTGCCGAATTGCTAACAAGGCTCCAAACACGTATTCCAAATTATCGTGTAAATATTACTTTTGGGGTGTACTTTCTTTTATGTTTCGTAAGATTTTTCTCACAATTTGTTTTCCATGTTGGTAAATTTGTTAATATTGGTGGGCCCAAAAATTATTGTAGTGGAGCTAGCACATGCTCTAAATCTGGAGTGTCTCTTAGCTTTCTAGTAATTTTTAAGTATGGACAAATGTCCACTGTAGTCTTCAAGTGCTACAAAATTTGGCTAAAGTTAAAATATAGCACCTGAAATCTCTCCCACTGTGGATGCTCGAAACATATCATGCTAAACATATCTTTCTGATAATTCTTTTTAGAGTTAATTATTTAAATGACGTCTGAAGAATGTAGTGGTTGTCGTTTTGGTGATTTTTTTTTTTTTTGTTAATTTGGTATATAAGCTTTATATTTTGGTCTAAAGAGTCCATGAACTTGATGAAAATCAATAAAGTGGATATGTGATGATCATGTGTCTTATTTTATATAGTTTTTTGGTCATATTTTTGCTTTTCGACTAAGAATATTTGTGTTCGAAGAAATTTAACATAAACAAATAGCTTTTGTCGACGTATCGGCTGGTCATACAAAAATAATCTTAAAAATAAAGCACATGTCCATTTTTAACGATTTCCATCCCACAAATACCAACGGAACCTTATTCCGACACTCTTTAACTATCTTTTTTAAACATATTTAATAAATAATCTCTTTACTAATGTGCTTAACTTCTTCATATCATTTTAACCATATTTTTATTCTAATCATATCTTTATTATGAAAATACTCAGACTTGAACACAGAATTTAACTTTTGTCAAAACTGAATATACATTGGAGTCTTGGACGGTCAAAAAAATTTGACAGTCCTAAAAATAACAAGTACTGACAAATTTTTGACATTTTTGTGCATATTTGGGACTACCAAAAAAAATTTGACAGTCGAACCATTTCAATTTGAATCTCGGAAACTTCATTAATAGACTTCAAAACTTCAACAATCCCCAACAATATATTATCTGAAGCCCCAGTTCTATGAATAAGTAGCAATTTTGGTGCAATATAGCAAGGACTCTACACAATCAAAGCCATATATTAGTCCGGTTAGGCAGGTCAGCATGAAGTACACCCAAGTAGTACAAATTAACTTTGCTAGAAAGCAACCCAGTCCATGGACACCCTCAACTTCATACTTCAAAACTGGTGACATATTTAGAGCCTAGTTAAAGTCTTTTTTTTTATTGTTTTTTTTTTTTTTTTTTTTTTTTTTTCCTAGTTAAAGTCATTTGATTTGAATCCTCTTACTATTCAACATGAACAAAGGCCTCGTTTGGTTCGCAAAAAGAAAGAAGTCAATTCTTTGTTCTTTCATTTCCTTTAGAAAATTACAATTCCCATTTAATTTTCATTTCTGCTATTTGGAAAGGCCCAAAAATTGGGAGGAAAAATGAATCATCGGAAGTGGAAAAGTGAATCTAAGTGAAAAAACTATTTTCTCCCATTTTTCTTTCCCTTGGGAATCAATTTTCTTTTTTACTCATTTCCTGAAATGATTTCTCTTTCCCGAGGTCCCGATTCCGCGAACCAGACGTGGCCAGAGTGCAAGAAAAGAATATCAAAACTACTATAATGGAACAATGTCTACTATTTCTTTAGTTTCTAATAGAATGAACAAATTATACAGGAACTTTCTTGCTTTATACAGGCCTTCTCTCATAAAAATAAAGGCAGCTATATCCTTTCCTTTCCTTCCCGTATTTTTTATCCTTCCAGTTTGAGTATGCATGCATCGAGCCTGCTATTCCCCAACAACAGAAGCACTGCCGCAGTCGCTCTCTGCCTGCGAGGTGACCGAAGCAGTATCGTCTATCGTCAGGCTCGAGACGCAGTCGGAAGCAATGCTACTGACATCTTCTCCATCATCCGAGGGCGCTATCTGAGAGGCAGAATCATCAGCAGAGAGCTCGGAGGATTCTGAGTCTTCTGAAGGCTGCTGTAGGTACCAGTACATGATGCTTGCTGTTAGGGTGAGGATCATCTTCGGATTCACCTGTCGACACAAACAAGCAGATTCTAAAACTGAAGATCGCAGATACTGCTAATTCTCGCCACTGAATCAATGAATCAAAAAAATAAAATCCTTCTTTGGACAGGAATTCCCTATCCACAAATGCTGATGCAAAGAGTGCTAGATGGGATCTAGATCATGAACACCCGGATAGAAGGAAAGCAATCCTAAGCTGCTAACTCGTACTATTTAGGGTCTGCTTGGTAACGGTGTTTTCACTGGTTTTGGGGTGTTTTTGAACCGATCGTTTATGAAAACCCCTGCTTGTTAATTTTTTTGAGGCACCGGTTTTCGTCGGCTCAAAAACCCTCAAAAACCGGTGTAATGTATTTTTGGGAGGTTTTATAAACACCCAAAATCGGTGGGTTTTGAGCGGCTCCATTTTTTATTCCATTTATATCCTCACAAAAATACATATAATTATGACTACTGATACCCTTCTCTATTTAATTTATTCGTGTAAAAAACTTTCAGAACCGCTCGTTAGTGAATTACCAAGCATGGATTGGACTGGTTTAAAAGCCGCTACTTAAAAACCATTCAAAACCGGACCCCTCATAACCGCTCATAATCGGTACTCTAAAAACACCTCATAACCGCTACCCCCTACAGTTGCCAAGCAGACCCTTAAAGTAACAAATGAACATGCAAGATAAAGATGATTTAGAAACGAAGATACTAGCGTGAGAGAGAGAATAGAGAATAACAAGGAAAGCTTGTATGAGAGAGAGGATACTATGAAAATTGATTTCAAAAATTTCAAAAAAATTCGGAAGAAGGCAAAAGGGTTGGTGTAACAGCAAGCACGGCACTTTACCTCCATTATGTCTTCAGGCAACAAGAAGATGGAACATCCAAGCTTCCTTGCCACACTGATTATGTAAGTAGCATTTAATCTTTTCTCCTCAGCTGCATGTAATTGAAGTAGAGATTGATTAGTTACATTAGTAAAAAAGACGTCAAACTCTAAAGCTAATAAATCTCCTCTCTCTACTGAACCATTATGAATGGAGACCAAAGTTGACATGGTAACTCCAAAGTGCTGCGTAGATCTTAAACCTTGGAAGCTGACAGCTAGGAAACGTACCAGATTCACCCTTGGAAACAAGATTCCAGTTGACAACCCTTGGCTCCACGGAACTTAGAAGTTCTAGGAAAAACAGTCCATTTGATAGACTCTTTTCCTGAAGAGGGGATAAATCACAAAAGTGAGAACCCAATGAACAAGCAGTTATTTGGGAAAAGGGATGAAAATAAATACCTTGAAACTTTCCATGTGAGAAAACCTTCCGGTGCTCTTCACTTTATTGTTGGCCCACTTCAAGATATCGGCGTCTTTCATCTCTTTTCCTTGAGAATGACGTCTCAAATGCTTTAGGAGTTGCAGTATGTTGAATCTCATCAACTGCCACAAATAAGCTGAAAGAAAACCATGGATAGATATATTTCGGATTAAAACAGTTGGTTGAATCTCATCAACTGTGACAAATATGCTGAAAGAAAGCCATGAAAAGGATATGTACAAGTTATCAAAAAAAAAATTGTAGAATGGATCTGGGATCTTGGCAAAGTGGGAATGAGGACACTAAATATGGAGAAACAAATTAAACATCACTTATACATTGGAGTCCACATATTAGTTACACCAGGCTTTGCAGGGAGGGCCATGATCAATAATGATGACGAGGATGGCAAAGATTTTAGATTCCTTTTTTTTCCTTGTTCTTTTTTTAAAAAGATTTTGAATTCAACTAAGCATATAGGTATAGTATTTGGATATCGCCGAGACATCATTATGTGCCTCATCTGAAAGTACAATGTAGCATTGGTTACTACTGTATTATTAAATTGGTGGGTGCTATGAAGTATAAAAGGTTGTCCAACGAGGCTCCCGCTAATGCAGGGTCTCAGAGGCCAAGATGTGTGCAGCCTAATGTCCAATAGATTGAGAGGCACTTTTTGTCCCTCGAACCCACATTCACCTGGATGCAAGTGCCAAACTCCTATCGCGCAAGCAAGCGCCCTCAGCGGGTATCATAGTTGTCATATTAACAATAATATACTATTAGCAATTTAGCATAATATGATGGATGAAAGGATGTCTTCAGTAGATTGCAACTTCTGTTTCATAAGCATTGGGTCAATTATGATATACTATTTGTACAAGATAGTCCAATGACAACAACAAAAAACGATTTACCGTAAGTTTTGTCGTTGGGCACATAGACAACCCTGCTTTGAATCATAGTTTATAGTATCGGCCGGTACGGATACGATACATCTGATACCAACCCGATCTAATACTGACCGCTACTAATATCGACATTGGGGGTCTCTTTACCGGTCAATTCGATAAAGAAAATTGAATGAAAAAGATCTATCGACAAGCATAGTAAGATTGTAAAAGCATGTAAATGAAGAAAAACCTATTTATTGCATGTAAACCAATCAGCAAGGATGACTATTATTCATTCAATTTCAAAACTACTAAGAAACAACATAGAAATTGTCTAAATTTTTAACAATAATTTAATAATGATTTGCTTTCTAATACCAAAAAATTCGACACTCCGATCTGAAACCGTTGATAGTGTCAACACTGATACTCTTAGAATGATACTCATACATAGAAAGTGTGATACCCCGATACCGATATTGTGAACTTTGCTTTGAATACATGAATACTTTTCTTTATAGCAGCTTATTTCATAAAGATCCTTACAGGGGCTGCCCGCTACTTAAGACAAGTCCTTCACTCTAGAGGCTATTGGCTACTTTAGATAACCCTTCTTTCAGCTTACGGCCGGCAATGAAAAGATAAGACATTCAACATAACACAGGCAGATTGATTAACTAAACTACTAAAACAATATTAACTTTTTGCTTATATTTTGCATTCACTAAGAATGTCATTCTTAATGAATACAAAATTCCTTTTCATGTTTCATTCACTTGGATCTCTTCTGACATGCCTATTCTCTCCGTATCCTCCTTTTCTAAACAAAGAAAGGAAAGGTATTCTTAAGTGAACCGTTTTTTATTTCTTTTTCCGTTTCTATGGTTTCTTTCAGTTCCTTAATGAAAATAAGTGACAGAGGGCTCTTTCTGAACTTGGCACCAGGAAAGGGCATAGGTCCTGATGGATTCCCTATGCTAGTCTTTTCCCAAAGATACTGGGATATAATTAAGCTAAAAGGGACTTGCTTAACATTTTTAACGAGCTATACCAAAGAAGACCTGTCTGCCTGCCTCTTAATCCATACACATTAGAGAAGCTGATAACAAGAGCCACAGGTGTTGAGTGATATTGGTCAGGGAATCCTCTGTTGGCACGTTGTATTCTCAAAACAATGGAACACCATTATGTTTCTAATATGCTGGAGCCTGAGCTCGAATAAACTTCTCATGCCATGGATGAAATTGATAATTAAGAAGAACAACAAAGGAGAAATGAAGGTTAATGTTATTGGGAATGATTGGGGAAGTGTAAGTTCTTCAATTTGATCTAGAGAAAAGGAGATTGATTAAAAGAAATGCAAGTGCTTAGTGATGCCCATAGAAACAGCAAGGACTAATTTTTAAAAGAGGTTTTGTATAATCATGGTAGGGATTTTAGTGGTATTACTACTATGGTGGATAATACTGGAGGTGTTTAGAAATACTTGCGAAGACATTAACCGATTATCTTTCTTGTCTGGTAGGGATATGAAAAAGACCATAAACAGAACAATTATTTATCTCTTGCATGTAAAACCACTTTTAAGGGAGTGAGAGTACATCACAAAAACATTTGCCTGGTGCATATAACCAGCCTATATAGATTGCAAAGGTTATTTCCTATAACCTAAATAAACCCATCAAGAAGTACCTAACTACTCTTGCTAGAGAATGTTGACTGGTAACAATATATAGCAAAGACATAAGATAAAGTCGAACAACAAAGATATAAAACAAAGTTGACAGTATAAGAGTTATGGAACAATATTACACATTCATCACATTGGACAGAGGTATTGATAAGAAAGACAACAAATGCATTACCTGTTCAGTATCCTAAGTACTTCGTAAGTGATCTATACTAAATTGTCTGTAGGTATTAGAGAAGGCCTATTTTTACCTAAAGGGGATTAGAGCAGGGCTAAATACTGCACCAGAAAGAAACTTGTGTGCAGTAGCATGTAAATGATGCATGTCAATAAAAACAAATATAGTTACTATAGTATATGTAGTACTCTACAACAAATCCAACAATAAACTTTTAATATATAAATTGAAAATATAACAAAGGAGAGTAACTAAGATAAAAGTTCATTGTAATATAGAACAAAGTGGAAAGAGACGAAAGAAACAGAGAAATCAGTATCCTTTTGCTTATAATCACTTCAAGGAGAACTAAACTTTTTTTGAGATGAAGGAGAAGTACTTGCCAAGTATAAGCTTCTTGTTTCCTTGGACGATGTCATTTCCTGCAACGTTAACTAGGGAAAATTTCAAATGTTTTCCTATCCTTACAACTTGATTGCAGTTTTCTACTTTTCTAAATGGCATCTTGATAGGAGGCTTTGATGCATGCTTCCAATTGACTGATCCTGGAGATACTTTGTCGAGTATCTCCAGAAGAACCCATCTACATAAATTCAATACAATTCACGATATTAGTGAACCTCCTGACAATCAATAGCAAAAATGGGAAAAGAGAAAAAGAAGAGCAAGGAAAATCATATACCCGTTTCTCACATCCTCAAATACATTATTAACATATGTTGCAATTCCAAGGCTGTTTATCCACAAGCGAAAAGCTCTTTCTTCTCTTGATACTTTCACATCATCAGGCATCATTTCTGCAAAGGCTATCTGTTTGCTGTCTGTTGATAGGCCATTTCTGCAATACATTGGCACATGAGTAGTTTAGCACCAGCAAGATCTAGAATGAATAGATAAGACAAGAAAAAAAATGTAGGAAGGCAACTAGTAAATTACAAGTTTTAATCAAATATCTACGAACCTATGAATTGACACTCTAGACAAACAATAAGATGATCCAATATAGATATTTATTATCACATTGAAAGTCACAATGCACACAGAACTGGTTCATCTCAAAATCACCCAAAAAGTTGCAAGATACAATAGCATGAATTATGATCATATTGACTGGCGAGCTGACAACAAAGAAAATATTTGGGAAGTCATAGTAAGGTAGAAATTTTCCCAGGAGACGACAAAACATATTGGGATGGTGGAGAAGTAGATCATAGATCAGAAGAGTAGCTAATGTGAGAGACACGAAATTCTGATCTATAGTTGTGATAGCCAGATAACAACCAAGAAAGTCGTTTTTCTCGATGAAATCTAGATAATAAAATATATTTCCGTTGAGAGAAGGAATCTTTCTTACCTCAATGCCAAGGAAGTAAAGCAGATGAACAAGGTCTGAGATAGAGAATATTGGGACACAATCCCTCAGGCTACTTAGGGTCGACGAAGAGAAAACTAGGCCGCACACCAGTAGTTAACAACCAAAGAAAGATGATACAAAGTAATAGCCACCAGCAGCTAACAGCCAAAAAAAAATAACTCGAACAATGTTCAATTTGACAATTAGAGAAAAGGTTTCTTCAGAATCAATCTCATATCGAGCCCTTGGCCATGTGACAAACTTTAGATATTTGACAGAACAGTGTACTTTATGGTGAATGAGAATATGCAACTAACACGATTGTCTCGAGATAAAGTAGCAAAGTTCCAAGTAACATTGGTCCCAAGAGCCTGCAAATCCTAAACCATTACATCACTCCCAACTATAATTTTAAAAGGCCTCTTGTTCCTAAGTAGAAATATAAATAAAAGACAGTGAGCTACAAACTGATATAAAGTGAGACAATGATGCTAAACAAAGTGATCAATAGGATAGATCATTTTTACTTAACGCAATGGGGCACTTAGCAGGACTATCAAAAAGAGGCAGAAAATCAGTCGAGACTGCTGCAAACGGTGTACCACAAGATCCTATCAGCACAACTTTTTCTTCTTACGAATGTAGATTAGGTGTTCCGTAGGTGTCGAGTAACCAGGAACAGCGATAAGTCGATGTAGTCTGGGAGGATCTGGGACAGTAATATTGGGTAATAATAATTAATTGAGAGGACTCGAATCGAAGAAGATGGTGAGAAGCAGGACAGATGTTCAAGAAAGGTGACATTATCCAAAGTTCGATCATTGTTTTCTGATGGACAAAAGCAAATATAGGCTTTTAGGTATAAGAGTAACCAATAAAAACATGTATACTAGCCCGAGGGGGCAAGTTTATCACGTCCCGAGTTGTTAAAAGGTAAACCCAAAAGTTTAGGTGATAAAAGAAATATTTCTTGGTTTGGAACTAGGATAGAGAACAGACTTTGGTTCTCGAGGACGGTAGAGGATATGTGATAGATAAGGTTGCAAACAGTAAGCCGGACAATGTCCCAATAAGTCGAACATTCATTTGAAAAAGAGAGCAATCCACTTTTAGCAAGTGTCACATTTTACGTTCCACCAAGCCATTTTATTGTGGTTTACATTTTATAGGAGCAATAAGTTTGGTGAAGGATGCATTGCTTCCTACAGTGATTTGGAATTGTAGCTAAGATATTATTTGCCATTATGGGTTCTAACAATTCTAGTAGTGGTGTTAGACTGACGTTTGATTTGTTGGTTAAAGATTTTGAAGAAATATAACTTCCAATCTATCTCGGAGCAAAAACCTAAGTCATGTGGCAAGGTTCCCAGTATGAGATCCTATACTAACTGATACCAACACAGATCGATACTGGCCGATATCAACATAGTGACTCTTTTTCCCGGTCAATCCAACAAATAAAAAATGCAATAAAAATAGAGAAATATAGGAATGATTGTGTCGACACAATGATTCATTATGTCGAAGATCTATAATATGTCGATAAGATTCCTTATCGACACACCGTAACCATTCTTTTTTTAAAGTAGTATATTTACACATTCACAACATAAATCAATCTTAAAGTTGTATATTTATACATGCACAATATCCATCAATCTTAAAGTTGTTTCATTCAAAGACAACAAGAAATAACAATAATACATAGAATTATGCTTAGATATGAAATATTTTCTAGTTTTTAATTTGATTTTCAAAAACAAAAACCTCCAGAACTCCGATCTGATACCTCCTAAACTACTGAAACTACGTATACTAATAAGGGTCCAAAATTGATTCCAATACCGCTACTACAAACCTTGTAATGTGGGATTGGTCATCAATAAAAGTAGCAAACTACTGAAAAACCAAGAGGCTTATTAGTTAGTATACCCCAAATATCGGTGTATGAAACAAAAGGGAACGTCACTTTGTTATTGATGGGTGAAAAGGAGTTATGGTGTTCTCCCATGATGCAAGGTTCATAAGAAAATTCACAAAATTATTGGGGAGCATAGTTTTGAGAATCAGAGGGTAATGACCTAATTGGCGATGAGAATCTAATGGAGTACTACACACCAAACCACAAGACGGTTACTGAAAAGTCGACGTAGATCGTGAAGAAATGTGCCAAAGGTGGAAGGTCAAAACAATTACTGCAAAAAAAGAGTGTCTATATATATATATATATATATATATATATATATATATATATATCAAGAGATACATTATCTATCTTACAAAAAGGGAGCAGATCCTATGTAAACAATTTGGTCAAACTAATTATTGCATATTAATAAAGAGTGATGCTATATGTACCTCCAAAAATCTCATCCCTTCATGTCCCTCCGCCACGTGGCACTCCCTTATTGACCGAAGCAAATAGGGGGGAGGTTGGGGGAAGACATGTACTAATAGGAGAGGGCCACGTGGCGTAGGGACACGGAGGGATGGGGTTTTGGAGGTACATAAAGTATTTTCCATTAATAAATAATAGAACTATAACATAGGATCGGTTGATCTTTAATGAGCTATCAACTAAATAAGAAACCATGTAAAACGTTTTTGAGGTGCATAATTAAAACAGTGATTCTTCGATAAAACATGTCAAAACAGTTTGAGGTGTGAGATAACAAGCCATGATAAGGTAGTTTTAGTACCTTAAGCTCAAAAAGGATTGCTATGGGAAAACTCTGGATATTATAAGATGGTAACAATATCACTACAAATGATAAACGGCAAAAGGTTTAGACTATGAAAAACAGAACATTTCCAGAAAATAGTGACAAAAAATATAATTTTTAATTAGATTGGATAAACTTACCAAACAAGAAAACTTTAAGTTGCCAAATGCTAAGAAAAATGTTAGCATCTTGAATGAGCTTGAGTACCAAGTGGGACAAGGGATGAGAATAGAACTTCTACAGTCGAGTAAGGGGGAGAATGGTCAAAGATATATTAATTCACAGATTGCATACAAAATTTGGAGTAATATATCATTCCATAGTTTTGAGAACAAGGCCCAGTTTTACTCTCTCTCCTGGATTTCGAACCCAGGACGTCCCCTTCCCCAACCAAAGGCCACAAAATTGGTTGACTACATTTGGTGTCATTCCATAGTTTTAGGGGGGTATTCAACCATTTGCACTTTACCAAGAAAAATTATTTTAAAAAAAAAAGTGTAAGACAGAAAAAAAAATTAAAGGGAAAAGGAGAACATGCAAGATATTCTGACCTACGCTGGAAAATCTGTGCAACAAAAGCAAGATTGAGATTTGATGTGCCTTCAACAATATCCTTTGGGGATAAATATCTTTTGCAGTCCATTTTCTCTGCATGATCAAGAACCAATTTTGCCCTTTCAGAAGGATCTTTTACATCTAGGGTGGCTGGGGAACAATGCTCCGGGGCAAGAACATTAAGAAGGTACGCATAAGCCTCTCCATCCTGTAACATATGTTTAATAAGACTTTAAAAATGCACAAATATTCAAGTGAACGACGAGAGAAAAAAGACAATAATTTTAGCATGTAGATCAAGGCTACACTAATGATATAAAGATATAAATGTCAACTCCAACAAAGAATCAACATATTTCTAAGAATGCTCTGGAGCACTGTTGCCTTTTATGCACCTAACATCATTCAAATATCCGGAACAACCACTTAATGAGTACATGTATATTGAATTGAATAGTTATATGCTCAATTTGCTGATTAACAGTTTATAAGCTCAATTACCAATATAGCATTATCTTCTACTCATATAGCTAGAATGACGCCACAATAATATAAGATTTCTCTAAGAATAAACCATCTATATAATACCTTCAAATCAGATGAATAATTTGTGACGGTTTTCTGGTAACCTGCTCTTTTAAGATGAAAATTCATCCATTTAAGTAGCATCTTTTCTGGTGGTAGGCTCATGAGCTCCTCTAGATCCTTTAACACAATAAATTTATACAAGTTAACCATAAAAGATAATTACCAGAGAATAACTAATCTTAACAAATGATGAAATGGTGCAGCATAATTTGCAACCTTGCTATCTTCTACCAAATCCACCAGTTCTGGTGTCTTCTTTAGGTTCAGATCTGCTAGAAGTTGTATCTGATGAAATAGCCAAGAAGGTAATAAATAAAATTCAGATGATTTCTCAACCTAGAGAAGAAAAAAGTAATGCATGTTGTGTTTATCTAAAAGAGGAACAGTAATTAAAGAGAAAGGAAGAGAGCAATTATATCAGTTGTAGTCATTATAATTTAAAAAAGAAACACATTAGAAGTCTTACCTTTATAATTTGAGATATTAATCCAAGCACTAGATGAGGCTGCATAGAGAAAACTATATTCAGTACACAGTTTGAGATGGAATACCATAACTGGTGAAGAAAGAACAGAACATCTTATCTTGTGAAAATAAGCAACCAAGGCACAAACTAAGTAGGCAAGAAAATCAACTATCAGTTTCGCCCCAATTTTATTGAACACGAAAAGATGAAACAAGGAACACACCGTATAAGCCAAAGCCTGATGGAGAAGTTTGAGCATAGAGTTACAACTCACATTAAAATTTGACACTCCAGAATATAAACTAACCCCTACTTCGCCCTACTACATCAGTTTCTTTTTCTAATATTAATATGGGGTGTGTATGTTTGCATGTGTGTGTGTGTGAGAGAGAGAGAGAGAGAGAGAGTGAGAGAAAGAAAGAGAGGTTCTGGGACCTTGTTGATAACAATACATATATAGTTTGAAAAACCATACTCAAGAGAAGGAACGTACGGCTGTTGGACATGGAAAGAGGTATTGCAAATGGAGAAACACAACCCTTTTGTTTGATACCTGGTTGCCTAATGGCAGGTTCATCACTTTGTTAGAGTGGTCTTCAGTAGCTGTCTTGGGCAACTATGAGGGTTCCGTAATCAGGTAATTTGCTTGTACATCTCAACTGTAGGGGAGGAAATATAGGAGACACAACTTTACAGGGATGCAAAGGGCAACCTTTTAAAAATTTAGAAGGATGGTGAGTAAATTTTAGTTCTACTAGGGAGTATGTCAAAGATCACTTTGGATATGTAGAAGGGTACAAAGAAGGTACAGTTTGCAGGGAACAGAACGAAAATGAGTATTGCCTATTCAGATCATCAAAATGAGTTATTTCCTATTCAGATCCTTTCAAGACAGCATTTTACAATTTCCAGCGGACATGGCCCTTGCCAGAGCTGAATGGAAGAAAAGGATTAAAATAACATACCTCAATATTTTCGGATATGCTTTGTTGTATCACTATGGTGATAGCTACTGGAGATACGCAGTGCGAAATGTGTAATAGGGAAGTTGAGAATAGAGATTTGTTAGTTTCAAATGTTCCTTCTATTCTTACATTTGGCAATCATTAGGCCGAAGTTGGAATAAATACAGAAGAGAGATTACAAACTGGAATAAGAAATCAATGAGTAAGAAATTTCAGCAGCCAATGGAATCGTTGCAAGGAAGAAGAGCACCAGATTTATGCTCCACCTCAATGGAGGTGCTTAGACGATGAGGGTGGGGAACTGACAATAAAGGGTTATGGAGAGCGCTACAGCAACGTTGAGTTGGCCCGAGGAACATACACCATTGCAACCATGAAACCTATGAGCCAATATGCTTCTTGCGTTGCATATAATTATCTGGCTACCAAACAAGCTCGCAAAGCTGGGTAAAATCTTTGATCATTCTCCACTGCTCAAAGTTTGGATATATCGTCAGAAAATATTGAAGCTTCCTACATTTTCTCCACTGCTTCAAAAATTGTAATAATTCGTTGATGGCTTGCATCCTACGCAAGGCAGAGACATAGAAAGAGAGCAAACAATTGGGCAGCTAGTGGGAACACCACACAAAAAGTAAAGCATGACTGCCAATAGAGGTGATTCAGGAACACTCCATAGCCCCAATTAAACCTGTACTACTTTTAAGGCTACCATCAACATTAGTTTTCACCCAAGGTGACACCGAAGGTCTACCTCCTTTCGTGCGCCCCTCACCTCCTCCATGAGGATGATCCACTGGATTCATTGCATAACCACGAACAATGGGGCGTCTGCCCATCTGATCAATTAAAGGAACCAGAGTAACAACAAGCTCATCACTGACAGGAGCAAAGCCTGTGTGAGCAGAGAAGAGGGGTCAATATAATTCCTTTTATTAAGAAAAATTAATATTCCCGTTGATGGCATGAGCTGTTGTGACAGTTTCGGTTTTTCTTCTTATAATGCACCCACCAATTGTGCATGATGAGAAATAATGCTAGTTTTCTAGAAGGGCAGCCAATATTTTTTCTGCAAATCCTCCATCATCATTAAGAGCATCAGTGTGCACACTGCACATGTCTTGCGCATGATGAGAAATAAAGATGACTAGCTTTACTTCTTTATTTTTCTACAAATCCTCCATCATCACTCAGAGCATCAGTGTGTAAACCCTTTCTTGTGAGATAACTTTACATGTAAGCATGTTCTCTTTGTACAATAAGATCACTTGATAATTTAGTTTTCTAATAAATAAAGTTGTTGGATACAATATCATTTGGAACATTTAGGATAATTATTCAGATCTTATCAACGCTATACATATACATGTTGTATATTTATTATTTAGGGTACCCGATGTGGATGTTTGACATTAACCTCTAACGGATATATTGTCCAGTATCCACTATCTAATGTGCTGATGCCCATGCCAGCATATCCAAATTAGAATCATAGAAACCTGAGCACTCGGCATATGTAGCAATATTAGGTGAGAATATAAGAAAAGAATCCTTACAGTTGTTTAAACTGAATGGTTGAGATGCTTTAACAACACTTGTAGAGTTATTCCCACTTGTATCCTTCCCACTTCTTTTCACCATGTCCTCCGTGGTCAATCTGCAGTGACACCCTCACCAAGCCTTCATCCTCCTTCGGTGCGAGAATTCTGAGCTACTCCAGAATATCAACGATGGGCAGTGCACCATCCTTTCAAGCACTTCTTGGACGTCTTGCCACCACCTTCCTTCTTAACCTCTCTATAAGGTAACCATTGTTCTTCGTGTCAGTGCCACCATCCTATACTCTTTCCAGATAGCCGAAGATAGACAAAACGCCATCCTCTTTAAGTCTTCAGCAATGTTTCAATACCACATCCTCTAGAGAAAAGCGGCCATCACCCAACCTCCCCAAGTCCACTATTATCCTCGAGTGCAACTTGTCACTATGAGACTACTACCATTGCTCGTTGGATCATGTTCGTGTGAGTTTTCTGTCATTGTTGGTTTCTAGACACAACCCTACAATAGCTTGTCATGGATGTATATGATAAATAGGTGCGCCTCTCCTCGACATGAGATAACTAGCAAAAGCTCTTTATGGAGAGAAAAGGTGTCGTATATTAAAAAGAAATCACCCTTCTAATGAACCTCCCTAAGGAGGTCCTCACCCATGATAGCAACAACTTAACAATATGAGCTCACTCTTGTTGCTCCCAACACGAATTCATGTGTATTGCAACATCCATGGGGATGTTGGTTTGTCAACCCAAAAGGTAAAATAGAATGTGTCATAAGCTACAGAAAAATATGTAGAGCGACACAAAGTTGTTGTTGTTATAAGATAGGAAAAAGTAAGTTATAAGAAGCATTGTTGTCGTGTTATCGCGAGGTGAAAAGAGGCGAACAAAGAGGTTATGGCAGGGTAACAACCTCGCCCAACATGAGTTTGTACGAGCTTCTAAGGACGTTGGTCGTAAGTGGACAACTGGAAGTATATGATGAAGAGTACAATTAGAAGATGGTGTAAGATAAGGAAATAATGGAGATCAAGACAAAGTTGTTATGGTAATGTATCACAAAGAAGCATTTTTTCGTGTTGTCGTTTTATCGCAAGGAGAAAAAAAAAGGCAAACAAAGAGTTTTGGATAGAACCCGCCACGTAGTTTGAGGTTTTGACACTGTGTAGATGGGGTTCAATGAAGAGATTGGGTCTAGTGTAGTTAAAGGCGCGCCCAAGGCTCGTCTCGCAACAAGGCTTGCAACAAGTAAATGCTTGCCTTGTGTATTTGTTCTTTATTTGGACTATATGGCTTACCTGACAGAAAAGGATAATGATGGGAGTATTGGTGGTGGTGATGATTTGATGGAGTTTAATAGAGATAAATGATTGTTCTATTGGTTCTATTTTTATTTTACAATTTGTATTTCTTTCATTTTGTTACTTCTTGTTAGAGAACACAAATTCTTATTAATTTTGCAATCACTCTACTAGTTCACTTGGTTATATTTTAATATGTTTTTGTTTATTTTAATATGTTATCTGGTTTAACTTCTTACATTACTAATTTTATATATATATTTATTTATTTAGTTTAGTTTTTGCACCTTGTTTCGTTTGAGCCCACGTCTCAAGTGTGTCTTGCGCCTCAGGCAATATGGACCCTTTGCACCTTGAGTGCGCCTTGCACCTTTGACTACCTTGGTTTAACCATCAACATCAAGAGTATTGAACAACATCACCACATCGTAGCTCGATGCAAGAGAAGGTAGTTGACAGTGAACTTGATCGTATGTTTCTTCGAAGGGGAAGAAGACAAGGACTTTGGTTCAGAAGATTCAACCAGGATCATGGCAAGGATGGTGATGTTGTATGTTCAGCCGGAGACTCGGGCGGGCATGCATGGGTTATTGTGGTTCCTGGGCTCATGTAGGGCATGGAGGAGTATCATAATGATGTCCATGGTCGTGAATAGCTTTGAGGAGTTCATAGGCGTGCATGACAGAGATGTACATGTGTTTCATTAGTTTATAAGCGCATATTGGTGGAGTTCTGTTATAAACATAAAGTGTTATGTGAATATCCAGCAACCTAGTCGAGTTTCTCATATTCTCGTATAAGATGGATCTTCACCTTATAACTCCCCCGGATACAAATTCACACGGAGACACAATCAAGCTTGAATTATAACTTAATAACTACATATAATGTAGGAAGTTCAAACTTTCCTGGCTTAGTTATTTGTCGTTCAAAAAGAATAAAGTTGGCTGAGAGACTGAAATGGTGTTATGAATAAAGGTGGCACACAATTGTCGAGGAGAGGAACTGTTTCTGAATAGAGATGGCAATATGGGCGTCTGCCAACCTCAAAACCACCTAATGGGGAAAATTACTAGACTGGTTCCATATTCCGCCGAGAATAACCTGCATGCTCAGGAAGGATTCCGATTCTGAAGACTGGCATCCTTAGTAAATGGATAAATGCTGGTTCAGCAAAATAATTCAGTATATCGGGCAAGCCAAGCTAACCCAACGCCACCCAATTGTGTAACTTGTAGTAATCAGTAGAAGTCGTGACAATCATAGCTATCGTTGTGGACTATATAACTACGGCAAGAACAGAGAATCAACAAATAGAAAGGAAATCTAGTCACAAAATAATTAGACAAGACTTACCCTTCCTTCCACCAAGTCCTGAGTTCCAATGTTGACCACAGTGCAACCGATAGCTTTTGCAGAGTTGAGGCAGAGGGTGTGGTTCTCGTTCCTCTCCCACGGGTTAAGAACCCGTTTCGTGTTGATTGCCCTCTCGTCTATCGTCCCCGGCACCGCAACATTGATCAATTTACTAATCCAACCAGAGAGAAGAAGAACAAAAATGTCAAAATTCAACACTAGCAGAATCCAAAACAGAATATAAACAAAACATACCACAGGAGAACGCCGTCCTTGGCGAGGTCAAAGAGACCATCACCCGCAGGATCCAGCGGGAGATAGTTCTTGAGGAACGGATCGTCCCCGAGGAAGATGTTGATGTGCACGACGTAGGAGCCCTTCTCGGAGTCGTTGATGGTGTGAAGGTGCGTGGTCTCGGTGTTCTTGAGGAACGAGGAGGAGTGCGTAGCGTCGCCCATCTTCGCCGCGGCCAGCGCTTGGAGGCTCAGTTTCGCCTGCCCAATCCGTCAACGATGAGTGCCCAAAACTACACTAACGACGACGAAACAAAACGAAAAGATGAGAAGAATACGCGGAGGAAGGCCTCGAACTCGATCTCCTGGGCGGCGTCGGGGAACGACTCGGCGAGGGCCGACGAGATCTCGTCCTCGGTGAGGACGTCGCTGAGGCCCCTGAGCTTCAGCATCACGGGGGGCAGGTCGCCGACGGTCACGTGGCCGGAGTCCCTCTTTATATGGAGGTACTAATAAACAACAAACAATAAACAACATTTATTTATTGCACATTGTGATCACGAACGAACGAACGAACGAATAAATGCAGCTCTTACTTTGGATTTGAGTCCCCGGAGCTCGACCTGGGTGAACTGGCTCTGCAGCCATGGATCCGAAACGAGGACCCCTACGAACCCCGACATTGCCAACCTTCTTCTTCCCTGGTGGTTGTTGTTTGTGTTCTTGTTCGGATCAAATTGAAGGGAGAGAAAAAAAAACCCTAATCAATAGATCATCAGAAAGCTTTCACACACAACAACAAAGGAAACCCCAAATTGGAAAACCCAAAATTGAGATTTGTGAATATACAGCTGAAATTGGAAAAAAAAAATTAAATGAGTCGGAGAAGATGGATCTATACTCGGAACTTTGCTTATTCCTTTCTTATTTTCTACTCTCTCTCTCTCTCTGTAGAAAAGGAGGAAGAAAAAAAAAAGAATATTTATTTGTGTTTCGGAAGGGGAGATGGGAGGAGGAGATTTGGTGGTGGGGGAGGAAGGAGGGAGGAAACAGAAACGGTTGATTTGTGGGACCGGCAGGAAAAGAAGAGAGGAGAGGCTCCAAGAATATATAACCTTCAATCTTTGTCTGTTGTGCGTGTTGCGCCAGGAAAGAAGCCAACCTTTTTTGATTACATACAGCTTGCAATGTTGTAGTTTTTATCACAAGTTTCACCCCTCCCACATGCCATCATGAGTTGGATAAATCCAAAATAAGAAGAAGAGGGGAAGGGGAAGGGGAAGGGGAAAAAAAATTGTTTTGGGCTTCCTCTTTACAGCCTAATCTGATCTAGATCTGTATCAAATTAACCCTAATTTTAAGAAATATTTACTTTTTATATATAAAGGGAGTTGAGTAGAGGCCGAAGTCGGAGGTAGAAACAAAGTCAATTGGGTACATCTCTTCCTCGAGTTATGATTTCAACTCAAATTCTGGAGCTTACCTACCTCCATATTTGTCTCCATCTCCATTTAGTTGGCTTTTTCCAAATCAGCCCCCTCGTCAGACCCACGACACTGTTTGAGGTAGAAACAAGGTCAATTGGGTACATCTCTTCCTCGAGTCACGACTTCAACTCGGATTCTGGAGCTTACCTACCTCCATATTTGTCTCCATCTCCATTTAGCTAGCCTTTTCCAGATCAGCCCCCTCGTCAGACCCACGACACTGTTTGCACCCTAGATGGATTTGGATGACGGTTATTTTTCGGCATAGATTTCATACTGAAGACCGTCAATCCAGTGCAACATGCACCCGTTGTAGTGTCCCGCTCCGCGAAGGCACTATATAGACAGATAAATCGGATCGCTGGCTCTGGAACATAAGACGATTGATCTGGATGAGTGGACAAGGACTATACTTTCTCATTCTTTCACGCCTAAGAATCCGTGTTTTTGAATGAATGCTATTGCTATTAACAAGTTGTTAATCGTTGAGAATGTTAGTACATCGAATAAGTATACTCATAAGAGAATTTACATGTTGCCATGCTAAACGAGATAAGATGATTCCTTTGCTAAAGTTAGAATGTTGCTTGAATTGATAAACGTTTGTCATGCATAATAAGAAGAGTATGAACTAGCAATAAGAGCAGTATATGTTTAATGATATCAAGATGTTACTGTGTTTACGTGAGTAGAATTGTTCACATGTTCCTTATCGTCTGCTAATATGATCGAATCATATGCTTTTTAAAAGTATTTTCAAAAGAAGTAAACTGACTCTGTATTGCATGAAATAAACATAGATAAAAGTAGTAAGATCATAGTCACAAGAAATATTCTCTCACTAAATTACTTAGTGATCGTCTCAGACGGTGTAGCATTTGTTCTTTCACCGGTATATTAATGTACTGACCCACCACCAATTTGTCCGCATGTGCAAGATGCATCTAAATGGAAAGTCTGAAGCGATAGCCAGAGCCTCATCCTTGGGAGCCAGAAATCAGAAGAAGAACATACAAAAAAAAAGATAATTTTCTATATAAATTAACGTAATGTATGAAACGAAATCATTGTAATTAATCTGTATAGTTCAAGAGAGATATGTAAGCCGAGTATGGCGTGTATAACAGAATCTGTAATCTGTTTAAAAGATATGAGAATGTGTTTCTCTTATCATTGTGCTAAACTCTATTTTTTGCAATGTTGTCCGTTGCGCTGTTCTCGACTCTGTCTATTTTGTTATTGTACAGGTTCTAGCCATGTGCAAGCGTAACTTAGGCTTGCACGACATCACGTCCAAGCGAAGATGAACGGTTTCGCAGAGATCAAAGTGAGGACGAACGATCCTGCGGGATCGGGATGCGACACATGTGAACATGGATGTATGACTTGTTTGGGGATTTAGTGGTCCTGTTTGGTAGCAGAAAACAAAAAAAATTATAAAATTCTAGTAGAGCAAGTCATTACTTTCTGACTTTTCTAAAAAAAAAATTAATGAAGCGTAAAAATACAATAAAACTTAAAGGGTTATTATATAGAGTCTATAAAAGTTACGATATAACTAAAAAACTAATAGTATTAATAAGTATTAATTAAACCTTAAGGGTTATTATAAATAATTTATAAAAAAATAATTATACATTGTCAAAAGCAAGTTTTGAACTAAAAAAAGTCGCATCTAAAAAAAACTAAAAAAGTCATATTTATAACCTCATCATCGACTAAATGAGACACTATTTAGTAGCTAAACTTATTAAAAAAAATATGACAAATAAACACTAATATAAAATAAAATATTAGAGTAGAGAGAGAGAGAGAGTCCATCCTCATCATATAGTTTGGTTCATCCATGCTTAGTTATCTCATCTTTTTTGCATTTTTTTTGCGAGCCTTAGGCTCAAATCTAAGAATTCTCCAATAACGCTCACTAATTCCAATCAATGGACTCGTTTTTCTTACATATTAGACGTGGATAATCATGTTGAAGGAAGTAGAAAAACGAGAAACTGTACTACTAATTCCTAGATTATTAAAAATTTCTAATGTATAATCTAATTAGTTTAATCATTTAATATTAATTAAGAATCATTCATTAATCAATATTAGTTAAATATTATTATCAATTGATTGCCCCAATTAATTAATATTAACTACTTCACATAAAATAAACATATTTGTAGCCAATAGGGGTGGTCCAGTAACTAGGGCTAGTAAGGGTTATAAGGGAGGTCATGGTCCAATCCTAGCTCTAACCAACTAATAAATGAATAAATAAAACATATTTTCAAATAGAATAAAAATAACTAAGAATTAGCACTTCATTTTAATTACTAAACATCATGTTTAAATAATTAATCTATTCACTTAATAATGACTTAGCGTCATTGGTTAATTATGTATCTATTAATAGTAGACTAATTATCTACTTATGACATATTAATTAGTTAAGTAATCTATATTTAATAAAGTACAACAAGAGTATGAGCATATATATATAGTCACACCGGTACTCTACCATCCCTTTACTTTTTTCATTTTTTCTCACTTCTCTTCACTTCTCTTCTGTTCTTTAGGCTGGGTAAGGAAGTGACAAAGGGTGGTGTGTAAGGAGGTTTGGAGGTTAAATCTCCTTGGAGAAGCATCTCAACCTACTTTTAGGCCTTTTAGTACATTCACTTCACCCCCAAAACAAATACCTACTTATTATGTCATATGAACCTAGATCTACTACAGAATAACAAATCTACTTGCATTATAATGATTTTGGATGTGATTGTTTAGTGATTTGATAGATGCTTCACATTCTTCCATATTAATGAGTCATATTCTTTTTTATTCCCAAATATATGAATTTCATAACACCTTGCCAAGTATACACAAATGAGAATTGTAATGCCCAGTACCGGAGTACGAAAAATAAGAGCATTATTAGGCTAGTTACGCACTACAGAGTACACCAGGACACGGAGTACGGTCACCACTATACAAATAAGTGGGTTAAACTACAATCCAACATTCTTACATGGCCTAACAATAACCTATGTCTCAATTCTCAAGCAAGAAACAGTAAGATATGACAAATAATGTAAAGCGGTAAGGCGCTCTATGATAAATGGTCATACATAATTTACAAAATGTGATTGCTAGTAAGAGTAATAATAGTACATGGTCACATAGTTCTAGTCTAAATATATAATTTTGGTGTCTCAAAAGATGGTGAGCAAACTCCCAAAATACTATGGCTAAATAGGTGCCCTTGGACACCACAAAATAATAGGTGTTCGAACATGCTCGAGAAATATTAGGCTGTAACAATAGTAAAAGTTGTGGTAATAAATATAAATAAGGAAGAACGATGAAGGGTACCACTATTGATACCTGAATCCTGCAAATAAATTATAGCAATCAAAATATCCTACGCAGCGAGTTTAGCATATACTTGAAAGAAAACCATGTCCTTGGAAGGAACGTAGCAAGATACACAATATACTTGCCAAGTGTCTCAAAATATAGCATCTAAATAGACAAGTGATAAAAACATGAAATATAAACTAAGCCATAACATATACGATAATCTTATACAAATGAGAATAACTAACTACACATAAATTGAAGAATACGTCGGAATATAAATATATCGTAGCTCGCAAATAAAACTACGTCTAAGAAAACACACCCGACCTAAGTCCACAATGTGATCAAATAACTCGACCTTGGAGGCCATAGGGTCACAAAAACAAATAACGTGACCTTATAGGCACTACTAAAATCTGCTCTATTAGCGACGTAGTTTAGCGACAGAATAAAATAACGTCGCTAAATATTGAATATAGCGACTTCTTTTAATAGTCATCGTAAAACGTCGCTGAATAGCGACGTTCCGCGACATGAGAAAAAGTACGTCGCTGAATAGCGACGTTCAGCGACGTAACTTAAGTTATGTTGCTGAATAGCGACGTTCAGCGACGTCAAAAGCAGACGTCGCTAATATTTTAATATATTTCGTTCGAAACTTTCATTTCCCCCTTCTCTCTCTTCCAAAAATTTTCCCAATTAACTTTTTCATCTCTCCTCTGACGAATCCCCCCTCCTCGCCACCTCCCTCCTCCGATGAAGCCCCCCTCCTCGCCGCCTCGCTCCTCCGACCGAGCCGCCCTCTTCAGGTAAACCCTAACCCTATCCCTAGCTATCCAGACACGGACACAAATTCGGGCACAGACACAAACACGAGAACCCTAAACCTAGCCCTAGGTTACAGTATGGAAAGTAGGGACGAGAACCCTAACCCTAGCCCTAGGTTAGACGAGAACCCTATCCCTAACCCTAACCCTAGCACAAACACAGATAAATACAATATATATATATATATATATATATATATATATATATATATATATATATATATATATATATATATATATATATATATATAAAATATATATATATATATATATATATATATATATATATATATATATATATATATATATATATATATATATATATATATATATATATAGGCACAACCACATATGTATATATAAAGGTGAAGGAAAAATAGCATATGTATATATGAGTGTGTGTGGGGTGTGTCAAGACATGTGTGCAGTAAAGTATATATGTGTGAGTGTGTATAGAGTGGCAGTTTAGGGTGTGTGTCAACATATGTATAAGTGTGTGTATAGAGAGAGAGATGTGGCAGCATATAGATGGGTGTACAGTAGTGAAGTGTCAACATATAGTGAGTGTCAACATACTGTTGTGAAGTATGAATGGAAGCAACATGTGGGCAGCAGGAAAATGTGTGTGAGTGTGGACAGGTGTGTGTGGGGACAGTGAGCAGTGAAGAGTGAAAGAAAAAATGAAGTGAATAAACATAGTGTTCTCAGTTTTGGAAGTTAAACATTTTGTTCTCAGGTTAACATGGTATCTCAGTGAACAATTTCATATATCTACTAAAATCGAAATTCAAAACCATACTCAAACACATATGAACTCAGTTACAGTTTTACTCAACTCAGATTACATACTTCGAGTATCAGTAAAAACAGTTTAGGAATTTGAAAACTAAAAATCAAATGAAGACCCGAACAGTCCACATTACATTGCAAAACTCAAGTATCAGACAAAATCACATCTTCATAATCAACACCAACCAAATTCAAAAATCAAATCCAAAGTCTATTTGAACTTGAAACCAGTTCTTCGAGTATCAGACTGTATTAGTGAATTCATTTCAAAAATACCAAATTGAAATCCAAACTCAATAAAACCTAAAAATAGTTGTACAGAAGTGTTTCCCATATGTGTACGTGTCAGAAGGGGGTATGCGTGTCTAAACATTGGACACGAAGGGGTCCAAACAGAGAATAACAGAATATCAGTACATAGCAAAAAACCAGTATCGTGCAATGGGGTCAGGTCGAATTGGACACAACACAGTGTGCCATTGGCCACGTGCTCGTGTCCACGTGGAGAGTAGGGGTAGGGCTTCGTGTCTATCACCTTGAATTGAATTGGGTCCACAAGTCGTGTGTCCAAGATACCAAGGCGTATCAGAGTCGAATTTACGATTGTGCACGCACAGTCCAAATCCCGTGCACGTACGTGCGATTTCGTGTCCGACATACATCCAGCCAACACGAAACTTGAGGGGGGGCTTGTCAGTGGTTGCCCCCACCTCTGTGTCAAGTGGTTCGTGTCCAGGTGTCCAATTTGTGTAGGTATTTATAAAACGAATTTGTGCCTATTGGATAATTGCGTGTCCATCTTTACAGAATTCTTTCCAAATGGATATGAATTACTACTTGTGGAATCGTTCATGGATGTACAATCGTCGTCCTAATGATATGTGTGGTGTGCGGGATGAATACATAATAGGAGTAGAGCATTTCCTGCAGTTTGCTAAGGCGTTCCCTCAGTACATGGACGGCACCAAAATTAAGTGTCCGTGTGTAAAATGTCATAACGTAAAATATTATCCAGAAGTGGAAGTAACATATCATTTGTACTCGAGGGGTTTCACACCTAATTACTATCAGTGGATCGCACACGGAGAACTTGTGTCTTTAGCATCAAAGCCGAAGCCTTATGTTGAGCCGTATATGCATGTGGGACCTAATTTTGTTTCAGATAATCATGCATACGACGACGGGTGCGTGAACATGGTTTTCGATGCTGCGGGACCTAGTTTCGTTCATGATGCAGCTGAAGAGGCACCGAATGTCGATGCTGCAAAGTTCATGGAGTTGCTGGAGAATGCAAGGACTCCATTGTATCCTGGTTGTGAGGATCATTCACCGTTGGAGGTGGTTACAAGACTGTTGAACATTAAGTCAGATTTTAACATGTCGTAAGAATACTACAACCGAGTGTTGGAGTTGATTATAGAGATCTTGCCGGCGGGTGCTAAGTTACCTAAAGACTTCTACCGGTCTAAGAGGATGGTGAGATCACTCTGGATGGGATACAAGAAAATCGATTCTTGTCGCAATGGGTGCATGCTGTACTACAAAGACGACAAGGACGCAGATGTGTGCAGATTTTGTGGTGCTGATCGCTATAAGACAACTAGTACATGAAGGTCTACCGGTACAAGAAGACCGACCGATTCAATGCACTACTTGCCTTTAACGTCGCGGTTGCAAAGATTATTTATGGTGAAAGAGACGGCCGAAAATATGAGTTGGCACATGCGAGAACAGATTGAAGGAGTGTTGGATCACCCATCTGATGGAGAAGCATGGAAGCACTTTGATCGAGTGTATCCTGATTTTGCTTCAGATCCGCGTATTGTCAGGTTGGGGCTATCTTCTGACGGTTTTACTCCTTTTGGTCTTTCTGGATCCTAGTATTCGTGCTGGCCTGTGATTGTCACTCCGTATAACCTACCGCCTTGGATGTGCATGAAGACTCAGTACATGTTTCTAACCGTTATAATTCCTGGTCCGAACAATCCCAAGAGGAACATTGATGTGTACTTACAGCCTTTGATAAATGAGTTGAATCAGTTATGGGAAGTAGGCGCTAACACGTACGATGTTTCCAGGGAGTAGAATTTTCAGATGAACTACAAGTTATCCTAAACGGAGAACAACATGGTCGGACTGGTGGGCAGTATGAAAGACCAAAGCTAGAAATACCTTTGAGGTTGACGATATAGCTTATCAAGAGGATGAACTACCTCTTGTAACAAATGTTATAGAAGTGGACACGACGGAAGTTCCTCATTACACATCTAATTGTGTAGAAGAAGTAGAATTATCTGAAGAGGAAGATGCAGATGAAAGTGAAAATGTAGAGGAGGAGAAAGAAGAAGAAGAAGAAGATGAGCTAAACGAACTAGATGAATTTTCAGAAGAGGATTAAATATGTACGTTTGTTTTATCATCATATTTGACACTTTAGTGACACTTTTGTGACTATGATATTTTTCAAAAATCTGCGATGTCTATCATATAAATATGTATATTTGTTTTATTGTCATATGTTATTATCAGGTATGACTAGACCCGGACGACGCGGAGGATATTATGTTAGGCAGTCCCGTGTGCGTCAGGTTAGGGATACAGATTTCGTACCCTCATTCTTATCTCCGAGTACGCCAGTGTACCATTCTGTTCCCGATCTATTACCGGGACAGGGCAGTTCCAGCAGGTTGGCGACTCCTTCCTCGTCGTCCAGCATTCCTCCCGCGTCCAGCATTCCTCCTGCCGATGGCTCCATGGGGAGAGCCGACGCCGAGCATATGGAGGACGACGATCACACTGATCCTGGTCAGGTAGGAGTTGAGAGCGACCCTCCATGCGCTCCCCCGGACGAGATGCGTATGGAGATTTGGACAGACGGGCCTACAAAGTAAGTTAATTAGTTAATATATATTTCTCAAATGATTATATGTACATATATATTCATGAAATTTATTATTATATAGATATCGGCCTCCTACAGTACAGAGACAGCTGGGGTTATTTCTGAGGCAGAACTATGGTGGGCCTTGGATTAACTACTCAGATGCTCCCGCAGATAGGAAGGCCTTTTGGTTGGCCCACTTCAAGGTAAAAAATTTGTTTATTTTTAAATTTTAATAAATATTTGTGTATATTATACAACTCTTTCTATTTTACTTCTTGTAGAGGACCTATTTCTATCCACCACACCGGGCGGCGAAGATCGAGGCCCAATTTTCTGTCGTCGCAGGCAAGCTCATCCGTGATGCGATCCACGACCAGAAGTCTCGTGATCGCTCCAAAAAGTCGATCCATGGTTGGATCGCACCAGAGTAGTGGACTGCGATGAAGGCTAGATTCGGCGAGGCCAGGTACCACGAGCGGTCTGACAAGGCCAAGGTGGCGCGGTTGAGCGCCAGTAAGTGGTGTGGTGGCTCCATTCCTATGACGGAGCATTTTTGTTGTCTGGTACATTTCCTATGACGGACATCATTTTATATATAGTTGGATAGAATGTTTAATACTAATAATAGATAATATATTTTAACAGGTAAAAAAGGGTGAGGACCCCAACATGGTGACCGTCTTCCTGGTCACCCATCGGAGGGCTGGGGAGTTTATTGACGAGAGGGTGACGCATGCATATGTACGTTCTATTCTTTATATTAATTTACTATAATTTAGAAAACAGGAAAATAGATATCAATATAGACTATAGCAAACACTTAGACGTTAGCAAACATTGTTCTAGGTCGAGTTTCTTCGACTACAAGAGGAGGCGGATGCTGCTGCTAGTACGCCAGCAGAGGGAGGGGCTAGTACTTCCTTCCAGCCGCCTACAGCTCCATCGTCGGACGACCTCTGGATGACCGTCGTTGGTGGTCTTCAGAAGGGTACGTACTACGGTACGGGATCCTACAACGCCTATTTGGCTTCAGAGTCATCCCGGGCCCCCTCTGTCAGTACGCTGTCTCCAGCTTCGCAGGCATCATCACGAGCTAAGGATATTGGTCGTCAGATCGACGAGCTGCGTCGCGAGTTGCAGCAGCAGATTTCTGATCACCGTACCGCAGAGCGACGATCCGACGATCCGATGATCACCGGACGATTTAATGCGGTCGAGCGCAGTATACAAGAGCTGATGAGTCTACAGCAGGCTACAGCTGCCAGCTTGCACACGCTCACCGAGTCTATGGAACGCACAAAGCGTAGACAGGTCGAGCTGGAGGGATCGCAGAGGACTATGTCTGCCTCACTCACTCAGATACATACTTCGATTGAGGAGAGTTCTCAGAGGATGGTGAGTACCCTTGCTGCACATGCTGAGCGTCTGCGAGAGCTGGAGCAGATATGTCCTCCCGGTCCATCAACGGCGCCGACTCCAGACGTTGCACTGCCTCCTACTGCCCCTATGGTGCAGCTCACACAGGAGCAGTATGAGTTCATGCTATCTCAGATGCGCAGCAGGGGTCCTCAGTGATTTCATTGATTTTTTTATGAGTTGTATGTATTGGCCCTATGGGCAAATTGTTTATTGGTACACTTTTGTTTATACACTTGGTGGGAGACTTTTTATCACCTCCCATTTTTATTTGACTCTATTGGATGTTTGTGATGATGTGTGTCTGTGAAGTGCAGTATGCAGGATTTGAATATATTTATGTTTGTGATGATATAAATATAGTTTGTGATGATGATGTTTATGATGATGGCAGAATTTGAATATATTTATGTTTGTGATGATGTTAGTGTTTAAACTGTATGTAAAGTGCAGTATGCAGGATTTGAAAACTGCATTTTTTTAATTTTCTATCATATTAGCGACGGTTTGCGACGCGGAAATACGTCGCAAAGATGTATCGGTACGTCGCTAACTGCGATGCCCGTCGCTCAACCTGCTGACGTGGCAAACCTTGCCATGTCACTACATGCGACGAATAGACGTCGCTAGATACGTCGCTAAGTTGGCGACGTACTGTAAATGTCGCCGAACGTCGCTAAGTTTGCGACGTTTTAGCGTCGTAGACAATTCATCGCAACAGCTACGATTGGCGACGAACTTTTGTTCTGCGACTAGCTTTTCGGCGACCTGCTTTTTTCGTCGCTAATTAAGTCGCTAAATATATTTAGCGACGTATTTTTACTTATTAGCGACGTTTTTGGACGTCGCTAATTCAGCCTATTCTGGTAGTGTGACTTGTTTGGGGATTTAGTGGTCCTGTTTGGTAGCAAAAAATAAAAAAATTATAAAATTCTAGTAGAGCAAGTCATTACTTTCTGACTTTTCTAAAAAAAAAATTAATGAAGCACAAAAATACAATAAAACTTAAAGGGTTATTATATAGAGTCTATAAAAGTTACGATATAACTAAAAAATTAATAGTATTAATAAGTATTAATTAAACCGTAAGGGTTATTATAAATAATTTATAAAAAAAATAATTATACATTGTCAAAAGCAAGTTTTGAACTAAAAAAAGTCGCATCTAAAAAAAACTAAAAAAAGTCATATTTATAACCTCATCATCGACTAAATGAGACATTATTTAGTAGCTAAACTTATTAAAAAAATATGACAAATAAACACTAATATAATATAAAATATTAGAGTAGAGAGAGAGAGAGAGAGAGAGAGAGAGAGAGAGAGAGAGAGAGAGAGAGAGTCCATCCTCATCATATAGTTTGGTTCATCCATTCTTAGTTATCTCATCTTTTTTGCTTTTTTTTTGCGAGCCTTAGGCTCAAATCTAAGAATTCTCCAATAACGCTCACTAATTCCAATCAATGGACTCGTTTTTCTTACATATTAGACGTGGATAATCATGTTGAAGGAAGTAGAAAAACGAGAAACTGTACTACTAATTCCTAGATCATTAAAACTTTCTAATGTATAATCTAATTAGTTTAATCATTTAATATTAATTAAGAATCATTCATTAATCAATATTAGTTAAATATTATTATCAATTGATTGCCCCAATTAATTAATATTAACTACTTCAGATTAAATAAACATATTTGTAGCCAATAGGGGTGGTCCAGTAACTAGGGCTAGTGAGGGTTATAAGGGAGGTCATGGTCCAATCCTAGCTCTAACCAACTAATAAATGAATAAATAAAACATATTTTCAAATAGAATAAAAATAACTAAGAATTAGCACTTCATTTTAATTACTAAACATCATGTTTAAATAATTAATCTATTCACTTAATAATGACTTAGCATCATTGGTTAATTATGTATCTATTAATAGTAGACTAATTATCTACTTATGACATATTAATTAGTTAAGTAATCTATATTTACTAAAGTACAACAAGAGTATGAGCATATATATATAGTCACACCGGTACTCTACCATCCCTTTACTTTTTTCATTTTTTCTCACTTCTCTTCTGTTCTTTAGGCTGGGTAAGGAAGTGACAAAGGGTGGTGTGTAAGGAGGTTTGGAGGTTAAATCTCCTTGGAGAAGCATCTCAACCTACTTTTAGGCCTTTTAGTACATTCACTTCACCCCCAAAACAAATACCTACTTATTATGTCATATGAACCTAGATCTACTATAGAATAACAAATCTACTTGCATTATAATAATTTTGGATGTGATTGTTTAGTGATTTGATAGATGCTTCACATTCTTCCATATTAATGAGTCATATTCTTTTTTATTCCCAAATATATGACTTTCATAACACCTTGCCAAGTATACACAAATGAGAATTGTAATGCCCCAGTACCAGAGTACGAAAAATAAGAGCATTATTAGGCTAGTTACGCACTACAGAGTACACCAGCACACGGAGTACGGTCACCACTATAAAAATAAGTGGGTTAAACTACAATCCAACATTCTTACATGGCCTAACAACAACCTATGTCTCAATTTTCAAGCAAGAAACAGTAAGATATGACAAATAATGTAAAGCGGTAAGGCACTCTATGATAAATGGTCATACATAATTTATAAAATGTGATTGCTAGTAAGAGTAATAATAGTACATGGTCACATAGTTCTAGTCTAAATATACAATTTTGGTGTCTCAAAAGATGGTGAGCAAACTCCCAAAATACTATGGCTAAATAGGTGCCCTTGGACACCACAAAATAATGGGTGTTCGAACACGCTCGAGAAATATTAGGCTGTAACAATAGTAAAAGTTGTGGTAATAAATATAAATAAGGAAGAACGATGAAGGGTACCACTATTGATACCAGAATCCTGCAAATAAATTATAGCAATCAAAATATCCTATGCAGCGAGCTTAGCATATACTTGAAAGAAAACCATGTCCTTGGAAGGGACGTAGCAAGATACACAATATACTTGCCAAGTGTCTCAAAATATAGCATCTAAATAGACAAGTGATAAAAATATAAAATATAAACTAAGCCATAACATATACGATAATCTTATACAAATGAGAATAACCACTACTAAAATTTATCAAATCAGCGACGCCTCAAGACGTCGCTAAATAGGGAAAATATGTCACTAATTTCGATTAGCGACGTATGCACGTAGTCGCGATTAACCTAGTCGCTAAACAAGAAAACGTCGCAATACGTCGCTATTGCGACGAGCTTTAGCGACGCGGACACGTCGCTAATTTAGCGACTGCCAGCGACGTAAAACGTCATCATTTACCGACGTAACCTAGCGACGTTGAGCGACTTGACATGCATCGATGCTGACCTGGCTTGAGAGCCAAATGGCGACGTTCTGCGACTTTTTGACGTCGCTATATTACCGACATATAGCGACGTTTAGCTACGTCCTAAGTAGCGATGTTTAGTGACGATCAGCGACGGTACTCATTAATGTTAGCGACGTGCCTTATATTTACTTAGCGACGTTTAGTTCGTCGCTCGACGTCGCTGACAGTCGCTGAACGTCGCTAATATGAAAAAAAATTAAAAAAAATTACAGCATTTGCAGAATTTGCAGAATTTGCAGCATTTACAGAATTTACAGCATTTGCAGAATTTACAGCATTTGTAGAATTTGCAGCATCCCCTACACCATTTGTTGCAACAACGACGGTGTATCACGAACACAGTATCAAACAACACATACACACAATCATGAACACGTTTGAAACACAATCTCATCAATCAACACAGATTTATAAAAATTTGTAACAATAATGTCAAACATAATGTGTCCACATAAGAATAATGTATGTATAACCACATAAAAGACCCAACAATGGGCCATCACACAACAATATATATGCCGACTACGGCTGATCAGGAGGAGCATCACCGCTCCTGGAAAGAAGGTAAGCATACTACTCCGGTGTAAGAACCACCGACGACGATGAAGGAGGAGGAGGTAATGCAACCGCTGGAGAAGGAGGCAGTGTAACCGCTGGAGATGGGTGCGTCCGTGTCTCCTCTAGGGCTCACAGTCTGGCGCTGCATTGGTCTATGCAAGCCGCTATCCTAGTAACGGTGTCGTGAATGGACTCCTGTGTCCCCTGTATTTGCTGCACGGTGCGCTCGAGCTCGTCAAAGCGTACGGTGACCGACGCAGCGTCCTCTTGCGCCTGAGGCCCTTGCTGCTCAGCAATCCTCCTCAGCATATCGTCGTGCAGCTCAGCAATCTGGCGGACAATGGTCTCCTCGACTCGGGACGACTCGGCCTGTGACGGCTGTGAATGCGCACTGGAAGAGGGAGCCCTGGATGCCTGCGTCGCAACAAATGTGCCGTAGGACCCCGTACCGTAGTACGTACCCCTCTGAAGACCACCAACAGCGGTCTTCCAGAGCTCGTCCTCCGACTGAGGCGGAGAGGGTTGCGATGTACCAACCCCTCCCTCTGCCTGTGCACTAGCACTCGCACGCTCATCACGTAGCCTAACATACTCTTCCTAGAAATTATTGTGCATCTCTATACATCAGTACTTACCTAAATTAGCCTAATAAACATCTAAAATATTTAATTATTATTAAGTATATGGTTATCTGTATATTCTTCAAGTTGTGTTAAAAATTAACGAAATCTAAATTAGTACTTACATAGCTCTGAGTAGCCCGGTCGTCGATGAGCTTTCCGTCCTTCCGATGGGTGGCCAGGAAGACGGTCACCATGTTTGCGTCCTCACCCCTCTTCACCTGCGTGTTTGTTATATTTTATTCTTTAGTAAAATAAAAAATTATATACTCCAACTATCAATAAAATCTTATATTTTACAATAAATTACATACCAGACGACGGAAATGCTCCGTCATAGGAATCGATCCACCACACCACTTTTCGGCCATCGTCCTAGCCGCCTTCGCCTTCTCCGACCGTTCTCTGTACCCGGGCTCCTCAAATCGAGCCCTCATCGTGGTCTACTGGTCAGGTGTGATCCAACCAGCAATCGACTTTCTGGAGCGGTGACGAACTTTCTGATCGTCAATTGCATCACAGATCAACTTGGCGGCGACGGCAGGAAACTGCCTCTCAATCTGCTCGGCCCGGTGTGGTGGATAAAAATAAGTCCTCTACAAGAATTACAAATTAAAATAATAAGTTCTAAAAAATGCTTAAAATTATATTAATCATACTAAATTAACTATCTTTAGTTACCTTGAAGTGGGCAAACCAGAATGCCTTCCTCCCTTCCGAGGCATCCGAGTAGTTGATCCACGGTCCCCATAGTTGGACCTTAGAAAGGTGCCCACGCTCTCTGTACCGACGAGGGACGATATTTGTATACAACGATAACCGACATATTAATGAATATATATAGATATACAGACATGCATAAAATATTGATTTAACTTACTTCGTAGGACCGTCGGCCCAAATCTCCATCCTCGTCTCGTCCTGAGGTGCGCATGGAGGGTCGCTCTGGTATGGATCCGCCCGGGCGGGACGGGCGGGACGGGCGGGAGTAGGGACTACCTCCTCCACCTGCTCCCCACCCGCCAAGCTGCTGTCAGCGGTAGGAAGGCTAGGGGAAGTAGTATGATCAGCAAGCCTGGAACTGCTCGTCGCAGGTGCACTACCACCCGGACCTGAGACCGTATGGTACAATGGAGTGCTCGGGTCAGACGATGGTCCAGAGCCATCCTCCTGTAACAGAGCTCTCTGTCCACCTAAGGACACGGATCGTCCTGGCCTATCTCCGCGTCGTCCTGAGGTGCCTCTGCGTCGTCCTGCCATGCTGATAATAACATTGGAGTTCATAATTTAAGACTACAGAAATATGAATACATCGAAATCACAGTTTATGATTGAAAATATAAATAAATACAATGACAGTTTAGAAATATCTGCATACATTGGAATTCATAATTTAAGTTTTCAAAAATGATCATAGTTCATAATTTAAGATTATGAAATATGAATACATCAAAATCACAGTTTCTCAATCATCCTCTGAAAATTCATCTTCTTCGTTTGCCTCCTCCTCCTCATCCTCTTCCTCTTCCTCCTCATCGTCACTAGCATCTCCTTCGTCTTCCCCTTCGGATACTTGTACCTCTTCTACACAAGTAGATATTAAATGGGGAACTTCTGCTGAGTCGACATCAACTGTATTAGGTACAAGAGGCAGCTCGTCCTCCTGATAAGTGTCACGCCCCGCTCCCGTAGGAGCGATCGTCCTCGCTAAGGCGTGATGCCGCACGAGCCTAGATTTGTGCTCGTGCAAGGCGGGTTCCATAACGACCGATTTCAGCGGCTGTGACGGGGTCGTCGTACAGAAGTCCCATGCAGAGACATTGAAACATAGCAGCAGAAATTAAGAACAAACACAAGTTATTCAAAGAAGCTCTTTATTGATATTGAAACAATGGTTACATTGGGGGCGCAAGGCCAAGATTACAATCACTCAAGCTCACTCTTCTCACATTACAAGTCCCTCAGCTCTCTCTCATCTCTCAAAACAAGTCTTGAGCCGGCGGAAGCTTCGAAAGGCGATGTCCATACATTATGTCCCGTATAAGTTTTCAATCCATGCGGCCGCACGCTTCGAATCGCCAAGGAACTCCGTGCCTCGACGCATCCAAGCGAGCTCCGCGCCACGAGCTTCTACCTGTGCCTGCACATGTAAACTATGTGGGTGTCAGTACTCAACTGTACTGGTGGAATGAGCTCCTCGCCTACCCATACAAAACTCGCACGTTATTTTACTTTGTGCAACATAGTCCCTTCTTATCAATTGTCTTTCTAGTCTTGCCTTAGGATCAGTTTTATGACCGACGCCTTGCTTATTTTGTGTCTTTGGACCGTCCCGTGCTTGCAACATCAACGTTAACTCATAACTTGCCTCAAGACCCTTCACGTGCCAACAACGTTAACCTATCGAGTCATGTTTGCCTTACGGCCATAATTAGAGACGCAACTACGCGATGAAGCTCCATTTTCTGTGTGACAGTGCTACAAACCCTTGCTGAGGCCGTGCCTCACAATTCAGTAAGACTTAACCATATCGCCGCCTCGCGGCCCTTGCCGCCTAACGGCCCTTGCTACTTTGACCACCAACTGACCCAATCAAGACTTCTGAACTTATGTCGACCCACTTTGCCTTGCGGCAGTTTCTCGACTTAACTCAAACAACTCAACTAACTTAAGGAACTTATATGCCGACAACACAAGACTTGACGCCACATCTCGTGCCGAAGCACGACGCCTATATTGAAACCCAATCTTAGGACCAAACTTTGTGTTCTAACTGTACACACCTTCAACTCAACTCAATCCAAAGGCATACACGCGGTTAGCCGCTAATTGCCGACATCTATATGAACTTGGCCACTGGCATCATAAGCCATACCTTGACGTATAGTTTTGTTAATCGGGATTCTTTCGACGCAAGTAGCTAGCCCCGTCGCAAGTCCCCGCTTAACCTGTGCCAAAACCTTACGCACGACTATACCCTGTTCCCTCCTAGGCCGAGTCGGCCCCCATGGCCCAGGGGTTACCGCTCGAGGGTTCATCGCCCTTGTCGACAAGTTGTCAAATGACCATGCAAGACTCGACACAAACTGACGTCTCATACAGTCATTCCTCTACCAAAACCAAGCTTCTATCCTTGAGACCCCTCGACGACCCACGGTCGCGAGCATTCTTTTCCTTGAGACCCCTCGACGACCCACGGTCGCGAGCATTTCCTTCCTTGTTACCCTATCATTTGGTTCAACTCATTAATGCCTATTTGATAGTCCTTTCTCAAAACTCACTTTGAATCAATTGTGATCCTTGCCTTAAATACTAAGTCCGTGCATCATGCCTTAAGCCAATCGTGCTCTATGCGACGCTCCTGTCCAAGTCGACGGGCCTTGAGATCGCGGGACTACTTAACTTGACAACCGCAGAATGGGCGGCACAGCACTTGGAACGACTTAGGTCGACCGGCATAACTTTGCCTAACTTACTCAAGCCTACGACTTAACCCAAGGGACGAGCAAAGGCTATGCCAAGCCTTGCACAATGGGACCGTACACGCTTTATCAAGCGTTCATGTGGGCGACGCCTATGACTTAGGCTAACTCTTAGCTTTTGCACCGAAGACCAACATTCCTTCTCCCAAGCCACGGGACGAAGGACCGAGTGTCATTTTCAAAGCACGCCGTGCACCAACTCTAAGCCGACCGTTGGACCTTTTTCCATGTTCTAACTCATTTCGACCCGTTGGGATTATTCCCTTTAGCTATGTGGATTCATCTCTTTTATTATTAAGCCTACTGTGCAAGTTGAAAACATGCGTATTATTATGTGAAGGCAAAGATGAGGCAAGTTCATCGAAACTACCCCATCTGAGCGAGCGATCGCCTTGACCGAGCGATGTCTTCCAGCAGCCGTTGTAAGGCTAAAGCCGAACGCCGTCGGCGTTTCGATTCCTCCGATTGACTGAGCGGGACAGGGCACTACATCATACACCACTCAGAAAAAGTTTCGACCTCGAAACTAACTGAGTACTTACTCCTTGACTTACCACTCGAACTTTCGACGACTCTCGCGCAAACTTCTTCTATACGTTCCCTCAAATCCGAGCCACGTTCGTGCTATCCTCAATCTTTTCTTCAAAACTTACGATCTCAAAATCCTCGACACTTCCCCGTTCCTCAAGTCTCACTTGAATTCAACGTATCACTTAGTATGGATCGTGCACATATCTTAGGCGTCCCCAAAATACATGCATTTCAACCAAGCCTCGTGATAGCGAATCCTGCCATTGCCACTCGAGTCGGATCGTGCACGCATTCAAGCGTCCTTGATATACATGCATGTCAACCGAGCCTCATGAGTGGTGCCTTCACCATTTCTATCGCTCCGTACCGGAACGTCTGCCTAACTGCTAGGCTATGTCTTTCCGTCAGTATTGGAATCATAGTTCCCAAACAACGATATCAACACTGACCCCATCCTAAGGTTAAACCAAGTTGATAGTACGGGATTTTCTACCCAAGCTCACATCACTCCGATTTCTAAACATCGAGCATAGATCGCCTACACACATCCTAATATTTTGTCGCATGGGGTCCGAGTCATTCAGCAAAGCCATCCTACGATAACATACGTTCAACCAATTCCACGACATCTCAATATCGCTCGTTCAACCAACCATCTTCGCATAGTCTATTTCTTCTTTTAAACATGTTCGATATAGTTCGCCTATCAATCCTTTCCAATTTAAGCACGCTATGCCGCAATTCGTCGCTAACCAAAATTTCACATTCTACATTTCCTAAGTCATCTATTCCAATTCACGTGATCGATCATAAGGTCGTCTAGCTTAATAATACGTTGTGCCCCGATCTCACGCGAGTCAGATTGTCCACGGTGGGCACGAATCACCATGCACGCTCCCGCGGGATAATTATCCTCATCGGGACGTAACTCTTGTTTTGCGTTTCGATGCGCGGATTGGACCTACTCAATCCTCAAGTTTCATTCATTTATCAATCGCAAGTCCTACAAATCCTCGAGTTCACCTTCGTATCAAGCCAACAAGTCGAGACAATCAAAGTTGCCGCGTCCTAATTTTCCGAGTTCGATCGTTCCCGCGACATAAATCACCATGTCAACGCTCACGCGGAACGATCGCCCCAAATCCGACGCAACGCATGTACGAGGCTAGAGTTGCGCTCGCGCAAGACAAGATCGTCGACGTTGTGGCTATCTGCGTAACCATCAAAACATAATCATTTTCATCCAACATTTATCTCGATCAAAATCCTAAGCATAGCATCCAACCGAACAATAACACTTGCACGGTCGTCATTCGCCGAGTCAGAGTACCCTCGAGTTATCGCATATCGATCTTTGATACGCCTCAATACCATTGACGATATGCGTAACCTGACGATCTTCCTTTGCAACCAATTTCGAGTCGTACGAATGATGCAATCGTCCGACTGCATAATTTCCTCGACATTCAAATTCAAGTTTGATCATTATCCCTCGATTTATTCACAACATCAATTTCCTTAAATCAAACTCACGTATCGTTCATCCGTCCATCTTAAGTCATCGACCAACGTATTTCCTCAATTTGTATCATTCCTTGCTAACTCAAATCATCGAGCAACATTCAATCCAATCCTTAGAGTCATTCGCATAACTTCAAAATCAAGCCTTCCATGCACGCTATCTACTTGTCATGCTAACTTTTCGTATACGATCCGTATCAATTTCCTCGATCAAGTTATCCATTCGCTACACCTTAACTTTTCCTCGATTCGATTTCACCTACTCAATCGTTTTCGCATTTCATACTTGCGTAATCCTCAATCCCGTGTACGTTTCGTGCACGTCAATTCTAGGTTCTTCGAATCCACTCGTCAAACTTCAAGACTAAGACTTATTCATTGATACTCAATCTATGGCTTTGCATAACGCGACGCTTGCTGATAGACTCATCGACACCCCCGAATCCTCAATCGATCAATCGTCATTCCTGAGCCCATCGCATACACCACTCAGGAATGAAGTCATTCAACAAATTCTCAAAACTATCCTTTGAATCAAAATTGACTTTTCGAATCCCGTTCGAACCATTCCTCAATTTCCAAGTACGACTATCTATATCGCACCGACGATATCGTCGCTTGATAGTACCCCTATCGACAGTCATCCCACTTACTCAACCAAGTCCAACCCATTCTTGTTTGAAACATTATGAATCCCGCACTCGACTTTGCTAAGGTCGACACAATCCTTGGTGTATATGCCCAGCCCGACTTAGCCAACCGTGCTTACGTAAACCATCTTTTTGTTTTGTCAAAAACTGTTCTCCTATGTTTTGCAAAGTAGATAGACTTATTGTATGGACATCCCGTGGGACAATTGAGAGAGAGCGCACCAAGGACATCAACTTGCGGAAGCACAATTCAGAGTTCGCGGAAACAACGAGTTAAATAATTCAATCGTTAGTCCAAGGACATAAAGCCGTGCTCTGATACCATTATGTCACGTCCCGCTCCCGTAGGAACGATCGTCCTCGCTAAGGCGTGATGCCACACGAGCCTAGATTTGCGCTCGTGCAAGGCGGGTTCCATAACGGCCGATTTCAGCGGCTGCGACGGGGTCGTCGCAGAGAAGTCCCATGCAGAGACATTGAAACATAGCAGCGGAAATTAAGAAAAAACACAAGTTATTCAAAGAAGCTCTTTATTGATATTGAAACAACGGTTACATTGGGGGCACAAGGCCAAGATTACAATCACTCAAGCTCACTCTTCTCACATTACAAGTCCCTCAGCTCTCTCTCATCTCTCAAAATAAGTCTTGAGCCGGCGGAAGCTTCGGAAGGCGATGTCCATACATTATGTCCCATATAAGTCTTCAATCCATGCGGCCGCACACTTCGAATCGCCAAGGAACTCCGTGCCTCGACGCATCCAAGCGAGCTCCGTGCCACGAGCTTCTACCTGTGCCTGCACATGTAAACTATGTGGGTGTCAGTACTCAACTGTACTGGTAGAATGAGCTCCTCGCCCACCCATACAAAACCCGTACGTTATTTTACTTTGTGCAACATAGTCCCTTCTTATCAATTGTCTTTCTAGTCTTGCCTTAGGATCAGTTTTATGACCGACGCCTTGCTTATTTTGTGTCTTTAGACCGTCCCGTGCTTGCAACATCAACGTTAACTCATAACTTGCCTCAAGACCCTTTACGTGCCAACAACGTTAACCTATCGAGTCGTGTTTGCCTTACGGCCATAATTAGAGACACAACTACGCGATGAAGCTCCATTTTCTGTGTGACAGTGCTATAAACCCTTGCTGAGGCCGTGCCTCACAATTCAGTAAGACTTAACCATATCGCCGCCTCGCGGCCCTTGCCGCCTAGCGGCCCTTGCTACTTTGACCACCAACTGACCCAATCAAGACTTCTGAACTTATGTCGACCCACTTTGCCTTGCGACGGTTTCCCGACTTAACTCAAACAACTCAACCAACTTAAGGAACTTATATGCCGACAACACAAGACTTGACGCCACATCTCGTGCCGAAGCACGACGCCTATATTGAAACCCAATCTTAGGCCCAAACTTTGTGTTCTAACTGTACACACCTTCAACTCAACTCAATCCAAAGGCATACACGCGGTTAGCCGCTAATTGCCGACATCTATATAAACTTGGCCACTGGCATCACAAGCCATACCTTGACGTATAGTTTTGTTAATCGGGATCCTTTCGACGCAAGTAGCTAGCCCCGTCGCAAGTCCCCGCTTAACCTGTGCCAAAACCTTACGCACGACTATACCATGTTCCCTCCTAGGCCGAGTCGGCCCCCATGGCCCAGGGGTTACTGCTCGAGGGTTCATCGCCCTTGTCGACAAGTTGTCAAATGACCATGCAAGACTCGACACAAACTGACGTCTCACACAGTCATTCCTCTACCAAAACCAAGCTTCTATCCTTGAGACCCCTCGATGACCCACGGTCGCGAGCATTCCTTTCCTTGAGACCCCTCGACGACCCACGGTCGCGAGCATTTCCTTCCTTGTTACCCTATCATTTGGTTCAACTCATTAATGCCTATTTGATAGTCCTTTCTCAAAACTCACTTTGAATCAATTGTGATCCTTGCCTTAAATACTAAGTCCGTGCATCGTGCCTTAAGCCAATCGTGCTCTATGCGACGCTCCTGCCCAAGTCGACGGGCCTTGAGATCGCGGGACTACTTAACTTGACAACCGCAGAATGGGCGGGACAGCACTTGGAACGACTTAGGTCGACCGGCATAACTTTGCCTAACTTACTCAAGCCTACGACTTAACCCGAGGGACGAGCAAAGGCTATGCCAAGCCTTGCGCAATGGGACCGTGCACGCTTTATCAAGCGTTCATATGGGCGACGCCTATGACTTAGGCTAACTCTTAGCTTTTGCACCGAAGACCAACATTCCTTCTCCCAAGCCACGGGACGAAGGACCGAGTGTCATTTTCAAAGCACGTCGTGCACCAACTCTAAGCCGACCGTTGGACCTTTTTCCATGTTCTAACTCATTTCGACCCGTTGGGATTATTCCCTTTAGCTATGTGGATTCATCTCTTTTATTATTAAGCCTACTATGCAAGTTGAAAATATGAGTATTATTATGTGAAGGCAAAGATGAGGCAAGTTCACCGAAACTACCCCACCTGAGCGAGCGGTCGCCTTGACCGAGCGATGTCTTCCAGCAGCCGTTGTAAGGCTAAGGCCGAACGCCGTCGGCGTTTCGATTCCTCCGATTGACTGAGCGGGACGGGGCACTACAATAAGCCACTTCGTCGACGTCGTAGGTATTTCTAGCTTTAGTCTTGCATACTGCCCACCAGTCGTACCTCGTTGTTCCCCGTCTAAGATATGTTGTAAAATATACGAGTTAAGCTTGACTTACTAGGATAAATAGTTCGTATCCTTGGTATCAACGACGGTAGTTAATATCCACAAGACCATGCTTGTCAATTTTCCATCCTTGATCTTGTATGGGATCGAACCAATCAACTTTGAACAACACGATCTTGGCAGGCTCTATGCCATAGTTGTACGTCAATTCCACGATCTCCCATAAGACGCCATAGAAATTATTGCCTGGAGTGACATCTTTGTAGTTTGTAGATTTGATACACAAGCAACTATTTTTTGTGGAATCAAGATCCAGGAAGCTATCTCTGATGAGAGCATTTGTTGACTTGAACTTAAACCCATTCACGCAATAACTTGGCTATACTTTGACGGCATAAATTGGTCCCTTGGCAAGAGTTCTAATAGATTCATTCTCAAGAATGATGTCCGGACGATCGACCTAAACACGAAAAGATACAAAATTAAGTTTAATGTTAAGTTATTTCTTGTGCAGTTGTGAATGGAGGAAGATTCTAACTAGCTTCTTACGTACATATGCAGTCAACCAAGACGAAAAATGAAGTCTTATTTCTTCTTCTACTTCTTCATCTGCAATGTATGGTCTACTTGACCTCACCTCATCATTAAATTTGCTGAAAACTAATAAATATCGGGATATACTCGTTAAATTATAATAACGTAATCAACAAATAGATGACTTGAACGTTGAAGATTTTTACTTACCACTCTAGCTTTTCCACTTCATCCTCCTCGCAGTTGAGTAATATATATAACTAGGCAGCCTTTAGTTCCTCATCATTCAAATATCTTTTTTTCAGTTTTCCTGAAGGCTTTCCAAGAGCATTGAAGACTTTCAATAATGCATCATTATATTCTATATCTCCATCGTCGTTCCTCGGAGCTCTTGTTCTATTTGTAGCAATATGAGGCTTGAAATACATTGAACAGAAGTTTGTAATCTCATCAAGGACATAGGCTTCACAAATAGAACCCTCGACCCGTGCCTTATTTTTCACCTTCCTCTTCAGGTGGTTTAGATGGCGCTCGAACGGGTACATCCACCGATAACCGACGGGCCCACCAACACGTGTCTCATATGAAAGATAAATTGGCAAATGCTCCATAGAGTCGAAGAATCCATGAGGGAACACCCTCTCAAGCTTACACAATGTTACTGTAATATCTTTCTCCTACTTTTCAAGCCGATCGACGAGCAACTTAGTAGAACAAAGATCTCTGAAGAATATGCTAAGCTCTGTCAGTGGATCCCAAACGACATGAGGCAAGAATTCCCGAAATACAATCGGGATTAACCTCTCCATAAAAACGTGACAGTCGTGGCTCTTCATACCCTGTAGTTTATTCTCCTTCGGGTCAACACATCTTCTCAAATTCGATACGTACCCGTCTGGAAATTTTAGGCCCTGGATCCACCTACAAAGTTTACCTTTGTCCTCATTGTCCAGTGAAAAAATGGCCCTGGGCTGCTTATACTTCCCACTGCCTTCCTTTATCAAATGCAACTCTTGACATCTGCATATTTCTTCTAAGTCCAACCTGGCATTGGGATTGTCTTTCGTCTTCCCCTTTACGTCCATCACAGTATTTATTATATTGTCAAATACATTTTTCTCGATATGCATGACATCCAGATTATGTCTGAGCAGATGGTCACTCCAATATGGTAGGTCCCAGAATATACTCCTCTTCGTCCAGTTGTGAGCGCGACCAAATCCATCACACTTGTACCCCTCTGTAGGCTCTTCAATAGCACTTGACAATTCTTTAACTTCTTCCCATATCGTGTCCCCGGACCACCGTGGCGGTGGACTGGACTTCTCTACCAAGCCAGCACGAAAAGCATTCCTGTTCCTCCGGTACGGATGATCCTTTGGCAGGAACTGTCGATGACAATCAAAGAAGCACGGTTTTTCTCCGTGTTTCAAACGGAAAGCCTTAGTGCGATCCATGCAATACGGACATGCGAGACGACCATGGGTGCTCCAACCCGATAACATTCCATAGGCCGGGAAATCATTGATGGTCCACATTAGTGCGGCCCTCATCTGAAAGTTCTGCTTTCTGGAAACATCATATGTGGTTGCACCTACTTCCCACAACTGATTCAGCTCATCTACCAAGGGCTATAAGTACACATCGATGTTCCTCTTCGGGTTCTTCGGACCTGGAATAATAACAGTTAAGAACATGTAAGGAGTCTTCATACACATCCAAGGCGGCAAGTTGTACGGAGTAACAATCACTGGCCAACAAGAATATTGTGAGCCCGAAAGTCCAAATGGGGTAAAACCGTCGGAGGAAAGCCCCAATCTGACATTACGCGGCTCCGAAGCAAAATCGGGATACACTCGATCAAAGTGCTTCCATACTTTCCCGTCGGATGGATGATCCAGTACTCCATCTATTTGTTCCCGCTTGTGCCAACTCATATTATCAGCTGTCTCCTTTGCCATAAACAACCTCTGCAACCGCGGCGTCAAAGGCAAATAGTGCATCGAATCTGTTGGCTTGCATGCACCAGAAGTCCTTGTTGTACTAGTTGTCTCGAAGCGATCGGCACCACAAAATCTGCAAGCGTCTTCATCCTTGTCGTCCTTATAGTACAATATGCATCCGTTGCGACATGCATCAATTTTTTCATACCCCATCCAGAGCGATCTCACCATTCTCTTGGATCGGTAGAAGTCTTTAGGTAACTTGCCACCCTCCGGCAATATATCTATAATTAACTCCAGGATTCGGTTGTAGCATTCTTGAGACATGTTAAAATCTGATTTTATGCTCAACAATCTTGTAACCACCTCCAACGGTGAATGGTCATCACAACCAGGATATAAAGGAGTCCTTGCATTCTCCAGCAACTCCATGAACTTTACAGCATTGGCATTCGGTGCCTCCTCAGCTGCATATTGATTGTTCGGATCGAAACTAGGCCCCGCAGTATCGAAAACCATGTTCGTCCACCCTTGGTCGTAATCAGCATGCTTGTGGACATCTACATAAGGCTCCACATAAGGCTCCGGCTCGGAGGCTAAAGACACAAGTTCTCCGTGTGAGGTCCACTGATAATAGTTTGGCATGAAACCCCTCGAATACAAATGATATGTCACATCCACTTCCGAATGATATTTCAATTTGCGACATCTCATACATGGACACTTAATTTTTGTACGGTCCATGTACTGAGGGAACGCCTTGGCAAACTGCAGGAACTGTTGCACACCCTGTATAAATTCATCCCGCACACCGCACATGTCATCAGGATGACGATTGTACATCCACAAACGGTTCCGCAGATAGTAATTCATATCCATTTTAAGATAATTCTGCAAAGATTGACACAGATAATAATTCATCAGGATGACGATTGTATATCCACAAACGGTTCTGCATAATTGCCAAGTGTGGGGACGAATGGCTCAGAACACAACCCAAAATGCATTCTAGCATACATTAGTTTGAATCATCTATGTTCTGTACATATTGTGTAGTATATGTTCTTATCGAATCTAGTATCTGAAGGATGTAACAGAATCAAGATGAACCCACATAATGTAATACTAAGACATTATCTACTACTAAAAGATGTAGTGATAGGTTGTCGTATCATCATTGCCGAGGGATGGGGGTCGGAGGACAGTCAACTTTATCTACGGCTACATAGTTTCTGCCTCGCCAGTCGAATGGCTGTAGGGACTATGTCCTGATCACGATGTCGTACTGTAGATTAATGTAAATTCCTTATAGCAAATGTCATACATAGATTTCTGTCTTGCCAGTCGAATGGCAGATAATTATACAAATCAAACTAGTCAAAGGGTACTGAACAGAAAGTCTAATTAAGACTTTCAACTAAGCAGTCAAAGGGTACTGAACAGAAAGTCTAATTAAGACTTTCAACTAAGCAGCGCTGTAGGATTTAAAATATGGTATTCAGGATTAATATCCACCCTTCGTGACATAGCTGACTCTGCCAAAACCTGACCAACATATCCTACACTAATCATTCCATATTTCAGTAATGTCAGTGAGCTAAATCATACTCAACTGTCGAAAATACTTAGGAAAAAACTCATTCACAGGATTAGTATCCATCCTTCGTGACATAGCTGAAATTTTATAGAGCTCAATAATAATTATTAGTCAATTTATTCATCATTTCAAAACCCTGAAAATGCCCAAAAAAACTCCCAGTATCAGTAAATAGGGCTCGAACCCTAAATTAGAATTCGAATCCAAGCAAAACATCAAATTGACAGTTGATATGCCCAAAAAACTCCCAGTATCAGTATATAGGTGTCACACTGTGAGTCTCGTGTCCACACAGTAGGACACGACGTGTCCAAACCAACAAAATAGGTGTCACACGAACTAGAAGCGAGTCCACGCTCTCGTGTCCCCGGCAGCGAGTCCACGCTCTCGTGGACACGAACTAGAAGCGAGAGAGAGAGCTAGAAGACGAGGAGAAACTGGGAAGCGGGGGGGGGGGAGAGTTACCTGAGGAGGTGCTACCTGAGGAAGGAGGAGGAGGAGGAGGAGGAGAAGGAGGAGGGAGATCGCCGGAGGAGCGCCGCGGAGGAGGAGGCCGGAGGAGGAAAATCGCCGGAGGAGCGTCGCGGAGGAGGAGCGCACGAAAATTTGGGGGGAAAATTTGTGAAAGATCGAAAAGGAAACCCTTGCCGGCTATATGAAAAGATTAGCGACGTTCTTTTAGGACGTCGCTGATATTTATGAAACGGTGACGCTGCTTAAAATGCGTCGCTACACGTCGCTATATCAGCGACGTGTACCGACGAACTTGCGACGCCTATTCCCATTTAACAAATTGCAGCCGCTAGACGTCGCTATTAGTCGCTGTTAGCGACAAACAGCGACGCCTTGGATAAACGTCGCTAAAACACCAAAAAATAGCGACGTTCTTCCTTGGAGTCGCTAAATACGTCGCTGATATGACTTATTTTGGTAGTGAACTAACTACACATAAATTGAAGAATACGTCGGAATATAAATATATCGTAGCTCGTAAATAAAACTACGTCTAAGAAAACACACCCTACCTAAGTCCACAATGTGATCAAATAACTCGACCTTGGAGGCCATAGGGTCACAAAAACAAATAACATGACTTTATAGGCCACATGTAGACAAATAACGAAAATAGAGGAAGAAGCAGGCCATGTGTTATAATCGTTCTCGCCTACTAAACATAAATCAATTCTACTAGGGTGAAGGTACAAACAATCAAACCATCTTACAAAATAGATTTATGATCTATGACATGTGTCTACAATAAAATGACAACCATTACAAAATTAGGCAATAAATAAATTCTAGAACAACATCATGTGATCCTAATGGAAACAAGAATATGACACACAAGATGAATCCGATAAAATAGACATGTTATGTGAAAGGTATACTTGCCTAACTTTCGTACAGTTCCAATGAGGCTGAGATTCGCGAGTATCGACAAATTTTAACCTATAAATCCAATAAAACTTATTATATTAATATGCCCATTATTTCCCCATTTTTTTAACTTAATAAGTTTCTATTATGCATATGGCTAGCTACTAAAGTTAGTTTGAAAATTTTGTATTAATGAGTTATACGTATAGTTGAAATTATAAAATATGGAGTAGCTTATATGTAATCTTACCTTTAACAATCAACATCTATAGGATTGTTGAAGATGCTCATGCACTTCCTCAATAGAAAGAGCGTATTCATGGTCGATGGATAAAGGAAGGTCTGGGTGGTCGAGACCCTACTAAGGATATAATTTCGACGAGATGACGGTGGTGAAGGAGCTGGTCGTGCATGGCGGACCAGACATGTCGACCAGTTACTGCATTCTGTGCAGTCGGTCCGTCGAGGATCATCGGAGTTCCCCGCCTGCACGACGATGTCGTTGACTCAGGTGAAGACGAAAAGTGGTGTTCGACACATGCACCAGGCCAGACACTATTGTTGGAAATATGGTATGACCTAAACCAGAGTTGGCCTATGAGGTACAATATTAGAATGGACCCATATACCTCAAAAGAGAATTTTTATGCAAGGTCTGAACCAATCCCAATTATCTACAACTCATGATCTTACCGCCTACCTGATATGGGACTAAACTACCAATTCTTTGTTACCCCCTTTTGAGGGCTCAACCAAAAACGAGATACAATCTAATAATCTCCACCATAACTCGTTTTTGCTGACCGAGTAACCAAGCACACCCCGGCCACCTTTCCTCGTTCTTGTTGGGAACAAAGTACGAAAAATGTTCTTCCAAAACAGAGAGTCCTACGAGAGAACCGAGCAAAAGTACACAAACCAAAAATGCCAAACACGAATCGCAGATACAGATATTTTTGATGTGGAAAACCCAAATGGAAAAAACTACGGACGATCGGAGTCCAATCCTAAAGAACCTCTACTAATAGAATAAAGAGAATACACCATCTACAAGCTCCTCCTGATCTAAATAGATCACAACAACTCACATAAAAGAAAAAAAAATTAATTGTAGACTCTGAAGAACAAGAGATGTCGAAAGATTATTCGAAGCGATCTCTCCTTCACAATAGCCTTCAATCCTTTCTCTCTCTCAAAAGTTGTAAAGCACTATTTGTAAGCCCACTGAATTTTCGGGATTTATTTTTGAATATTCTAAATGATTTATTCTCGATAATTCTTTTTAATTGATTAATTTTGATCATTAATTATGCTCTAATCCGTGACTTTGATTTCTAGAGCATCAAGGATGCCAGTCTCTGGAAACTTTCTTCTTGAAGTTTGTAGAAGACGAGATTATCTTCAATTTGATATATCATGTCCCACTCGAACTTGTTTCCTTGTGCTCCATTTGCTTCGTGCAACTTTCGGGTCAATTTAGACCAATTTATCGTCTGCCGTAATTCGTGACTTGACTTTCAACTTAATTTCCGGAACCGACATCGGTCCAATCCAGTCGACCCAATATATGGCCCTGGCCTGTTTTGAGTCAACTATGCACGTGCCACTTGCGTGCCACTAAATTGATCTCGCTTGTGCTTCCATTTCATCCATGATTTTAAATAGTTTAAATTTATTATTTTAATTAAATATTGGACCCAAGCTTGTCCAAACTTGGCCCAACACCCAATCTAATTTGGTGTATGCCCTATCATGACTGTCCATACATACCACTATTGTATTTGTCTTTTTCCCTACACAAAATATCCTCCTCTTTATACAAATATCTTATTTTCTCTCTCTATTATATATATATATATTTTCTTTCTATTATATATATATATATATATATATATATATATATATATATATATATATATATATATGGAAGCGGATAAAAAGCCGCCCTTAGAAAACCCCCTAAAAACCCCCCTCACTATAATCCGTAATTTAATGTTAATATTAATGTTAATGTTAATATTAACATTAAATACTAAAATTAACATTAAACTTAACACTAAAATTAATATTAACATTAACATTAATATTAACATTAACATTAACACTAATATATAAAAAAATTAAAAAAAAATTAATATTAACATTAATATTACGAATTAGAGTGAGGGGTTTTTTTAGGAGGTTTTCTAAGGGGGGCTTTTGATCCGCTCCCTATATATATATATATATATATATATATATATATATATATATATATATATATATATATATATATATATATAGTATAACACTCTCTCTCTCTACCTACACTCCACTCTCTCACCCATCACCATCACACACAACCCCCATGTACACAGTACCAGCCCACCCCCTCTCTCTATTCTCTCTCTAAATATCTCTTTCCCTCTCTTTAAACATCTCTCTCTCTTTATATAATATCTCCACACACACACACAAATCAACTCACCTCACTCTCCTCACAGCCACACACCCACTCCTCCATCACCATCAGCTCACCCCACCCCCTCTCTCTCTCTCAGCCGACATACACACTCTCTCCCTCTTTAATATCCCTCACTCTCTCTACTCATAGCATAATACCCCACCCCCTCTCTTCTTCTTCTTCTTTATTTTCTTATTCAAACACCATCACCACCACGAGCTCCACCACCATCACCACCACGAGCTCCACCACCGTCACCACTACGAGCTCCACCACCATCACCACCATGAGCACAGCCACCACCACCACCATTATCACCACCATCACCACTTTACACCACCACCCCATCACCATCTCTCCACCACACTCTCTTCCTCCTCCTCCTTTCTCCCCATCGGCCCCGCTGCCTCGTAGCCGTGCCTCCGCCGTGGACCAGCTGCAGCGAGGCACAGCAGCAGCAGCAGCAACGCAGTGCAGCAAGGCGCAGCAGTAGCAGCCGCGCCAATGGCTGCGGTTTAGCCGCCGTTCAGGCGCCGCCGCCGGCGCCACGGCCGTCGTGGCCGGCCACCCTCTGGCCGGGCGACCTGGGCGCACCTCCCCGTGGCGGCTACCGTCCTCTGGGACGTGCCACCTAGGCGTTTCGTGCGTTTGGCACGGGTTTCCGTCGGAGCGAGCTCAGAATGGATCCGAAAATGACGTTCCGTTGTAGCGACTTTGCGTACGTTTTTTGGGAAATCCGACCGTTGGATCGACGATTTCTTCTCTCCGTCACAATCTCGGTATATCCATCTTCACTTCTCTCAATTTTCGTCCGTTAATTTCGTCGTTTGATACATCAAAACTGGCTACCTAGTTGACGCTTTAAATTGTGTTATTTTTGGACAGTTTTGTGGAGCCAACTTCGTCGATTCGTATCTCTTCCATCGCAGCTCCATCTCGCATGCCACTAGTTCCTATGTGAAGCTGGTATAACCCTCTTCCTACCCCTTAAGTTTTGTTTCATTATGAGCACGTTTGATTGGTTGAATTCGACGTCAAAGTTGGCCGTCCAAATTCGTAATTTTCAAGTTGTAAAATTCCATTTTTGAACCCGAACTCCGAATTCAATTTCTGATACCACCAGTAGACTCGTGGCATCGTTCTGGCATGTTTTTATATAAAGTTTACTTAGTTTGGAGGATGTGGGCCCTGGCACGTATTTCGGTGCAAAGTGGACCCCACAGTCCGGGTCAACAAGACTTTTTGACGCCGGCTCATCGGAATCTAATTCTGGATATACCGTTGGGTTTGTATCGTCATTCTGGACACGTTGACATATAATTTGCTGAGTTTTGAGGACATTGGCTCCGACACGCTTTTCCATACAAATTGGATTCCAATATCCGGGTCAACGGACCAATTTGAGATCGGATCAACGGAATCCAATTCTGGATATACCGTTGGATTCGTATCGTTATTCTGGATTCGTGGACACATAATTTGTTAGGTTTAGTGCACTTTTATTTTGGCACATTTTTTTGTTGCAAAATGGATCCGACACGGACACCGTTTTGACTCGAAATTACCTTTTTGCTCCTGTGTCCAAATTGGACTTATGGGCAGGCTATTCTAGCTATTTTGACCATTCTGGACATGTTGGTAATGGTTGTTTCATCATCCGACAAAATCTGTAGGTTTTCACCCTATTATTATAATCTTTCTTCTTTTGTGGTATTTTAAGATCCATCGATTCCAGTGATTTCACAACCCCTGAAATTGAATGTGTTGACCCTGTAGATATTTATAGAGACTAGCTTTGACCCCATTTGACCATGGTTGACTACTTTGACTGAACGTCGAAGTAGAGTCAACATTTGACCTAGGTTATACTGTTTTGACCTTGGTCGACCACAGTTGACTATTTTGACCAAAAGTCAACCGAAAGTCAATCGTAGCCTAAAATTGACTAGAACTTGACCGAAGTTGACCAGTTGACCCAAAGTCAAATGTTAGTCAACGTTAGTCAAATTTGACCTAGAGTTTACCAACGTTGACTAGAGTTGACCAGTTGACTAAAAGTCAACTGTAAGTCAACCATTGACTCAGTTTGACTTGGTTTAACTTCCTGTGACCTAGTTTGACTTAGTGGACTGAGATTGACCTATATAATCATGTCTAACACTGTTGAACCCTAATTAGCTTATATATATCTCATCTTTAGGTCTGTGATTTCACTCTGAGCCAGATTACACAGTTGACATATTCCACCAGATCTCAGGTGAGTACATTCTCTGATAATATTTCTGTTTTATGATATCGTCTATGTTTCTTGTATTTAGTGTAATTATCCTTGTTCTCTTGACACATTGTTCACACGGATTGGTATTTCTCTGGATCCCGTCATGAGATGTTATTTCTTGGTATATCTTGTGCAAATTTTTCTTATTTCTTGTGCATTGTATAGACACGATTCCTGCGAAGGCTAGCTACCCTCTCGGAGAATCGCGTGTCATGATGTGTCATGGTTGGATCTACTATACTAGTCGGGGACGGAGAGTATTAGTATAGATGTGTGGTCATTATCTACCTTGTTTATTCTTGTAGACCTTGTTGAATAGCCAATCCTACACTCCACGTATGATTGGCCGGATCATTAGACCTTGTGCAGACTCAAGCCGACCACATGTTGAAACTAGTACTCACACACCTAGATAGATGATTCTTGATTCTTGTACATGCCATGCTCAGTTTTACTTGCCTTGTTCTAGCTCTAGATTTACAGCTTACCTTGCCATGATACTCACATGTACATTTTATGATTTCTTGTATATTCTCTCTATTTACTGCTGTAACACCCAGTTTCTGGAATGAGGGTATTTTTGAAATTTTGTATTTATAAATATTATTTAATTGTATTTATTTCATATTATAATTTTTGGTGATTTTTAATTATTTTTAAAATCAATTTAAAACTGTTTTAAGTCATGGCTTGTGATTTTGATGCCTTGCTAGTGTAACCTGAGAGACTGCCTAACCTAGAGTCTGACCATGTCATTAGGATGATTTAATTATCATTTTTAGCCTAGGAGTATTTTGGTTATTTTGACTTATTTGAATTATTTGATAATTTATTGAATTGGTGAATTCTAGGTTGACTTGACTTGTTGAGACCTAGTGAACTAGCCTAGAAGCTAACCCTAGCCATGGTGACCCTAGTCTAACTTAGGTTAACCTACTTTTAGTCATTAGAAACTAATTTTAGAATGAGGGGACTTGGTTTAGTGAATTTAAGTCATGACTTATGGTTTCATGGAATGGCTTATGACTTCATGACTTGATTAATCATAACTTAAGCCCATGGGCCAATTTAGGAAACCCTAACCCTAATTCCTTCCTTTATGACCAGCCATAGGGATCCCCACCCTATATAAACACTTATTCATTAGGGCTTGCCTCTTTTATTTCATTCCAACACTTGGAGAAAGAGAGGTATTTTTCCCTTCCAAAAATCCCCATAAATCCATTTTTATTCCTTTTTAATCCTAGTTTCTTGCATTAGAACCTAATACTCTCCTATTTTCTGATTTTGGGGTTTAATCCCAGCTTTGGGACAATTTTGGAGCTTTTGCCATCAAGAGGAAGAATCCCCCATTTGAAGCTTTTCCAAACTTTTTGCACATATAGGTAAAACCCCTTAAATTGATTTAAATTTCAGTTTTCTTTGCATGTAGGGCTAGATCGAGGAGTCCCCTAGGTGTTCCCGAAATTTGGGTGGAATTTGTGTCCGTTTGGTGTCCGTATCGGACACGTGTCATAGTGTCTCCTAGGTGTTTGATGAAATGCTTGTGAGAATTAAATGGTATTAATTTCAAAAACTAATTGAATGGAAAAATAGGTTTTTATATGCTGATCACGAATCTATCATACTGAGCACATTTTTTGAGCCGTGTCCGTGTCCAAAATGGACACGAACACGCTGTACAACACTGTGGTCGAGTGCCCTGCTGCTCGATCATGTTTTCTCCGTGTCTGTGTCACTTGGACACGTGAAAATTGACACACAGCTAGGGGACATGACTGACATGTCATTCCCAAAGTTTCGTGTCAATTGATAACGTATCGGACACGATATTCGAAGTGCACTAATTTTGTACACAGACACAACGCACGGATTTCGTCACTGATACACGCGTCGTGTCGTGTCCTGACACAACGTGGATGCGTGGTGACATGGTTTTCGTGTAGCCCTATGTCGGAGCTACATGTGGACGTGATCACGTGTCGTCTCGTGTCTTGTGGCGTGTCCATGAAGCCTCGAACCCACTGCACGACACACTGTGCACGTCCCTGATACTCGGGCCTCCTGTAGGACACGACACGGATTCTTTTGACACAAATTTTGGTGGACATGAGGGGGCATACACTGACAGCATGCCCCCAAAGTTTTATCGGGTTTCATATAGTAGGTTGTGAGAAAACACACGTGCACAGGATTTTCACTACACTGTACACACTGTTTAAACACGTTCTGATACGTGACTCAAACTCAGACACGACACGACCTCGACACAACTCAGGCACCTAGACACATACCCTGACACCCCACCTAACTACTGACACGTGCACGTGACACTTGGATGTATGTGTCGTGTCCTGGATCAATCGACACACGTGCACGAGGATTAGTAATGTTGTTCACTGATACATTGTTTTTCTGTGTTTTGACACGTTTGTGTCCTATTTATTGGACATGCAATTGACCCCCATGACACATGTATATGTGGGAAACACACTGTAGAAGTTGTTTTGGGTTGGATGTGGTTTTGTATTTCGAAATTTGGGTTGTGGTGTCGAGTTTCAAAAACACTGATTGTGTTCAGTTCTATTTTGTTTCAGAGTTTTAATTGATGATTAAAATGAAACTTTTAAAGCTAATTTTGTTAAATAGTGATGTCTACATATAAGAAACACTTCTGTACAATTTGTTTTGGGTTTTTCAAATTGAATTGGGTTCTATTTCATTTCAAAATCCTATTTTCCTGATACCATGAGACAGTCCATATTCTGAGTTTAGGATTTCAAACCTGAGAACACATCGAGCCTATTCCTGAGATTTCATTAAATGTGATTTGCATGATTTATACTGTTCTATTAATGGTAGTTCACTGAAATGTTAAACTGAGATTCGAATCTTTGAAAAACCTGAGAATGTAGTTTGGGTTGAACATGTTTAATCACTGTTTAAACTGAAATGGATTGGGTTATGGAAAACCTGAGTTTTAAATCAGCCTACATCTCATTAGATCAGCCAATATCCTATTCATCTGTCCACATTAAATTAACCTGCTGTCCTATCCACCTTGCCATATGGTTTGGTATCAGTCATGGCCAGACCTGGTGTCACCCTCATTTCCCGTATTTCCAGTATTTCGTAGTTATACTCGTATCTGGATTTTGGCATGTATTTTTATTTTTTTCGACTTGTGGAATTTCTCCAGTTACAGGCGATCCCGTTATCCCGGCCGCAAATGTTTGGACTTGTAGCCTGCCGACGAGTAGGGCACATTTCCAGTCCACTGTTATGTGGGGCACTCTTGATTGTCACTTTAATGATTGAACTCTATTGTCACTCTAATGTATTGAACCCTCCAGATTGTTACTATAATGATTGCCTGGATAACCTGGATAGCTGTAGGGCCTGTGACTACTTGGAGCATCTCATTGTATCTTGCTAGTAACTAGGATTGTGATAACCCTAGCTAGTTAATGTAGAAAGCCGTAGGTAATGATTGGCCGTGATTGCTTAGATGGAGTCTAGTCCAGTATAGTATTGTCTAGAATTGATTGATTGTAAGATTGTACCAGAATGATTGAATGATTGTCACTCCAGATTGTCACTATAATGATTGTCACTCCAGATTGTCACTATAATGATTGTCACTCCAGATTGTTACTTGACCTGATTTCTTATATTTATCTTGCCGATAAATGGTGAGAGAAACCAAGTTCCGTTCAGACGAAGGGTTACAACCCCGGTCCTTGTTTGGTTTACCGGTTGTAACCTAGCTATCTGAATAGTCCCATGGTTATCTCATTGTATATCATCCTGACATGCTTTTCCATATGTCCTGTCTTTTAGTGATTCTATGCAAGATTGTCTTTTATAATTACCCATCATGCTTTTCCTTAATTACTGTCTCTTATTATGTAATTATATTATTGTGCTAATTTGCTGGCTTTGGTTCTTATTTTGTGGCCTCCTTTGTGGCACTTGCTCTTTCTGGGGTCTGACCCAGCTGGTTTTGTATGGCCAGATACCGGAGCAGCTGCAAAGGATCTACCTGTCTTCCAGCCCGATGGCGGTCACCAGGCGTAACCAGGGCATCGAGTGGGTTTCTTTTGTTCTCCTACTGTAATATTGTAAATTATTCTTTTGAGGCGTTTAGCCAATGAGCAAGTGTTAGCTCGATTGTACTTACTTACTGTCTGTCTACGGGCTGTACATGATTGACAAGCCCCGGGGGTTGATCATGTATGACTGAACTCTTGCTAGTCCTCACATTTTGTAACGACTAGCTTCATGATCATCTGGATATGTAATGTTTGGGATGCCTTACAATTGTATATTTGGTGATCTAATATCTTGTAACTATTATTAGTTGGCTGAGATTGAGACAATAGGCTATTTTATGACCTTAAGAGACTGATGGATTGTAGTAAAACCCTCACATATCTAGACAGCCGTGACCGTATAGCGGTGTGGATTCCATTCCGTTATACGTAGCTGGCTATGTCTACCCCCGCTCTCCAGTATTCTGGATCTGGGGCGTGACATGGTTTAAGTGGTGGCCCATGCAGGTCTTGTTAATCAAGATGTGTGAGGGTTTACCGAATAGATGTCTCAATCAGTATTCGCCCTTGATCTCCTCCCGTATTTTCAAATCCCTGAAATTCTTGCCCTGATTACATGCTTGTATCGTTGATCTGTCCTGGTCCTTCCTTATTGTTTTTCCTGTGTCGTTTTCCTCAGTGGCACTGTACCCGACCCTGTCGATCAGCAAGGCGGATCACCTCCCGTGGACCAGCAGCAACCCGGAGATCAAGCCCAGCATTCTGGGGTAGCCTCCAGAGTTGTGCCTACTGGAGGAGAGTCACCAGTTCGGCCCGTCCAGCCCGCAGAGCCCGATGATGGTATTCATATCACACTTTTGGCGCAGCTTGCAGAAGAGTTTGGGGACTCGCCTTCAGTTCAGCTCAGCTTATCACCCGCAGACGGATGGTCAATCAGAGCGCACAATCCAGACTCTTGAAGATATGATAAGGTCTTGTACCCTTGACTTCGGTGGTTCATGGGAGAATCATCTGCACCTGGTAGAATTCTCGTACAACAACAGTTATCAGGCCAGTATCCAGATGGCACCCTTCGAGGCTCTCTATGACAGAAAGTGCAGATCCCCGCTAGCATGGGACGATGTCGGAGAGAGGCAGATGCTCGGACCCGAATTAATTTTCCAGACGGTTGAAGTGGTCAGGAAGGTCAGAGATCACCTCCGAGTTGCCCAGGACCGCCAGCGCCATTGGGCCGATGCTTATCGGCGTCCCTTAGAATTTACTGTTGGTGACCATGTATTCCTTAGGATCTCGCCTAACTGCGACGTCATTCGCTTCGGCGTACGAGGAAGGCTTAGTCCTAGGTATATATGGCCGTTCGATATTCTAGAGCGAGTAGGAGATGTATCCTATCGTCTCGCTCTTCTGCCGTCGCTAAGTGAGGTACATGATGTATTCCATGTGTCCCAATTACGATGGTATATTCCGGACCCGAGCCACGTCCTAGACCATTCGGAATTGGTTGTTGGTACCAACCTTTCATATGAGGAGAGGCCCGTGTCTATATTGGACCGGAGGGAAAAGATACTCAAGAACAAGACTATTAAATTAGTCCGTGTTGCTTGAGGTCATCACTCTCTAGGTGAGTCAACGTGGGAGCGTGAGGACGACATCCGATCGCGATATCCCTACCTGTTTGACTCGTGAGGTACAATGCCTTTCTTATGCCTTACGTTTTCCCTTCCTTGCTTGCATTGTATGATTGTATGATTGAACTGCTTAGTATAACTTGCCTGTGCTTAGTGTAGCTTGTCGTGACAATCTCTAGCTCCTTGATTAAATTCCGAGGATGGAATTCTTTTAAGGTGGGTAGAGTTGTCACCCTCATTTTTCGTATTTCCAGTATTTCGTAGTTATACTCGTATCTGGATTTTGGCATGTATTTTTATTTTTTCTCGACTTGTGGAATTTCGGTATTTCTCGTATTTTGGATTTTGGCATGGCTCGGTTTTATTGGGGATGGTTCGGTTTGGTTCGGTTTGGTTTATGTATTGGAGCACCTTAGCCTATGCTACCCCTCATCCCCACCGCAACTCCCCCTCTTTATATCTCCACCTACCACTCTCTCTCTCCTCATAACTTCCACCATTAATTTCCTTCTTCTTCTTCTTCTCCTTCCTCCACAACTCTCCACCCATAGGCAAGTGCACCTTGCCATCACTTGAGAACCCTATGTTATTTGTCCATTAGCTAGATTAGGACATGGTGATCAACACTAGTTCTTGGGTTTTTGTGATTTGGAGCTTCCTTTGTTTTAGATCAAGGTTTAACTATTTTCGGATTTTGCATGGTTTGATCTACTTTAGTTGGATTTTATGGGTTTTTGATGCTTCCATGTGGAAGAGCATTCAGTTTCACCCAAGTTAGAACTTTGGAAATCTGGATTTAGAGTTCGGATGGCCAAGTTATGATGCTTTGAAGCTTTGGGATCACCATGGTGTTCTTGCTGTTTGGAGAAGACAGTGAGCAGTGTGCTGAGCTTCTTAGCTTACGCCACTGAGCCTTGGATACGCTTTCTGTTGGAGGCGTGTCCCCTGCGTGCGTGCTTTTGTGCGTACGCAGACTTGAGCGTGCGTGACTTTTCATGTACGCTGCTTCCTTGAGCGTGCGTGACTTTTCATGTACGCTGCTCCCTTGAGCGTGCGTGACTTTTCACGCAGCTGCTTCCTTGAGCGTGCGTGACTTTTCACGCAGCTGCTTCCTTGAGCGTGCGTGACTTTTCACGCAGCTGCTTCCTGTAGCGTGCGTGACTTTCACGCAGCTGCTCCCTGTAGCGTGCGTGACTTTCACCTACGCTGCTCTCTCAGCGTGCGTGACTTTTCGTACGCTGCTCCCCTGACCCCTTGCTTAATCCATTGGCTCTTGGAGTTTTAGTTTTATTTCTTTAAGCTTGGCTCTCCTCTAACCCTGTATATTGATATTTTATTAGATATTTCATGCCCATTTTATATCCTTACGCCTTTTGTTATGAACTTGATTTTACTGGATATGTTTGGAATTGATAATTGAGCATGACCTGATAAGTGGCCCGTCATGGCACACTCCTGACTAGTACACTTGATATGATAACCTGACCTGATACATCTTGAATAGCTGTTGCGACGGCTACCTGACATGACATGACCTGTATAATTAATCCTGACACCGTGGGCGATTGTGCTTGTACAAATAATCCAGTCACGTCTTGCATCATGTCTAGGAGAGGACTCCTGAGTACCACGGTCAGGAGTACCTACTGAATTGGACTAAGGTTAATGACTAGCATAATTTACTAGACATGAAGAGATGTTCCCCAGTTACAGGCGATCCCGTTATCTCGGCCGCAAATATTTGGACTTGTAGCCTGCCGACGAGTAGGGCACATTTCCAGCCCACTGTTATGTGGGGCACTCTTGATTGTCACTTTAATGATTGAACTCTATTGTCACTCTAATGTATTGAACCCTCCAGATTGTCACTATAATGATTGTCTGGATAACCTGGATAGCTGCAGGGCCTGTGACTACTTGGAGCATCTCATTGCATCTTGCTAGTAACTAGGATTGTGATAACCCTAGCTAGTTAATGTAGAAAGCCGTAGGTAATGATTGGCCGTAATTGCTTGGATGGAGTCTAGTCCAGTATAGTATTGTCTAGAATTGATTGATTGTAAGATTGTACCAGAATGATTGAATGATTGTCACTCCAGATTGTCACTATAATGATTGTCACTCCAGATTGTCACTATAATGATTGTCACTCCAGATTGTTACTTGACCTGATTTCTTATATTTATCTTGCCGATAAATGGTGAGAGAAACCAAGTTCCGTTCAGACGAAGGGTTACAACCCCGGTCCTTGTTTGGTTTACGGGTTGTAACCTAGCTATCTGAATAGTCCCATGGTTATCTCATCGTATATCATCCTGACATGCTTTTCCATATGTCCTGTCTTTTAGTGATTCTATGCAAAATTGTCTTTTATAATTATCCATCATGCTTTTCCTTAATTACTGTCTCTTATTATGTAATTATATTATTGTGCTAATTTGCTGGCTTTGGTTCTTATTTTGTGGCCTCCTTTGTGGCACTTGCTCTTTCTGGGGTCTGACCCAGCTGGTTTTGTATGGCCAGATACCGGAGCAGCTGCAAAGGATCTACCTGTCTTCCAGCCCGATGGTGGTCACCAGGCGTAACCAGGGAATCGAGTGGGTTTCTTTTGTTCTCCCACTGTAATATTATAAATTATTCTTTTGAGACGTTTAGCCGACGAGCAAGTGTTAGCTCGATTATACTTACTTACTGTCTGTCTACGGGCTGTAACATGATTAACAAGCCCCAGGGGTTGATCATGTATGACTGAACTCTTGCTAGTCCTCACATTTTGTAACGACTAGCTTCATGATCATCTGGATATGTAATGTTTGGGACGTCTTACAATTGTATATTTGGTGATCTAATATCTTGTAACTATTATTAGTTGGCTGAGATTGAGACAATAGGCTATTTTATGACCTTAAGAGACTGATGGATTGTAGTGAAACCCTCACATATCTAGACAGCCGTGACCATATAGCGGTGTGGATTCCATTCCGTTATACGTAGCTGGCTATGTCTACCCCCGCTCTCCAGTATTCTGGATCTGGGGCGTGACACCTGGTATCACGAACCATTGTTTAGACCATTTATGTGAGTATCAGACTTTTTTTCTCACTTGTACAGTTCTGTTTTGGGTGTTGTATTCTGCCCTTACATCAGTCCAGTAATGGGCTTGATAATTGGTATGGTGGTTCACTATCCACACTTAATATCTTGTTCTGCATATTGCTTCACTACATTGCCTATTTTCTGAGAACAAGGGTAGAGCCATGAATGATATTTCACACTAATATTTTACTAAAACCTGAGATTGGAGGAAAACAGAAAACTGAGATTTGGTTTGTTCAAACTGAAATATGCCTATGTTTATATCCTGAGAACTCATACACACACACATCCTATATCTACATATGTTGTACACACACATTTCAAATCTGAGAACTTGACACTTAGTTCACTCTTCATTAACCTATTTAACTGCCACTTGACATACCCTAGCTAAATGCACACACACACATTATATTACAGATTTCCCTATATGTTCTCTACTTGCTATCAATATTGTATCACATTGCCCACCACACACATAAACCCTCTATCCCCTGTTTTCCTAGTTCCCTTTATTCCTTCCTTAATTGAATGGTATATATACAATGTATATGTGTAGGAAATTAGCTTGTGTGCCTTTTGTGGATAGGCTGAGGGTTATTGGCAATTTGGTTTAGATTTAGGCCTGTTTTGTGGTTAGGTTCTAGTATAGGTTGTTGGTAGTGTTAGGATAGTGTCTGGATATGGGTTGAGTAGTATTGGTTAGGACTGTGGAGCTTATAGATATAGGCTTATTAGCTGTGACATAGGTAGTGATTGTGGTCATCCTTTAGTGTTTAGCCTATAGTGTTATAGGGTTGTATAGGCTAGTGTGTTTTGTTTTGGGCTTTGATTGTGGTTGGCCTTAGAGATTGACTTAGATAGAGACCCAAATTGACTTGTTGACTATAGTTGACCAACCCATAGATGTTAGTTGACCAGGTAGACCTAGTTTGACCTAGACAGTTGACCAGGTTTGACTTAGAGTTGACTTTGACCTAGATTGGCCTAGAAATTATGTAGATTGCATCATAAACATCATTTGTCTTATTTAAACACATTATAACCTGTACTGCTCTATTTAGGACATTGTGACTCTGGTGCAGACATCTGATATTTTACTACTCTTTTCAGAGTAGTAGGCGAGTACATTCTCTGATAGTTCTCTCATTTATTTGTCAATTACTGTACTTCAGTTCTAGTTAGCTGTATGTGATTCTCTGTTACAAACACGTATTTTTATTTCTGAATCCATGTATATGACACACATACTTACTCGTCTTACCTCTATTATTCGAATCACCATACGAATCACTATTCGAACCACCTATTCGTATCTTCATTTGCTAGTTGGACTTGTATTCGTTTTATGTGTTGGATTATGGATTCATTTGTATTAGATGGGCGTAGAAATACTTGATTAGACTTGTGAACATTTCTACTATTCGAACCACCCCTGTGAATAATATTCGAACGATAGCTATTCTACACCCGGCCAGGTGTGTGATGTGCCGGATTTACCCTTAGCCATTTACATGTCTAACTAAGTATTTTAAAACACACTTGGAGAATTTATTCGTATCGTTGTTAGAACATTATGAATCACTATTCGTATCATCTTATTCGCATCACCTTATTCGATTCACCTTATTAGAACAATGATTAGAATCACATTCGACTCATCTTATATTAGACTCACATTGGGATTACACTCGACTTATATTGTACCATCTGAACTCATTATGTTACTCTAGTTCAGCTAGATCTTATTTTACAGTCTTCATTGCTATGATTCTTCTCTTGTTTAGTTATTTTCTTTCCTTGCACTTTATCTGTCTTTCTTACCATCACCTGAATATAAACTGCCATATTCATCAACACAACTGTCTATAACTGCTTTATAGTTCTCTGTCATTTACTTGGGATTTTTTGATGAATTGTACTCGTTCCTGTCCTGACTGGACCTGTTGAAAATATTACAGATGCTTGCCCTGAGGAAATTTCCCCTACTTGCCTTGGAGCAGGAGATGGTTTAGCTACCTATGGCCCCGACACTCAGGAGTGATCGGGAGACTAGCTAGTAGACTTGGTTTAGTTTTTATTTTTAGAACTTGAATTGTAATAACTTGAGATACGAGTTTGTATTTGAGTTTGTTTGAGATATTATTATTTAGTAGTTTATAAATGTTGTTATTTAGTTTTTAGTTATAAACTTCTGTGTTATCTTATCGTGCTTAGACTGTGATTGAGATTTTATTATATCTATACTTGTCCTCCGTTCGGAGTTGAGATATTGACAAGTACATTATATAATTGCGTGAGTTGTTGATTAGATAGTAACCTAGGACAGCGTTCTACCGCCGACACTGCGGCGTAGGCTGGACGTACCCACTTCTCGTGCCCTTACTCTAGGGTGCGGGTCGTGACACGTGCTATATTTTTAATATCGTCTAATTAGAACTGTTATTTGAGATTTGTGCTCGTTCCATCCTGACTGGATATGTTGAAAAAAAATTTAGGAGTAGTTGTGCCCTCAGTATTGGGCTTCATGATGTTGCTAGCTGAGGTGGATCTCACTATTCTTCACCGTGAGTTGTCTCTCAGGAGTTCTAGGCCTGGTAGTTATTTAGTTTTGTTATTGTTTCCCTCTGTTTTATTCTTGTCTCATATGATCCTTGTAGATTCTAGCTATTCTAGTGATATTGCTATTATTTCTTGTCTTATCTTCCTTAGTTTTTGTGATGTGATACGAGTACCTTTATAGTAATGGATCTTTAGAGGTTGTAGTTAGTATCGGGTACTTGACAGCGCTCTACCGTCGATACTGCGATGCAGGCTGGGCATAGCCCACGTATTCGTACCCGTATATCCGGGTGCGGGTCGTGACACTATTGCTCCTCTCTTTTCGAGATATGTTTTATGGTGAGGAAACACCTAGTATATATAGCCTCAAACCCACAACTAATTAGGTACTATTCTACTATATGTAGGAATACTCAATCTAAACCATTGATGTATTCCTAATATATATAGAAATACCCAATCCAACTCCATTGAGATATTCCTAATATATATAAAAATATCCAGTCCAAATCCATCGGAATATTTCTATTATATATATGAATACTCAATCCGACTCTAGGATATTTTTCACATAGGTTGGAAAACCTACCTACTCCAACAGTTCTCGCTAGCCGAGCACCATTGCTTGTTCTCGCTTGACGAGCACCATGCTCGTTACCACCAGTCGAGCACCCAAGAGATCCAATATATTACCATCTCGATCTGTTTGACCACAAAATCAAACTGACACGTTCATCCGCACCACCATTGTGTGTCAACGACAACGTCTTGCTCCACCTTGGACATGTCGGGCCATCTTTCAAGCTAATTTGTATAGTTGCCTCCAATATTATATCTGATTCACATTTTACATGCGAATTTCTTGACACCCAGAGCACCTTATGGAGATGCTCCTAACTCTACCTTGAAAATGGAGCTTGTATAATCCAGTTATACACATGAACATTCAGTACCATCTGCCTCGAACTAATTAGAGCTGCTCAAACCACCTATAACTTGGGCTCTAATACTACTTATTGGGACCAGTCTAAAGCCAAAAACTCTCAACCAGATATAGAGACTGACAGTGTCGATACCACGCTCTGATCCAACGTATCTGAAACTGACCGCAATAAAAATTAAGCCAAACCACTTGAGATAACCAACTACCCGGCTAACATGAATACCAAGCACAAATGAAAATACAGTATGTTGGGTCAAGTCTTGATTTAGTAACATCATATTTATGGGCCCCAAATTCGAATCAAATATTTCATAGTGTCTCTTCAAAGTTTTTGTGCCGTTGTTTTTTTTTCCTTTTTTTTGCATTTCTTGCATTGTGTAGCTTTATGTATTGATTTTGGTCTTTGGGATATAAGACTTCCTTTCCCTCATTATCTGTGACAAATAGTCTATTATAATATTCCATAAAATAGATCTTTTTCTAGTGAAATATTATTATATATGAATACTTCTAACTTCTGGAGATGATATTTGTGTTTGCGGCATTTAATTTTCTACAAGGTTGCTAGCATAATAACTGTGAGTCCTTGGACCAAATATTGGTACTAGAATTTTTTTTATATATGTTTGCTGTCAATTTCGATGGTGTATATATAGTTGTAAAATATGCCAATACTAATAGACCAAGGACTTCAGTAGAATATTTATTAGGCCAGGGGCCTTAGTGTAAACTCCATATTTAAATCCTAATACCTAACGGCCACAGGATTCAAATCAAACGAAGAGAAGGATTCAAATCCTGCTCTTGTTTAGGATTGGGGATTCAATCCAATCTCCCCGACCCTATAAATCCTAGTATAAATATAGGGGATCACATGGCCCTATTTTTCCCAGAACCCTAAATATTCTCCCCTGCGCCACTTGATTACGAGGAAGGTACGACAAGAACAGGACATCCAACCTATTAAAGCAGGTAATTCTCTACCCTTTAGATCAGATCGCAAGTTTTTCCCCACAAATAATAATGTGTACACCGATTGCTAGCCCCAGGTGGTTGTGATTATGCCCAAAAAGGAACTAGATAGAACCTGGGATTGAGTAACTTGGGGCTGGGATTGATAGGTATGTGATATGATTCCTAGAAGAGACTATGGGAAGGGGCAGTACTCGTATTAGACCTTCCTTGACCCATTAGTCCTTTTGATAGCCATGGTGTCCTCATGGACATGTCAGATGTGTCCATAGGGATTCCTTGGTCCCTTGCACAAGCCTATATAGAGAAGGACTTAGATGTGTAGGTTGAGACAGCCTGTACAGAGCAAGAACATGGTGGTGAGCAACTGATAGGTAAGGTGGTATGTATAACCATGAGGTAGCACGGTTGTGTATGGAGTAATGTCCCTAGAGTCCAGGGACAACAGTTGTATCATAGGCTTATAGGCGAGGAGCTAAACCTCTAGGAGTACATGTTAGATAGGGCTCAGATTTTGGGTACAAACATATGTGTACCAGATGACCAAATGGTTGGCATGGCAAAGGGAAGATCAATCAACAACCTAGGAGTGTATCCATTACCTATAGGCTATATGATCAATGGGTACCAGACAGCATCTGTAAGTTATAGAAAGTGTCAGGATATCAGGGGAATGGGTGTCTAATCCTGGACTGGTGTGTGTGTTCTAGTGGTGGATAGGAAGTATCAGTATCATATAAAGTATAGGCCGGGTTCATAAGAGACTGGGATATTATCCTCTACCTACATTGTAATCTCTGGGAAATAATTTGGTGCCCATGCACTTGGCATATTGGTAATTGAGTTCAGATACGTATTGTCTTCCATACAATTAAACTTTGACTTTGATCGTTTGTTTTCATAACATGGACAGCTAATGTAGGCATGGGAAGAATTACTTGATATCAGTTGATGTACAGGGGTGTTCCTGTATAGGTAAAGCAGATGGTGGCTTGGGGTGTTGGTAACAGGGGTGTCCAACCTTAGAGGCAAGTATAAAGGATCCATGAGGTTCCAGTAAACATTATAGACCAGCCCTGGGACTGGGACCAACAAACCCGGAGTATTAGGAAGCCCATACCAGATGTTGAGTGGTATCAGTCTGAGAATGTTATTATAGGGTAAAAATTAATGTATTAGTTAGATTAGAAGGGTGTGACTGTAATGTGTGGGGTAGTTAACAGTGATTCAAATAGCTTTATTTTGTTTAGTTCATGTATTGATTTAGGCTTAATACATATAACAGGTTATTTGGACTTTTTGACTCAGCACTTGGCCGTGCCAACAGCTCAGGACCACAGGCAAGTATACCTTGCCAACTTGTACAGTATAATTTACATGCATGTTCAGTATCTCGCTGCTGTTCTTTTTCTTACATTCGTGATTGCTTTATTACATGTCTAGTACACTCGTCCTGTTATAGTTTTACTTTACATGTTTCTAGTTGCCTGCACATTTTCGTTCCTTTCTGTTATGATAGTTCTATCTGTTATACTGTGTTAGTTTCATATGTATTCCTTGATAGAGTCGTCTAGTCCTACACCACGATTCCCTCGACTTGATTATAACTTGACTTGACTTGACATGACTTGAGTAGGACTTGACTTTGACATTCTATAGATTGTGAGTACTTACCTTGACTACGGTCTATAGGATTTTTATACTAGGATTGGCTACCGTCTTGGTCGTGAGTACTTGCCTTGACTGCGATTGAGACACTATAGATTATGAGTACTTGCCTTGACTGCGGTCTATAGTTTTGACCTATTAGCCATTTCTAGTATGGCATGCCAGTGTCTTAGGATCCTTGTGTTTAGATCTTGTGTCTTGGTTCATCTTGTCTCATTGGATATCCTTGATTGTTTCTTACTTTTTTGTATATTTATACTGTTACATGTTGGCTTGTATATTATGTATCTTGCTAGTCCTCTGAGGACCTGATGATCTCTTCAGGTTTAGCCGAGTATTGAGCCAGGTGCACGTGAGCAGGTTGGAGCCAGTATTGGACCACAGTACCACTGCAGACGAGGGTACTTTGATGATTAGCAGCTTTGGCTCAGTTATTTCCATTCTATGTATTCTTTTATTCCGTCTACTGGTAGTAGATTTGTGTCCACCGGACGTGACCTGGATTCATGTTGAGTTTGATATTTCAGTTTATTCATTCTATATTCACTTGATTGTGTCATATTTTTGTGGATGAGAACTAGACTACCTTGTAGATTCTGTGACTTGTATATGTACTAGACAACGTTCTACCGCCGACACTGCGACGTAGGCTGGGCTTGGACACGTCTCGTATCCGAAAAGCGGGTGTGGGTCATGATAAGTTTTTTTTGTGGCCCATGCAGATCTACGTTAATCACTTCGGTTACATTACTGTGCCGTCGTGAGCCTGCACATAGGATTAGAAACTTAGGATCTCATCCACGTGTCATGACTCACTATTGACCTCTATTTTTTATTGAATTCTTGACTTGCATCCTGCTTGAAATCTTCGTGCCGTCTAATGTTTTCTTTTATTGTAGTGAATGGATTCTCAAGACAGGAACAACGCTTCCCTGAACACCCCACCGACTGCAGGAGGGTTCTTCTCCTACATGACCCCGCCGACGCAGGGGGGCCAGCTTACTCATCAGGGCGACCCGGCTCAAACACAATACTCGAGATTCCGCAGAGACGATTTTCCTCCACCAACACCCTTCCATCAGCCTACACCCTTCTAGCAGCATATGTTCCACATCCAGCACCTACCATGCACCCTGCACCAGTGATGTATCCAGTGCCTGCCATGTACCCAGCACATGTTCTGCCTCCGCCACCTCCGCTGGACAACGTTGCCCTCCTCGGGATCTTCCAGCAGCTCATGACTTCTCAAATACGATAGGCTGACGTATTCTGCGATACCTTGAGAGAGGCTCTCCAGACTAGAGACGCTCCACGACCGCGCCCTTGAACTTCCAAGAATTTTATGGACCTTAGGCCCAGAGAATTCAAAGGAACAGAAGGGATTCTCTACGCGGATGAGTGGTTAGAGAACGTAGACCGCAACCTTCAGAGGGCTCGAGTTCCTGAAGACCTGAAGGCCGAGAATGCTAGCATGCAGCTTTACGACATCGCCCGCACGTGGTATCGAGATGAGCCCTGATTCACCGCTCCCTATGTGACTTGGGAGAAGTTCAAGGAGCTGTTCAAGACGAAGTTCTATCCTGAAGCAGCCCGTGAAGAGTTGGAGAACGAGTTCGAGAGCCTAGAACAGGGCAACCTCTCCGTCGACGAATACACCGCAGAGTTCTCCCGCCTCAGCCGCTTTGCAGACGCCTTGACCCCTGCAGCCAAAGCCAAGAAGTTTAGGAAAGGACTTTCATATGAAATTCGCATAACCATTGCCACCAGCCAGGCCACCACTTACGAGAAAATCTTGAAGGTCGCACAGGCGGTAGAGACAGAATTGAAGCGCAAGAGGAAGAGAGATCGAGACACGTATGGAGGAGGCAGCAGCCGAACAGGAGCGGTGAAACACCCCAACATCCCAGCACAGCAGCATCATCAACAGCCAAGAGACACCTCGAATCGAAAACATCCAACATGTCAGCATTGCAGAAAGAAGGGACAAAGCGAGAACGACTGCCGTCGGAGACTGGGCCAATGTTTAAACTGTGGTTCGGATCAGCATCAGTTGCGAGATTGCCCAAAGCGTCGACTTGTAGCACCAGGAGGGCAAGCTTTTGCCATGATCATGGAGGATGAGCCAGCACTACAAGGAGGAGCTGACGGAAGTTCATAATAGATTATAGTAATAAGTACCATTGAGAGTCCTATATTAGATTTTGTGAGAACTTGAAAATATTTTGGTAGCAGCAAGTTTTGACTATTCTTTTATATCACAACTTTATTTAAATTTCGAGGACGAAATTATTTTAAGGTGGGTAGATTTGTGAGTCCTTGGACCAAATATTGGTACTAGAAATTTTTTATATAATTTTATGTTTGCTGTCAATTTCGATGGTGTATATATAGTTGTAAAATATGCCAATACTAATAGACCAAGGACTTCAGTAGAATATTTATTAGGCCAGGGGCCTTAGTGTAAACTCTATATTTAAATCCTAATACCTAACGGCCACAGGATTCAAATAAAACGAAGAGAAGGATTCAAATCCTGCTCTTGTTTAGGATTGGGGATTCAATCCAATCTCCCAGACCCCATAAATCCTAGTATAAATATAGGGGATCACATGACCCTATTTTTTCCAGAACCCTAAATATTCTCCCCTGTGCCACTTGATTACGAGGAAGGTACGGCAAGAACAGGACATCCAACCTATTAAAGCAGGTAATTCTATACCCTTTAGATCAGATCGTAAGTTTTTCCCCACAAATAATAATGTGTACACCGATTGCTAGCCCCAGGTGGTTGTGATTATGCCCAAAAAGGAACTAGATGGAACCTGGGATTGAGTAACTTGGGGCTGGGATTGATATGTATGTGATATGATTCCTAGAAGAGACTATGGGAAGGGGCAGTACTCGTATCAGACCTTCCTTGACCCATTAGTCCTTTTGATAGCCATGGTGTCCTCATGGACATGTCAGATGTGTCCATAGGGATTCCTTGGTCCCTTGCACAGGCCTATATAGAGAAGGACTTAGATGTGTAGGTTGAGACAGCCTGTACAGAGCAAGAACATGGTGGTGAGCAACTGATAGGTAAGGTGGTATATATAACCATAAGGTAGCACGGTTGTGTATGGAACAATATCCCTAGAGTCCAGGGACAACAGTTGTATCATAGGCTTATAGGCGAGGAGCTAAACCTCTAGGGGTACATGTTAGATAGGGCTCAGATTTTGGGTACAAACATATGTGTACCAGATGACCAAATGGTTGGCATGGCAAAGGGAAGATCAATCAACAACCTAGGAGTGTATCCATTACCTATAGGCTATATGATCAATGGGTACCAGACAACATCCGTAAGTTATAGAAAGTGTCAGGATATCAGGGGAATGGGTGTCTAATCCTGGACTGGTGTGTGTGTTCTAGTGGTGGATAGGAAGTATCATTATCATATAAAGTATAGGCCGGGTTCATAAGAGACTGGGATATTATCCTCTACCTACATTGTGATCTCTGGGAAATAATTTGGTGCCCATGCACTTGGCATATTGGTAATTGAGTTCAGTTACGTATTGTCTTCCATACAATTAAACTTTGACTTTGATGGTTTGTTTTCATGACATGGACAGCTGATGTAGGCATGGGAAGAATTACTTGATATCAGTTGATGTACAGGGGTGTTCCTGTATAGGTAAAGCAGATGGTGGCTTGGGGTGTTGGTAACAGGGGTGTCCAACCTTAGAGGCAAGTATAAAGGATCCATGAGGTTCCAGTAAACATTATAGACTAGCCCTGGGACTGGGACCAACAAACCCGGAGTATTAGGAAGCCCATACCAGATGTTGAGTGGTATCAGTCTGAGAATGTTATTATAGGGTAAAAATTAATGTATTAGTTAGATTAGAAGGGTGTGACTGTAATGTGTGGGGTAGTTAACATTGATTCAAATAGCTTTATTTTGTTTAGTTCATGTATTGATTTAGGCTTAATACATATAATAGGTTATTTGGACTTTTTGACTCAGCACTTGGCCGTGCCAACAGCTCAGGACCACAGGCAAGTATACCTTGCCAACTTGTACAGTATAATTTACATGCATGTTCAGTATCTCGCTGATGTTCTTTTCCTTACATTCATGATTGCTTTATTCCATGTCTAGTACACTCGTCCTGTTATAGTTTTACTTTACATGTTTCTAGTTGCCTGCACATTTTCGTTCCTTTCCATTATGATAGTTCTATCTGTTACACTGTGTTAGTTTCATATGTATTCCTTGATAGAGTCGTCTAGTCCTACACCACGATTCCCACGACTTGATTATAACTTGACTTGACTTGACATGACTTGAGTAGGACTTGACTTTGACATTCTATAGATTGTGAGTACTACCTTGACTACGGTCTATAGGATTTTTATACTGGATTGGCTACCGTCTTGGTCGTGAGTACTTGCCTTGACTGCGATTGAGACACTATAGATTGTGAGTACTTGCCTTGACTGCAGTCTATAGTTTTGACCTATTAGCCATTTCTAGTATGGCATGCCAGTGTCTTAGGATCCTTGTGTTTAGATCTTGTGTCTTGGTTCGTCTTGTCTTGTTGGATATCCTTGATTGTTTCTTACTTTTTTGTATATTTGTACTGTTACATGTTGGCTTGTATATTATGTATCTTGCTAGTCCTCTGAGGACCTGATGATCTCTTCAGGTTTAGCCGAGTATTGAGCCAGGTGCACATGAGCAGGTTGGAGCCAGCATTGGACCACAGTACCACTGCAGACGAGGGTACTTTGATGATTAGCAGCTTTGGCTCAGTTATTTCCATTCCATGTATTCTTTTATTCCGTCTACTGGTAGTGAATTTGTGTCCACCGGACGTGACCTGGATTCATGTTGAGTTTGATATTTCAGTTTATTCATTCTATATTCACTTGATTGTGTCATATTTCTGTGGATGAGATCTAGACTGCCTTGTAGATTCTGTGACTTGTATATGTACTAGACAGCGTTCTACCGACGACACTGCGGCGTAGGCTGGGATTGGACACGCCTCGTCTCCGAAAAGCGGGTGCGGGTCGTGACAATAACTATTTCAAAATTACTATAATCTTTGAAACACTGGCATTATGAGCATCCATACTATAAAATTGAAAATTAAAAATAATTAATATCAAAATTAGCTAATTTATATAATATTTTTTTTACTTAAACCTCAATTTGATTTCCACCAAAGCCGGTTGTAGAATTATTGTAGCATGGTGGTGGTCGATAAAGTTGAATCCTCCAATTTTTTCAGACTCCTAAACTTTTTTTTGGACTTCAGTTTCTAGCTACTTCACCAGATTTCTTAAAAGTACTAGAAGAGAGGGAAGAAATTTTGTGTGGTAAATTTGTTTGAATTAAGCCATATTTATAAAAAAAAAAATTGGATGTCAAAAGACCACCAGTACCCTTAGAATATAGTTGTTATAGCGGTATTTTGGTTAGTTTCAGCAAAATAATCAAAATGTCCTTATTAAAATCGTCTAGATTTTGGAACTATTTTGATAAAAATAACCCATTTAATAAAATGGTTGTTGGAAGATTTTTTTATCAAAATATCCCTCATAATGTTGTAAAAACGGTAATAAATGAGGGTATTTTTGGTAAAATATATTTCAAATTATTAATGTGGTAGGCCCGGGGAGAATTTTCGGGTTGATTGGCCTGCGACCGTGCCTGACCGGGCCGGGTCAACCGTACTGGTGAGTTCATACTGGATTTTTGGAAGGACCAGTCCAGGCCGGACAAACGAGCCAGCGTATTAAACGTAGTCCGAACCCGGATTGATTGTGGGCTGAGCCGGATCGATCCGTTGATCGTGTCGGCCGTCCCAGTCCGGATTTGACCGTGTCAGTTTCGGCCCGGATTTCGGGCCGTCTGGTCCAATAAGCATCTTGATAAAGAGGCCTATTGGCTGGTGCAAATAATAACCCTTGTCTTGACAAAGTGCTACTTAGAATCAGCTATCATTGCCCAGATTATAGCATTCATGGCTTAGTGACCCCTCAACCATTGATGGATTTTAGCTCCCCAATCCTCCTTCCTTCCCCACCAAGAGTTGTCCGCCAGACCTCCCAATAGATTATTTCGATCCTGAATCTCTTTTTGACGATTTTACAGTCGGCCACCATTAATTGTTTCAGAATTTATCTGTATCGAGTGTGCAATAATTAATATATGTGCCAAACTATCTGTACATTATGCAGCGGCACTGAGAATATATAATCACAAGTTCATAAGAACTCAGTAAGTGATCATTCCTTGCATGGCGAACATAGTGAATTTTCGCGGTCTTCCTATCAACAGATCCGTCACTACTGGACGATGGACCGCGGCCCTCTTCATCATAGGTATCGAGAGGAGGGATCAGGATTTCCGTTCTTAAATATTTTCGAACAAAATATATCGGAATATTTCTGTATTAAGTTCTTTTTTTTTGACCGTTCAGATTAGATCAAACTCTCGTAAGATATGTTATATGTGGGTGCAGGAGTGGAGATAGCCGAGAGGGCCGCGTACTACGGGATAGCGCTGAACCTGATCACCTACCTGACGGGCCACCTCCACGAGTCCACCGCGTCGGCCGCGGCGTCCGTGAACACGTGGTCGGGAGTGGCGTCGCTGATGCCGCTGCTCGGCGCCTTCGTCGCGGAATCCTACCTCGGCCGGTACCGGACAATCGTCGTCTCGTCTGTCGTCTATGTGCTGGTATGTATGCTCCTTAATTTCTCCTTCTCATCTTGTATAAAGTAGTGTGGTTACTGTTACATGGGCGTACTAATTGCTAAACTAATGGAAACATTGGCGGGTCTAATACTATCCACACAAGTGTTGTTAAAAAACTGTCAAGAAAATTTGTCAGGTCTGACATGTGTGCCAGGTGTGATGCATGCACAAGTCTGACGCTTAGTCGAGAGAGATGAGACAAGTGAGCGGTAGTTTAAAACCAATGTTTTAAAAACCTGACCGGAGTTTGACCCGACCAAGGCACTGAGTCGGATCAAACGGATTCCACCAGTTGGTTCAACCAGTGGATTAATCTAAATGGTCCAAGTTTAATCTCTTATGGACACTATTTTTTATAAAAATATCAGTTTTTTACAAAACACTGGATCAATGCTGAACCGGACCGAAAAAAACTACCGGTTCACGGTTGAACCGGTTCAACCGGCCGGTCCGGTCCGATTTTTAAAACATTGTTTAAAACTGGAATCGACACAAGCTCATTTTTGGCCAGACTTTAACACTTTGTTTGTTGGTCCGCATGTGATTGAGCCACAGCCGTTCTCCAGCGGCAACCGGAGCTGTGTCTTGTTAATTTTCATAGCTGAGGATTAGGGGTGCAACTCAGGCGAGTTGGATTGGGCTTGAAGTCAATCCAAACCTAATCCGATGAATCATAAGTCTAGTTTGAGTCCAAGTCTTATCCGACTTCGGTTTCAACATATGAACCCCAAACCAAGTCCCGAGAACCGGATTAGGCTCGGATTGGGTCGGATTCATCGGATTTATCGATCTCTAATATAATATTTAAAATAATTTTAAGCAAAAGTAATATTAAACATATAATCAAATAGCAATTAAGTCTTGATCATTACAAAATATAAACTGAAATAAGATTTAGGATAAAGGGTTGAAGAGTCTGGGTGAAAAAAAATTAGTATTTAAACTTTTTATTTAAAAAGTATGAAACAATATACATATATAAATAATATGTAAGTCGGCTTCGGATTCTCGGATTCTTCGAGTAACCCGACACATGAATCCGAGCTCAAATCGATTTTTGATTGGGTTCAAATATTTTAACCCAAATCGAACCCGAGTATCTTCAATCCTAACCCAATCCATTAACGGATGTACCCGATTGGGCTCGGATTTAGCCCACCCAAATTGTATCCCTACTAAGAATACCCTCAACACGGTTATCGATAAATTATTATTACTTTTTAAAAAAATTTAGTGTGGTGAACGGAGCCGTGTTTTAATAATTTTAATCGCTGAAAATACCTCGACATGGCTGTCAGCAAATTATTATTACTTTTTCAAAAAATTCAGAGGCCAGATGACCACACTTGTCCCTTAGCGTGTTCTTCCTTGAGGGCACACCATTTTAGGAATAGTCCAAAACTTACATAGAGATCCCAATTATCATGGCCGGACCAGGGTACAACCGGAGTTCAAATATACTTGGTTTGGTGGTTTGGTTCAAATATGTAAGATATCCATATTTACTTCTTAGTTTGGTTTGGTTCTTAGTATGTTGGTTTGGTTTAATTTTACAACTGTAAGATCTATCAAAACCAATCTAAAAATCAAATGGTACAAAATTCACATGACAATTTATTTTGAATTTTTTAAAAAAAAAAAATTGGCCGGTCACCGGTTGAACTCCAATTTTGAAAAAAATCGACGGTTCTTTAAAAGACCAAATTTTAATCGGACCGGACCGATTTTTTTGGTTGGACCGGCCGGTCCAACTGTCGGTCCGATTTGGTTCTTACAACACACGTCGGTCACTGTTCTTTAAAAAAAATCTTTGCTATTTTTTGTGAGTCACTCTGTAATAGTCCATCCTAATCTACTCCAGTCCACTCCAGCTCAGATTTTTGGTTCCGCCCTTGACGAATCAAATTGCAGGGCTTGGGCTTGCTGACACTCTCTTCCGTGCTGCGGACGCTGAGCGCGCGCTCTCGGACCGCATTCTTCTACCTCTCCCTGTACCTGGTCGCGTTCGCGCAGGGCGGGCACAAGCCCTGCGTCCAGGCGTTCGGCGCGGACCAGTTCGACGAGGACGACCCGGAGGAGTCCGCGGCCAGGAGCTCCTTCTTCAACTGGTGGTACTTCGGCCTGACCGCAGGCACGGTCGCCTCGGTGGTGGTCCTGAGCTACGTCCAGGACAACGTCGGCTGGGGCCTCGGCTTCGGAGTTCCCTGCGCTCTCATGGCGGTCGCGCTGGTCGCGTTCTTGGCCGGCACGAGAACTTATCGCTACCATCTTCTGGAGGACGAGAGCCCCTTCTCTAGGATCGGGAAAACGTTTCTCGTTCTGGCGAGAGGCAGGCTGGCCGGACGTCGCAACAAGAATCGCGGCCATGCCGCGACGCCGGAGGGAGCTAGACGGGGGCAAGATCAAGCTGCAGCTGATCAGTCTAAGTAAGTTCCGTATCCTCATTCTTCTTCTTCTGATGATGATGACTGATTCAATCTCTGATCAAAAGATGATAGAATTTTGTTCTCTCTTCGACAAGTTTGTTTAGTTTAGTCTAAAGGGACATTTGTTACGCGGTATTTTTTTATGAAAATTTATTACCATGTTTGTTTGAGCTATAAAAAATTTATTTCAAAAATTAAAAATACCGAATAAATAGTTTAACCATAAAACATGAAAATCCTATCCCTTAAAAGTATGTGGGTATATTTTTTTTCCGGGCAAAAAAAATTTTGTTTAGATTTTTCTTCTTCTTTTTTGAACGATTTTTTCGTTATTTTTTCGTTACCCATATTCAAGGTGCACCCCAGTGCTTTACCATAATGTACGAATTTTTTCACTTTTAACGAAAACCGTCCATAGCTGGTGGTTAAACCCTTTGATCGATAATTTTTGACGAAAATATTCTCGTCTTCTCACTCACAAACCCAAACCCAAACCGCTCCGCCGCTGCCGCGCCCCCGCCCCCGTCCCGTCAATGCCTCCCCCCCCCCCCCCCCCCCCCCCCCTCTCTCTCTCTCCCGCCGCTGCCGCGCCCATCACCACAACCACCACCATTATTACCACCACCACTGCCACCACCTTTACCTTTACCTTTACCTTTACCTTCACCATCACCACCACCACCATCACCTTCACCAACACCACCATCGCTACCCCGTCACCTCGGCTGCGCCGCCCCCACACCCCCGCTCGGCTGCCGCGCCCTAGTCCCGCCCCTCCCCCGCTCCCGCTCCGCCCACGCGCCCCCGTTCCGCTCCACTATACCCTGTCTTCTTCCCAGTTGCTGTTGCTGAGGTCGCCACCGCCGCTGCGTCGGAGAGGGGATAGACGGTGGCGCTGCGGCAGCAGCAGCAGCAGCAGCAGCCGCCGACGGTAGCGCACAGCAGGTAGCGGGTGGGGTGGGGAGGGGGGGGGGGGGGGGTGGGCGACAACCGGTGGGAGCATGCGCGCAGCGGGATGTGTCTTGGAACGGGGGGTCGCGGGGAAGAAGAGAGCATTTTTGTCCAAAACATGGGTCAAAAGAGTTGACCGTTAACGAAAGACGAAAACCGTCAAAAAATGGAGGGTGTCTCGCATTATGGAAATTGTGTGGGATACACCTTGAATTTGAATAAAGCAATTGGAGTGCAACTCAAAATTAAAAAAAAAAAAAAAAAAAAAAATTTGTCGTTTTTTTACCGTCTTTTTTTTTCTTTTCCTTTTTGTCTTTTTTAATTATTTTTTTAGTTTTTGTCATTTTTAAAAAAAATCTTTTTTGGGTCTTTTTTTGATGATTGATTGATTGTTCTTCTGATGGATGATTGATTCAACCTCTGATCAAAAGATGATAGAACTTTGTTCCGGATCTCTTCGACAAATTTGTTTAATTTAGTCTAAGGGTCTGCTTGGTATCGATGTTTTGATCCTCTCAACTCTCAAGCAATTGCAACTAACCAAATAGTATCATGCAGCATTATCAAGGAGGGTGGCCATGAACCGAGCTCCCAAGAAATAGAAGAGGCGAGAGGCGTGCTCCGGCTGTTCCCGATATGGGCGACCTGCTTGATCTACGCGGTAGTCTTCGCGCAGTCCTCGACCTTCTTCACAAAGCAAGGCAGCACCATGGACAGACGCATCGGCTCGAGCTTCCGAGTCCCGCCGGCGGCGCTCCAGAGCTTCATAGGCGTATACATCCTCGTCCTGGTCCCCGTCTACGACCGCGCGCTGGTCCCGGCGGCCAGGAAGTACCTCTCCGAGTCGTCGCCGCCGTCGGGCATCACCCCCCTCCAGCGCGTCGGGACCGGGATGCTCGTCTCGACCCTGGCGATGGCGGCGGCGGCGCTCGTGGAGAGGAGGAGGCTCAGGACCGCCAGAGACTGCGGGCTCTTGGACCTCCCGGGCGCGACCGTGCCCATGAGCCTGTGGTGGCTGGTCCCGCAGTACGTGCTGTACGGAGCCGCGGACGTCTTCACCATGGTTGGCCTGCAGGTAGGGGTGAGCATTGTTTGGTTTTGGACCGAGAACCGAATAAAAAATTCGATTCGATTTCGGTTTTGAAAATACTAAAAGAAGTTATTTGATTTCGATTTCGGTGCAAAACAGAAAACCAAATAAAAAAATTTAGTTAATATTTATTTTATTTTATTTTATTATATATATATATATATATATATATATATATATATATATATATATATATATATATATATATATATATATAGAGAGAGAGAGAGAGAGAGAGAGAGAGAGAGGAAGGATAGGCATTTCTATGTTCACATTCGTTGGATGTGCTTTAAGTCATATATATATATATATATATATATATATATATATATATATATATATATATATATATATATATATGGTAAAGTGCAAAAATATATATATATATATATATATATATATATATATGGTAAAGTGCAAAAAAAATTTCATTAGATTTTCGTTTTTTTACTAAAAGACCCCATGCTCTTAAAATTCCTGAAAGTATGAAATCTGCTCATTTTGTCCCCTTTCCGTTAACTGATGTTAAGTGGGGTGTGTAATAACCATTTTACCCCTCCACTCTTTTCCCTGCTCTCTCACTTTCCGGTGGTGCGGGGAGGAGGAGGAGGGAGGCGGGACTGCCCGGGGCGGGGAGGAGGAGGAGGAGGACTGGGCTGGCCGGGACGGGGAGGAGGGGGGGGGGGGAGTGCTCGCCGGAGTAATGAGGAGGGCTGAGGGGGGCGGGGAGGAGGGAGGAGGAGGAGCGGGGCTGGCCGGGATGGGGAGGGGGGGGGGTGTGTGCTCGCCGGAGTAAGGAGGGGGGCTGAAGGGGGGGGGGGGGGGGGAGGGGGGGGGGGGGGCTGGCCGGAGGGAGGAGGGAGGAGGGGAGAGGTTAGGGAAGGGGGGGGGGGGGCGGTAGTTTAGGTATTTATTTATTTATTTTTTATAAAAAAAATGTCACTTAACAGTCAAAACTAATGGTCAACGGACGGTAGGGGACTGGCCGAGCAAGTCATAAATTGCGGGGGTCTTTATTTGCTAAATTTGACTAAAAAAAATTTCTACTCAAAAGATGGACATTTAACGAGGATTTTTTTACAATTTACCCATATATATATGAGTCCGGATCGGGAGCCCTTCCAGCGGGAGCCCCCCCCCCCCCCCCCCAAAAGCCTCCCTCTTACTGTACCGTTGGATCGAGGGGGACTCGCCCGCGGGCCTCACGCAGCCCGCTCGATCCAACGGTGCACTAGGAGGGCGGTGTGCTTTTGGGGGGCTCCCGTTGGAGGGCAATTGAATAAACCGAGAACGAACCGATTTAATTCGGTTTGGTTTGATTCGGTTACGAGCCAATTCGATTCGGTTTCGATTTTTGGTCCAATCCGATTTTCGATTATTCGGTTCGATTTGAACCGAATTAACTGAATGCTCTCTCCTATCTGCAGGAGTTCTTCTACGACCAGGTTCCCAACACCTTGAGGAGCCTCGGCGTCGCGTTCTATCTCAGCATCTTCGGCGTCGGGAGCTTCGTCAGCGGCCTTCTCGTGTCGGTGATCGACAGAGCAACCGGAAAGAGTACGGGCCAGAGCTGGCTGTCCAGTAATCTGAACCGCGGCCATCTTGATTACTTCTACTGGCTTCTTGCTGGATTGAGTGCATTGGAGCTCATCATTTACCTGTTCCTCGCTCGAGCTTATGTGTATAAGATTAAAGGAAGTGGTGCAATTTAGAGACATCTTTTCTTGTACCGGTGAACTTGATTAATATACGAGCTGTAAAAGAATGAATTGTTATAAATTTATTAGCAAACTCAAATATTATAGACAAAATTGCAATCAGTGTAGATTATAGGATGAATTGGTACTTATCTCACTATTTTTTTTTCATGACATATGCATGTTTGTATTGGTGTCCAGTAGTTTAGGATGTTGCTTTTGTGTGAGATAGTTGAGATTTGATAATAGTTAACTTTTACTTGACCAAGTGCACAAAATACTCTTCTGTAGATTGATTATGATATAGATATGAGATATCAAAGATCCTTGCTGTATAATTAACTAGTGGATAATCTGTGCCATAATGGCACAGGCACGAACATGGATCCTCCCGGCGGTTGTGTATCTGAACAGTGCAACATAGAGCTGTCCATGGCTGAATACGTGGCTCCTCAAATCTACCCCCACGTATTTCAGCGACTGACCCTGATGGGTCGGACCAAAACACATGGGTCGTTTTAGAAAGAGGGACAATTTAGTCCTTTCATCATCGTTGATCCAAAGCACATAGGTCGTACCAAAAAATCACTGTGTTTTATATTATAGATTAGCCCTCATTTATAAAAGAGGGAGAGAAGTACTATTAGAGATTGTGAAGCATTTGATTAAAACTTGGGTTATTTACACTAACTACCTCTATGTTTTTGATTTATAACACGGGGTACCCCTACTTTTAAACTATTTACACTAACTACCCCTATGTTTTTGGTTTATTACACGGGGTACCCCTACTTTAAGGAAAAATAAAAAAATTATAACACTAACTACCCCTACGTTTTCTAAAGGGAGGGGTAGTTAGTGTAAATAGTTTAAATCAGGGGTACCCCGTGTTATAAATAAAAAACATAGGGGTAGTTAGTGTAAATAACCCTTAAAACTTCTATTGTATATCAAGTCCCAAATTCGTGGGTCAAACTCTTGGTGTCCCTACAAAGTAGGATGAGTTCAGTTGGTATATTAGCAAATAGGGATTGTTCGATAAGTATACTAAAGTTGGTGGTTGCCCTATCTCTTGTTTTAGATAGTGTTTCCATCTCTTGTAATTGTTACGTACTCTTTCTAAAATAACTTCGTGCGACAGTAGAAATAAGACAAAAGAATTTAAAAAAAAAAAACTCTGAACCATGTTAAATCTTGTATTCTTGTCTTCTTCTTCTTATTCACTAGTACCGTTTTCATAAGAAGTGGTATCAGAGCATTGTTCGAAGGTTCAAGAAAAATCTAGGATCGATGACAACAAAAGAAGAAAAGGTCAAGTTTGATGAAATTGATTTCTTTTCCAGTGGATGTAGATTCAAGATTATTTGTGTCAAGCCCAGTCGCAAAATACATTGTACCGACACATGACCTGGTCAGTTAACACAATGATGTTCCATACATTATGTCCACTATATACATAAATGATCATCTTCAGCCGATCTGTTACAAGATTAATTCCAACCGAGCTCCAACATTTCAGCACATCCAAGCAAACTCCGCACCTGAGAAAATCTGGTGGGGGTCATGATCAGCAATGGTGAATGGCCTCTAGCCGACACCACCAAACCAACACGTTGAATTAGTGGGTGCACTCAACATTATGTGGTCTTTCTAATTTTTTCTACGACCAGTTACATGGCATAACATACTTGTGTCAATAAGCAAAATGTGTCACGCAACAGAGTTGATCTTACCCAATATTAACCGTCCTTTCCTGGTAAATACAACACTATCATTTCATAATGTATAAAAGTCAATACAATGATATCAATTCATAATGCATTAAAAACATATCATAATGTGTGTCCCTGCATAACTCACTCATTAATCATCATAAAAATATAATCGTGTTAATGCCATGTTCGATCTCGTGCCAAGATAGTAGGCCTGCAAGCAGATAACTTTAGCATATAGCATGAATATATGAAGGTCAACTGCGACACACCATCTTAGACTATATTCTAGTACGACAATGAATATTTCACATACGGGTCGTGATCTCCACCGAAGGTCCCGAAATATTTGTATTGTTACGTGCCCTTCAGTCCAGGTCGCACACCCTACTGAAAAGTCCCGTAATACCTATGCTACTACCTCAACACCGTTCTTCCTACGCCGATATGATTATGGTGTCCCGACGAACGTTCAGGAAACCAAACCCTTATGCACAAATGATCTATGATCATGCAAACACTACCAAAATACACCCATTTAGCGACGGCTTTTTAGCGACGAAATTTTTCCGTCGGTATTAGCGACGGTTTCGTGGCCGCTCAGCGACTGATTTCTGACTACAAGCCTTTGCCATTTTTATTTTAATTTTAGGGGGAGGAAAGGTCGCACATCCGTCGCTAGACTGTCGGTGTTATAGCGACGGATTTACCTTCGTCGCTACACAGTCGATTATTTGGCAGGAATTGTGTAGGAAATTGGCGGGACATTTTTGCGACGACTTAGCGACGGAACTTCAGTCGGCACTTATCAAAAAAGGCGACTGATGGGCGACGGCTTATTACCAGTCGCTCGTCCGTCGCTATATGAACGTTCCAGACTTTAAATGGAACGGCGGGGGGAACTTTTCGCATTTCCCCCAAATTCACTCTCTCTCCTCTCCCTCTCTCTCTATCTCTCTCTCTCTCTCGCCGGTGTCGGCTTCGGTGATCGGCGTCGGTGTCGTCGTCGGCGTCGACGTCCTCTCCTTTCTCTCTCCCGAAGGTAACCCCCTCTCTCTCTCTCTTTCGATCTCTCTCTCTCTCTCTCTCTCTCTCTCGCGGTGTCGTATAGGGCTGGGCGGCGCGCTTGGGGCTGGGCCGTCCGGGGCTTGGCGGCTGGCTTGGGTCGGGGGCTGGGCGGTGGGCTTGGGGCGGAGGCGTCGGGGGCTGGGCGGCGGGCTTGGGGCTGGGGCGTCGGGGGCTGGGCGGCGGGCTTGGGGCGGGGGCGTCGGGGTCTGGGCGGTGGGCTTGGGGCGGTGGCATCGGGGGCTGGGCGGCTGGCTTGGGTCGTTGGCTGGGCGGTGGGCTTGGGGCGGCGGCGTCGGGGGCTGGGCGGCTGGCTTGGGGCGGGGGCGTCGGGGGCTGGGCGGCTGGCTTGGGTCGGGGTCTGGGCGGTGGGCTTGGGGTGGGGGCATCGGGGTCTGGGCGGTGGGCTTGGGGCGGCGGCGTCGGGGGCTGGGCGGCTGGCTTGGGTCGGGGGCTGGGCGGTGGGCTTGGGGCGGCGGCGTCGGGGGCTGGACGGCTGGCTTGGGGCGAGGGCGTCGGGGGCTGGGCGGCTGGCTTGGGTCGGGGGCTGGGCGGTGGGCTTGGGGCGGCGGCGTCAGACGCTAGGCGGCTGGCTTGGGACGGGTGCGTCGGAGCTATTTGCAACCGACGCACACCCATAAGCACTCTTCATATATATATGCAACCGAACTACTGGGCGTCGGGCTTGGGACGGCGGGCTTTGGTCGGGGGCGGCGGGTGGCTTTGCTTCTCAAATTCATCTGAGTTTATATATTGGCTAAATAATGTGTTATCCATATTGGGTGTTCCATTAGTTTGGTGGTGTTTGGATTAGTAAATGTGAATATATATGGGGTTTGGATTCATGGTGTATATGTTCACTGTCTCAAGGACAGTGCGAGTTCTATCAGTTGTGTGCTTTTGTATAGATGTATATATCTATACATCTAGCTGTGATATACATATGTGTATGTGACAATCTCAGTTAGCGACGGACTAGTTACCGGTTAGCGACGGATATTTCCAGCTCCATTAATTGCATTAATCTACGGTACGACATGGTGACGGATATTCCCTGCAGCCATTCGACTGGCGAGGCAGAAACTATGTTGCCGTAGATAAAGTTGCCTGTCCTCCGACCCTCATCCCTCGGCAATGATGATACGACAACCTATCACTATATCTTATATAGTAGTAGATGATGTCTTAGTATTACATTAGTGAGTTCATCTTGATTCTGTTACGTACGTCCTTCAGATACTAGATACGATAAGGTTAACATATACTACACGATATGTATACAGAATATAGATGATTCACACTAATGTATGCTAGAATGAATCTTGGGTTGTGTTCTGAGCCATCCGTTCTCACACTTAAAACACATAGGAATTAGTAGTATGAGAGCGCCGGAGAGAGTGAGAGCGCCGGAGGGAGGAGGAGAGAGAGAGAGTAAAATGGTACGACATGGTGAAGTAGTACTATATTTTGGCTCCAGTTCCAGCTCCATTTGAACTACGGTACGACATGGTGATCCGGACATAGTACCTGCAGCCATTCGACTGGCGCGGCAGAAACTATGTAGCCGTAGATAAAGTTGACTATCTTCCGACCCTCATCCCTCGGCAATGATGATACGACAACCTATCACTATATCTTATATAGTAGTAGATGATGTCTTAGTATTACATTATGTGAGTTCATCTTGATTCTGTTACGTTCTTCAGATACTAGATACGATAAGAACATATACTACACCATATGTACAGAACATAGATGATTCACATTAATGTATGCTTGAATGAATCTTGGGTTGTCTTCTGAGCCATCCGTTCTCACACTTGGCAAAAAATCGAATTTTTTATACTTTATCGGCTTTCGAAAATGTACTCAAATTACATGATGGTTCCTTTAGTTAGCTTGCTTATGTTACAATTATATTATTTGTGACTATCGATCTTACCAGATGGCACCCATGATCCGAGGAGCGGCACGTCGTTTGAGAAAAACAGTGAATGCTGAAGTGCCTCCTCCTACAGTTAAGGAGGAAGTGGCACCGGTTGCTAGTGAGACCGGGAGTTCTATTCATCCAGCACCGATAGCTAGTGAGACCGAGAGGACTCTTCATGCAATCCTTGCAATGGACGACAGCTCTCCTCGCGCCAAAAATCTCGCTTTTTCGAGGTGGTTGCGTGAACGTATCACTGAGCGTTTGCGTGAGCAGCGTGGTTCTCATTAGCTATTAGTACTTATTTGTATTGGACTATTTGTATTGGGTTGTTTTTGTATTAGACTATTTGTATTGGACTACATATTGAGTTGTTTTTGTATTAGACTATTTGTACTGTCCTCCGACCCTCATCCCTCGGCAATGATGATACGACAACCAACAAGAGAGAATACTAGATCCATCTCAGTATGACGTATACTCTGAGAGATCACAATTACAAGAATGATATCAGTAGTAGGATTGAGTGCTGGAGGAGATATTATCAGAGTATACGTCCTACTCAGATGGGTCTCCCACCGTTACTAATTTTTTCTGACAGCATGGTGGATGTGCTCCGTCAACAGAATCTTGCTCCGAGCCAAAATTTTGCCCCGGAGCTCAAGTGGACATCCTTCGTGTAGAGCTCGAGTGAGAGGTTCCTGACAGCATGGTGATCTCATTTGTCAAAGTATTCGTGCTCATCCCACATTGGTTGTGGGACGAGCACGGATACTTTGACAAAGGAGACCACCATGCTGTCAGGAACCTCTCACTCGAGCTATACACGAAGGATGTCCACTTGAGCTTCGGGGCAAAGTTTTGGCTCGGAGCCAGATTCTGTTGACGGAGCACATCCACCATGCTGTCAGAAAAAATTAGTAACGGTGAGAGACCCATCTGAGTAGGACGTATACTCTGATAATATCCCCTCCAGCACTCAATCCCACTACTGATATCATTCTTGTAAAGGTGATCTCTCAGAGTATACGTCCTACTCAGATGGATCTCTCAGAGTATCCTCTCCGGTTGGTTGTGTTCTGAGCCATCCATCTCAGGGATTTGATTCTGTATTTTGGTTTCTGTATTTTGGCTCCAGCTCCATTTGCATTTGATCTTCGGTACGACATGGTGATCAGGACATAGTCCCTGCAGCCATTCGACTGGCGAGGCAGAAACTATGTAGCCGTAGATAAAGTTGACTGTCTTCCGACCCTCATCCCTCGGCAATGATGATACGACAACCTATCACTATATCTTATATAGTAGTAGATGATGTCTTAGTATTACATTAGTGAGTTCATCTTGATTCTGTTACGTTCTTCAGATACTAGATACGATAAGAACATATACTACACCATATGTACAGAACATAGATGATTCACACTAATGTATGCTTGAATAAATTTTGGGTTGTCTTCTGAGCCATCCGTTCTCACACTTGAAGATAAATCGAATTATAACGACGGATATTAGGTTACTCTTCAGGATAATTGATGTCTATTTTATATTAATTTGGTTTGGTCTATATGATTCTTGGATAATTGGCGTACATTAAATTTTGGTCTATGTGATTCTTGGATAATTGGTGTGCATTATATATTGGTTTGGTTTATGCATATTTTTGTGAACAGGGAAAGTGCTCCATTTGCATTAGTCTACGGTACGACATGGTGATCAGGACATAGTCCCTGCAGCCATTCGACTGGCGAGACAGAAACTATGTAGCCGTAGATAAAGTTGCCTGTCCTCCGACCCTCATCCCTCGGCAATGATGATACGACAACCTATCACTATATCTTATATAGTAGTAGATGATGTCTTAGTATTACATTAGTGAGTTCATCTTGATTCTGTTACGTCCTTCAGATACTATATACGATAAGAACATAGATGATTCACACTAATGTATGCTAGAATGAATCTTGGCTTGTGTTCTGAGCCATCCGTTCTGATCAAGCATCTTCATTCTCCTCTCCTCCACCATGGCTCTGAACCAATCTGCTCCTCCCTACTTCCCTTCTTTTTATTTGACTCTCTCAGCCACATATGATATCCAGCTCAAGTGTAGAGTCGGGGGAGAAGAAGTGGGCAGGAAGAGGAGGGGGAAGCAGCACAGCCGGCGGCATGACCCAGAGGAAGTACATAGGTTTTCCTATGGCTGTTGAAGAAAACCTCTGTACTTCCTCCGGGTCATGTTGCCGGCTGTGCTGCTTCCCCATCCTCTTCCTGCCCACTTCTTCTCCCCCGACTCTACACTTGAGCTGGATGTCATATGTGGCTGAGAGAGTCAAATAAAAAGAAGGGAAGTAGGGAGGAGCAGATTGGTTCAGAGCCATGGTGGAGGAGAGGAGAAGGAAGATGCTTGATCAGAACGGATGGTTCAGAACACAAGCCAAGATTCATTCTAGCATACATTAGTGTGAATCATCTATGTTCTTATCGTATATAGTATCTGAAGGACGTAACAGAATCAAGATGAACTCACTAATGTATGCTAGAATGAATCTTGGGTTGTGTTCTGAGCCATTCGTTCCGATACTTGGCAATTAAGTCATTCGACTGGTGAGGCAGCAACTATAAGGCTACTTGCATGTTCTTCCAACTTTAAATTACAAGATTACTACATTTAGTTACATAAATCACTAACCTCATCGCGGCCAATGTTTACAGTCTTGGTCTCAACTGTCTTCGATTCTATGATCCCATGCTTTCGGAAAATAGACAACGCAGACTCCATGGAATAGAATGGCCTTACATGCAAATCGTCTGTGATTATGTATCTTTTCCCTCCTTTCACAAACACGCCATCCTTGTTGCCTCCATGCAACCCCCTCCCACACAATATCCTCATCCATTGCCTTACCAAAGGGACATCGAGCGCCAATAACCAAACTATACAGACGGTGAGTCTTGGTGTAGCACTCAAATGTGGGGTATCCGTAAATTTGTCGAGGTTTTAAATTATCGACATTGAGTTTTAAACCCTCATGTAGCCTTTCTGCTTCACTTCTAGGGTCGAGCAGCATCTTCTTGCAAGCTTTGGTCTCCAGATACTTAGTGTCAAGATTCTGGACGCTTTCGTAGAGCATGTCAACGCATCCTAGCGTCAATTTCCTACCGAGTAAATTGACGCTAGGATGCGTTGACATGCTCTACGAAAGCGTCCAGAATCTTGATACTAAGTATCTAGAGACCGAAGCTTGCAAGAAGTTGCTGCTCGATCCTAGAAGTGAAGCAGAAAGGCTACGTGAGGGTTTAAAACTCAATGTCGATGATTTAAAACCTCGGCGAATTTACGGGTGTCCCACATTTGAGTGCTACACCAAGACTCACCGTGATGAGGTAAGTGATTTATTTAACCTAAGACATGGGATCATAGAATCGAAGACAGTTGAGACCAAGACTGTAAACATTATGTGAGTTCATCTTGATTCTGTTACATCCTTCAGATACTTGATACGATAAGAACATATACTACACTATATGTACAGAACGTAGATGATTCACACTAATGTATGCTAGAATAAATTTTGGGTTGTGTTCTGAGCTATTCGTTCCCATACTTGGCAATTAAGCATGTGAAATAGAACTGATTATGTTTAGTTTGTCTTACGATACAGATTTTCACATCCAAATTGAAATGGATCGTTACTTCGTTGTTCGTATATGGATGTACTAGCGGATCAACCTCCTGGACCGTAGGTACTTATAAGTATTGACCGTGTCGGATTAGTATCGATCTATCGTTTTGGTATGGACCGTATCGGTTGGTATTGGTCTTAGCGAATTGGTATCGTCCTATCAGATATGTATCGACCGTATAGCCATTAAGTTATATTGGCCTTATCGATTTGGTATCGGTCATATCCGTTAGGTATCGGCCGTGTTGGATTAGTATAGACTATTTCGGATTAGTATCGTGGAAGGTTTAGTAACAACTGTACTTGGATTTCTCTCTTCTAGAGCTAGATTACCATTGCAAGAGAGTCACGAGAGCGTAGATGGCCAGTTACAGAACATACATACTTCCTTTTCAATCTCGCTTTTCCTGATGGAAAAGAAAGTATGTATGTTACTGTAACTGGCCAATCACGATCTGGTGATTCTCTTGCAATGGTATTCTAGCTCGAGAAGAGAGAAATCTAAGTACAGTTGTTACTAAACCTTCCACGATACTAATCCGAAATAGTCTATACTAATCCAACACGGCCGATACCTATCGGATATGACCGATACCAAATCGATAAGACCAATATGAATCCTAGCTATTCGGCCGATACATGTACATATCGGATATAGGACGATACCAATTTGTTAAGGCCAATACCAATATGATACGTCATATACCAAACCGATAGACCGATACTAATCTGATACACTAGATACTAAGTACATCTGGCCTATACCAGCGGATCCACAAATTACTGCACGATAGGCCCAACGACTCCAGTTACATCCGGTTATTGGTGAGTACATGATTACATAGTAATTCTGTTAGTCTTGTGATACAGATTTTTACTCTCTCATGCTACCAACGTCATAACTTTTCCAGTGCTGGTCCCTCTAATGATGATGAACGCAAAAAATCAACGTCACAACTTTTATAACTTGAGTAAATTTCTTTACCCTATATGAAAATTTCTGTTGTCAGAAAGATGGCTCCTAGGACTCGTCGAGGTGGTGCTGCTAGTCGAGGAAGGGGTCGAGGCAAAAAATCCTTGGAGGTCGACACGGAGGAAGTCTCCGTCGTCAAACAAGAGCCGGTGACTGTTAAGGAGAAGGTGTTACCAAAGGTCGAGGTCAAGGAAGAACCGATGACCATCAGGGAAGAGATTGCTCCCAAACTTGAAGCTAAGGAGGAGCCACCGTCAGAGAGTAGTAGCATCGGGACCGACCCTCCTATCCCTACAGAAGACCTCAACCAGATTGAGCCTTCGTATGCAAAGTGGCTGATAGAATGGTACATGCCTCAACGCAACTATCATCCCTGGCTGTGAGGATTCATCGTCTGACTTGTGGTCTTTGTTGAGGCCAAAGTCGATTTTCCTATGTGTTTTGGAATATTTGTGAAAATTTTGGAATATTTGTGCTATGATCGGTCGTCAGGATTGGATATTAGGTTACTGTAACTGGCCAACTCTTTCCTATGTGCTTTGGAATATTTGTGAAAAATTTGGAATATTTGTGCTATGATCGGTCGTCAGGATTGGATATTAGGTTACTGTAACTGGCCAACTCTTTCCTATGTGCTTTGGAATATTTGTGAAAATTTTGGAATATTTGCGCAATGATCGGATTATAACGATGGATATTAGGTTACTCTTCCGGATAATTGATGTCTATTTTATATTAATTTGGTTTGGTCTATATGATTCTTTGATAATTGGTGTGCATTAAATTCGTATGTGCATATTTGGTCTATGTGATTCTTGGATAATTGGTGTGCATAATATATTTTGTCTATGTGATTGTTGGATAATTGGTGTGCATTATATATTGGTTTAGTTTATGCAAATTTTTACGAACAGCTAAAAAGCTGTAATTTTTTTTTCAAAATATTCACAGTTAGCGACGGACTTTTGACCGTTTTGCGACGGATATCACCAGTTTCCGACTACTTTTCGACGGTTATGCCGTCGCTAACTGGATATTTGAAAAATTTTCCCAGTTGGCGACGGATGGTCGACGGACTATCCGTCGGCATGATATATTGTTCGACGGAATAGCGACGACCTATCCGTCGTCCGTGTTCTGGAAATAACAAGAATTTCCAGAACAAGGTCGACGGTTAATCCGTCGCTATTCGGTCGATATATTTCGACGGCAAAGCGACGACTTATCCGTCGCCAAGTTGCTGGAAATGACATGAATTTCCAGGAGCTGGTCGACGGCATTTCCGTCAGAAAACCGTCGCTAATCCGTCACTTGATATCGACGGTATCGACGGATTAGCGACGGAATGATACGATCTGATACGCTTTTGCGACGGTTTACCGATGGAAGTTTACGTCGGTATTGTCTATACAGTTCAGTACTTAAAAGCTGAAGTGGACGACAGTCCGTCGGAAATGCGTCGCTAATGCTTCGTATTGTGACGTCGATTATCCGTCGCTATTCCGTCATGTGACGACAACTTAGCGACGGAAGGTTATTAGCGACGAGCTGATTGTCGACGGATTTTTTTGGCCAATATCCGTCGGCAATCGGTCGCTAATAGTAATTACCGTCGTCTTAGCGACGGATGTGGCCGTCGCTAAATCGATAAATTTTGGTAGTGAAATGTTGGAAATTATTCCATTTTCTTCTTTTAAAAATCTGCAACCAAAATAAAATAAAGTAAATGTTATCGGCCTCCGGAGAAGTCGCGCACGTAGCACTTCCCTAAGAGTTGATTCGGGTCTATGTGCAGACTTGTTCCGAATGCTCCTAGTGCTGAAACCCCCGCTCTATCGGTATCTCCTTGTCGCACACAACTTGGAAAGAGTGACCCGAACTTAGCATTGTCCAGAAAAGAACAAGAAACTTACAATTGCTTTGGAATTAAAAGGAGAGAGAGAGAGAGAGAGAGTGGAGTTGTCTTCTTTCCAATAGAAATATTGACCTTTATATTGCAATGAACACATGCTAATAATAGGCAATAGAACCGGTATTTGAAAAAGGACTAATTCTCCAAGTGCACCCAAAGGAATAGGAACTAGACGACTTGGTTTTTTGCTACCAAGTCCAACAGCAAATACGTAAACAATTAAACTTTAAAAAACAACAATTCCAACAACATATGCATTACACACATCATTATTATTCAACACACCAGTGTGGCATTGAGCTGAAATGGCTCACCCACATTATTTTTAAGTCCATATTAGTAAGCGAGCATTGACGTCTAAAACCACAAGGACACATACAGAACAAAAACAACATAGTAGCCCAACTCAGAAATACATAAGCTAAATGACTCTCATACGCCATTGCTCTACTCAGTTTTGTAAGTTGGAGCTTCCTTATTTTCTTCCTCCACAGCATCATGCTTCTCCTCCTCCTCCTCAGAAACAGGAGGTGGCGCCTCTTCGGAGATGGCGTCCGCCACCGTCTCCTCCTCTGCCGGAACCTCGGCCTCCGTAGCCGGTTCTTCGGATGATACTGCAGTCAGTTGAGGCTCATTAGTATCCTTCTCTTCTTCTTCTGCAGCTTCTTTTACTTCTTCTTTGTCAGCAGCAATTACTGTGTCGGCCTTGCTTGGTGGTTCTCCAACAGCCAGCTCCTCCACTGCCTCCTGCAGCTGCTCCTTCTCTTGCTCCATTGGGCTCTTCTCCTGGATTAATGCAGCTGTAGCCGAGTGAACCTAATTAAGAACATCATGAACAGTTCATCAAAAAAAATGTAAAATAAATCGCGACCGGTGCTTCAACATGTGTATTTGAAGTTACGCAGATATATTTTTCCTTCACAAATTAGCTGTTAGCATTTTTTTTAACGGAAATGATAAACGACCCGCGGTTTCGCATGACTGCGGGCCTACGTGGCTGAATCCCATTCGTTCCTCCTATTTGTGTGAAAACCAATGTCGGCAGACTTGCCAATGGAAGACTGCCACGTGGTCTACGAGCCAAAACTGCAGACCAAAATACAGTCCACATAGCAGCATTCTTTTTTTTTTTTATTCATGCATGGCCAATATTTTCCACTATGAAATACTCTGGATAAACACGAACCAAAAATACTATTTGGCTCCCAAAAAATTTGGGTGATATAATCTTCCATTATGTGTAATATGACATGGCCGATGACATGACAACTGACATGACAAACTTAAACATTAAAATTAAAATTAATATTAAATTAACATGAACATTAATATTAAAATTAAAATTAACATTAATATTACTTTAACATTAACATTAAAATTAATATTAACATTAAATTAAAATTAGCATTAACATTAAAATTAATATTAAAATTAAATTAACATTAATATTAACATTAACATTAACATTAATTTTAATATTAACATTAAAATTAATATTAACATTAAATTAAAATTAGAATTAGCATTAACAATATTTTTTTTGGATAATTAATTTTTGGGTTAAAATATGATATGTCAGCTGTCATGTCAGTTGTCATATCAGATATCATATAATGAGAGATGACATCATCCAAAAATTTTGGATGCCAAATAGCATAATTGAACACGAAGAACTGCCAATTAGATTAAGAAGAAAGTTTGTAGGTACCTCTACAGTGGCCATGGGAACTCTATATAATATAGATCAACAAAATGAACTTAGCTAAAAGCCAACTATAAGCCAACTATTGCGATGTGGTTCTGTGAAGCTAAGGTTGGGTAGTATTTATAGAGTGAGAAAAGAGGGGTATTGGTGGGGATGTCACTATCACTACTGGTGATGATTCCCATGAGCTGGGGACAACTCAACACATCACTGAGTCACTGACAATTAAAAAATGTCAACATCAAGACACATTGGCCAAGTTCTTATTAGCATTCTCCAGAATAAAACTCGTAGCATATACAAAACTTTTTGTATATTTAAAAAACTTATAATATATGCATACTCTTAAAAGATTTGAATCAGTACGTAAATTTAAAGTATACAAAATTTTAAAAGTGTTTTGTATAAATTATTAAAAAAATTGACCAAAAAAAGTGATGAGAATTTATTTAATTAACTAAATTTGACAAAATATTTAAGAATATGGAGTTTCTATTTGTCGTTCCAAAATTTTTCAGTTTGCCGAATTCCTAACACTGCCAAGCTACATGTCCTAAGTTCAAACCTTAGTTGTAGCTATTTTTAAAAAAAAAAAAAAAAATGTTTTTATATATTATGTATTAAAGTTTTATTTTGAAAGGTAGTCCTAAACTTCCATTAGCTCAGGACCGATCCCTTCCCTTCCCTTCCCTTCCCTTCCCTTCCCTCCCCTTTTGGTGAGCTGTGATGGATGGAGAGATCTTGTGCTCTGTGCAGTATGGCCAGTAGGTGACCAGCTCATGCATGCATGCATGCAGAGAAGGTACGTAGCTCGGATCCCTAATGGAGTAAGCTGGCCATGTCTTGGGAATTGGGTGGGGGGAATAATTTTGTTTGGAGTCCCTTACCTTTTTAATTATTTGTCCACATCCTCGCATGTATTTATTTTCGATAGTCCAAGAAACCCCTAGTCAAGGTGTCAGTCTGGCCGAGTCGGGCGGGCCTGGCCCAATGTTGATCGGATTTGATCGAATTGGGGCCGGGCCGGACCGGGCCAGGCCAGTCTTGGATGGGAGACGGACCGCACCAAATAAGTCCAACCCCAAATCTAGTCCTGTCTAGAATCGGAGTTTTAATGACGACCATGTTGGGTCCGAGCGGTTCAGGATTGGCCCGTAGTAAATATTATACTTAGAAGGCCAAAATTTTTGGTCAGTGGCCTTAAAACTTGCGCATAAAAATTTGGTTTATAAAAAAAAATACTGTAAAATAAATAAATTTTATTAATTTTAGAAATTTAATGTAACATTTCTTTCTTTCTTTTTCGGAATTTGAAAATGTGAAAATACATATTTTACTTTCAATTTGATCTTCAAGTTTTCGGTTTTTTTTAACCAGTCGTTTGTATTTCTGTTGCCGCTTCATTGTTCTGCTCCAATATGGTCATCCTTAGTAAGAGACTGAAAATCCAGTTCATTAATATCGAAACCTTGATCTGTTAAGTTTTTAGTCGGAACCTTGATCTATTAAGTTTTTAGTCTGTTTTTTTGCAAGAATCGAACCTTGAGCAAATGCAGATTTTCAAAATATATTTGGTAGCATCCTACTTCTCTTCTTTGTTTAGCATTCTTAAACCTACAATAAATTAAGAGATGCTACTATGGAAACCATGGCCATTGAAGTTTACGTACTGAAGAAGAAAGTATATGATAAGTTTTCTCATGTCTTTTTCACTATTCTAAAATTGAAAAGTATGATCTAGAATTCTCGTCATCTTTATCATAGGAGTTTAAATACAAGGACAATTCTTGAATTGAGAGAAAATATTGTTTTTGTTTATTCTTTATAGTATACTCTTAGCATAAGATAACTTAAAAATTAAAGCAGACCGATCTACTGTGCTACCTTGAGCGATATGTCTGGTCAGTTTGATACAAATTTATTTTCCATATAAACTAATTGGTGTATCTAAAATTCTTTAATTGTAAATTTTAAGCTACTTACATCAATGTTCATATTATAATGGAAAACTTCAAAAAGTAAAAATACACTATGTAATTTAATTTTAGGATCTAAGACCATAGTCAAACAATATTAAAAAAACCTATTTCACATCAATATTTTACAAATTATATATGTTTCCATTTTAAAAACGACATAATCAAAACCAGGAATATTTTTATATTTTGCAAATAAATGAAAAATATTAATTATTTATGTTAAAAGTAGAGGGGAAGTTGGATAATAAACTTTGAATAAAATATATCTAACATTGTAAAATAATTCTAAAATTCATAAACTGAACCAGCAAGTAACTAAAGTTATTTGTTAATCAATACATGGATTAGCATTAATATATTATGAAATAACACCACTATATTTAAAACAAGATTGCAACATCAAATAGGTAGAATTATATTTAGGTGACATAGCCTAATTAACTAATCTCCTAAATGTCAAACCATATCGTGCATAATATTTTAAACATCTTATTGCCTACTTGGAGAAGTGTCCAAACTAACTAGACATGTTCAAATATTTTCTAAATTTGCTTGGAAAAAATGAAGACATTCTTGTACATTAAGATTAACAATATGACAAGCACATCTTTTATGAAGAAAATTCATCTCTCTAAAATAGGCATAAATTATGATTTTAAAATATTGATACAAGAAGTATTCTTACTAACCTTGTCAAAAAAATATTTTTATTATTATTATGAATAACATGTTCACGTAAAACTTTAATATGGCTCCGCTGATTGCAGATCCAGTGTGCATAAATTTCAACGGTCTTACGCAAAGAATTTATTTTACAAAATCTATTTTGCATCTAAATAATATGTCGTGATACAAACAAAAAAAATATATAATTTTGTTTATTAGTTCATATATCAGGAGTTAAATTTTTCTTACTAATATTTTGACTTTCAAAGCTGCATTTTCTTTTTCAAACATTTTAACAAATTTTGCTCAATAGATCTAAAAAAATTTAGTAAAACAAGGATTTAGTGGGTACTACTTGCATAGTCAATATATGATTATCTCTCACCAAATGTAAAAGATTGTTCGTCACATATAATATATTTCGATAAGTTGGTTTTGTTACAAGCACCATTATAAGTAAAGTTTCTTCTAAAGATCCCTGTAATCAGTGCTTAACTGTGTCTTTCTAGTATTAACTGTTATTGTCATAACAACTTTCGTAGTATTCCCGCAGAAAAATAGTCCATAGTCTCTCCAAATTTTTCGTATTGTTATTTATTTCAATTTAAATTCTTTTGGCATTTCTTGTATTACGCAGCTCTAGGTATTGGTTTTTGGTCTTTCGGATCTAAGACTTCATTTCCCTCATTATCTATGACAAGTAGTGTAGTATAAAATTCTCATAACTTCGTTTTTCTCCTAGTTGAAATATTTGTATTAATACTTCTAACTTTTGGAGGTGACAATTGTGTTGGTGGTAGTTCATTTTCTATAGGATTATTAGCACAATAATAATTATTAAAATTATTAACATAATCGTAACACAATTCTGAAAATAATTGTTAGGAATGGTTAGAACCAACAACATCATTATGACCCATATTAATTTTTGTAAAAAAATATAATTTAGAAAACTAATCAAATTTCTTATCAAAATTAACTAATTTTATAATAATAATATATAAATTACTTAAATATCAACTTGATTTGACATTGAGTTTCAAATTTTGTATAAACTTCTATAATAATGGTGACGTGTGTTGAGATGTCATTTTCTCACGGGAAAAGTCGGCTATCCGAAGTCAAGAGTAATAGAGGTCTGTCAAAAATAACACTTTAGATCGGAGTGGTTTAGCCTAAAGCCGATGCGGTGTCTGTCGGCGGTATTACCGTGGAGTATGCTTGATCGGGAGATTTTTCTCTCCAAAATTGCTAAAATGAAATCACACTATACTGGTATATCGATAGTATGCCGGTCTGATGATGATACAGCTGATATTTTGATTTTTTTGATATTCTTCTCGCTGTTTCGACTCCTTAAGTATTTCTCAGATCACTGGACAACACACATAGCGTTCCAGAATCGAACACGAGCCATATTACAAAAAGTGTTGTCTATGAATGGTTAAGTAGATATATTGTTCAGTACACTTGGTACTTACGGCCAAAATAAAAAGTGCATCTAATTACAATATCAATCAACAAAAGAAATGAGGAAGAAAAATTGGAGCTACAAAAAATTATTAACAAAACTTTTGGTTGGTAAACCTACAAAAAGAATCATAGGTAAGCAATGAATTCCAAACGTACAACAATATATATGGTTGGAATTGTAATTTGGTTGGTATAGCCATTTGCCAAGAAAGTAACATGCACATTCTTGCATGTCAACTAAGGTTAGATGCAAGGGTCAGGCTTCACATTGACCTTGGTTAAACCCTTGACGTTAACACACTTTGAGTCCGGCTGCTGCTCCTCCAAGTTGATGTTGGTGCTGCCAACATGAGTACGCTCCAAGTTGATGTCTCTAAGCACCACATGTTCACATGGCAGCGCTGCGCTACACACCAATTTGATTGCGTGCTCCGAGTTGTAGCTACCGCTGATTTTTGTGAATGCTATACGTTCGATCTTGACCCGAGATGGAGACTGCACGCACGCACGCACGCACAAATTATTAAAGCTTAATCTATCTGGAAAATGTTAAAGATGACTCAAGGATGGTTGTCTCGCTCGCTCGATCTTACCGATTCGGGACAAGCTGCATAGGGACAATACTCCTGATCGATGATGATCGGGTTGGAAACATTCTTCATGACAATGTCTTCAAAGGTGAAATCCGTAACCTTCAACCTACTAGAGGCGGTAGACGGCTTCGATTTCCATGTCTTGATCCTTACACCATTCGTCGTACCCGTCATGGTGCAGTTCTTCACGGTGAAGCCTACGACGTCCCCCTCACCGGGATTCTTGCCAAGGCTACCAACGCTAATGCCGTGGCCAGGACCACAAGATACGCCAACGACGGTTAGGTTGGTCGTCTTGTCACCAACCGAGACGCAGTCATCGCCTGTACCAATGTTCGAGTTAGAAATGGTGACGTTGCTCGACCCTGCCACGTGGATTCCGTCGGTGTTGGGGCTGTCGTCAGGGGCTTCGATCTTGATATTGTTGATGTCGATGTTCTGGGATGCAAAGATTTGCATGTGGAAGAATTTGCTGTTGATGGAGGAGATGCCACTAACTGTCGCGTTTTTTATATTGCTGAAGACAAAATTCTAGGTAGGGAGAGAGAAGAAACAAAAAAGAGAGACTTAATGTTACCAATCGATCGTTCAATATTTTTTTTGCATGATCAAGTACTATATTTGTGATCAGGAGGATCAGATCGATCGAGACTATATATATATATATAACATGCATTATGAGAATAGAAACTTACAATTGGGAGGGTCCTGCAATTCCAATTCTTGGGACAATTGTTGTGAGGCCAAGCCTTTGCTCCTCGGCCGTCGATCTTGCCTTTTCCGGTGATCGTCAGTCCGGTGATGTATCGGAAATCGATCCAATTTCTTCGATACAGGTTGAGGTTGTCTTGAGCTACAAGGTTCCCGTCCAGTTGGAATGTAATTGGCCCCTTGCATGGTCCTTTAAATACTAGGGGGCCAACCAAATAGTCTCCTTGAGGGATCAAAACTTGTTGATTTCCTTCAGCTGAGCATGCCATGCTCCATGCTTTTAGGAGAGCCTGTCATTGAATGATTGATTATGTAGGAAAACATATGTTAGTTTGAATTATTCTTTAGAAAGTCATGCATAGATAGTACTAACTGAAGAATCTAAGCAAATTAGTGATATTGTTTATTTCAGTACTGGCATTCTCAATATGTAGCCTTGTTCATGTTCATGTTCATGTCAAAGCGTATACATACTAGTCACATTTCACAACTCACCTTGGTGCTGTCAGTTCTGCCATTACCGACCGCGCCATATTTATTCACATCATGAACTCCGGTTGTGCCACAGTCGACTGTGCAAGCCAACACGAACGATGCCAAGCAAACTCTCAAGATAATGGAAGCAAAATTTAATCCCATTCTACACAATGCTAGTTTCTCTTTGTTATCCCTCTTTTTCTTATTCAAAATATTGTATTGTTTCCCTTCTATATATACATATTCATGCATTCAATAAGATGAGAAAGAAAAGAAGAGCTCTTTTCATCCACAACTTGTCTTAATTTTTTTGGGTGCTCTACCATGTTTCTCGTAGAAGAATGTTTGGTTGGCATTTCCCTCACTTTTCTTGGAATTCAAAGATGCTTTTTTGGTTTCCTAGTCTCTTATTCTCATATTAATTATTTTTGTCTTTTCTATTTCCTTTGAAAGATTATAATTTGTTTCATTTTCTCTCATTTCTATACTATTTTAGTCCTAATTTCTATTTAAGCATACTTAAAAGCGATTTTTAGAGGGATGTTTAATAACAGAAGGAACGGATATTTAATTGGATTTTAAATCAATCGATCTTAGAGTTTAAATGTTCCCTATGAACAATAAGTGAAACATCATAATATCAATAAAATTTAAGAAATGAAGAGATTAAGTTTAAGGCATTGTAGTATTTATAGGTATGTACTTCATTAAAATTGGGTTCAGAAATAATTTTCTTAATTTCCACCTCTTTCCCATGTACTGTTGCAGATAGGGGAGAGCTTAATTTGTATAGTAAATGTTTTGGCCAAGCAATAAGATCATTTAGATATCTTTTTATGGTTTAGAAATAAGCTTAAGACAAGAGTGAGATACAATAAGATCATTTAGATACAAAAGTAGAACTAACGAATTTATGTAGCTTGATAACCTCAAGCTTGTCTTGTAACATAAATATCTCTCTCTCTCTCTCTCTCTCTCTCTTTTGTAGTAATATCGGGGAACCGGGGCCTCTCCCCTACTTCATTTCTCCTTCTTCTAAGCGAAATATATATCTAGCCCTAACCCTACCCCTCTCCTGCTCAACCCCATCCCCTATCCCTCTCTACCATCCTCTTCATCCGATCATTCCTCTCCAGGTCCAAGCAGGGCCGCACAGGTGATCCCCTGGCCTGTGCGTTGGATAAGTTCCTCCGTCTTGCCACCATCTTCTCCAACGAGAATAGGACCATCAGACCATCCTGCAATCACCCTCTTTGACGTCAGATCCACCGTCATGACTAGCATTCATACACTACAATAAAAATATCTTTTTATGAAGGCTAAAAAGTGTTACAAATGACTTTTTAGAACGCTTTTTTTCGTAAGCCGGTAGGCATTATAAAAACCAGTGTTATAAATGTTTCTAAAAGTGTTATAAATGTTCTGTACATATATAACTAGTGTTATAAGTGTTATAAATGTTTCTAAAAGTGTTATAAATGTCTTGATATTGATTTACTTTTTCCTTCGTTAATATTGGTTTGATTACCTCAATCATAAAATAGGTAGGGAACCTTTCTTGCATCTTATACTAAATTTGTGTAATCTCATGAAACACTAGTTTAATCTACCAATGGTTAAAATAATAGTTATGTGTTCATTAAGTAACTATATTCCTCTAGTTAAGGGTTCATGACACTTCGATCTTTCACTACAAATACTGGAAAATAGCGGCAGACATCAATCTTTCACTACCAATGATCTTTCACTATTAAAATATTAGTCATATGTTCATTAAGCAGTAGCGACAAACTTCTATCTTTCACTACCAATGATCTTTCACTATTAAAATATTAGTTATATGTTCATTAAGCAGTAGCGACGGCTTATCGACAAATTTTTGACAGCGACACATTTTCTAGTGACGACAAAGTCCGTCGCTAAAAGTAAATAGGTGAATTAGCAAGGGAAAAGTCTGCCGCTAAAAATCAATATTTTTGTAGTGTTTCTTGATATTATCAGTCACTTATAAAATCCTATGAAGGTAACAATAAACCTGTAACTATTCTTTAGAAAACACAACAAGCAAAGTCTAAAGTTACACTACCCCATGAAAGTAGTGACAAATTTAAAAATTTCTCAACCGTAAACAATCATTTACTAACTTAATCTACTTCCCGACTTGTAATCAATTCGTCTTTTATTCTCGAGAGCTTCTACCCTTTCCGTTCAACTCGAATAGTTTTGTGTGCCAACAAGACCTTAAGAACACCAACCCCCGACTTAATTATTAACAAACACCACCCAAAATGATACGACCAATCATAATCACTAAAACTAATTATATCATATCTATCCCTTGTCATCTTCTATGTCATGGCAAGATTACTCCTCTATGTTACCAAAAATACTCCTTGGATTTATAGAAAATTATTTTCTTAAGTTATTACTATTCATCCAAATAAACTTTTAAAATTCTTCTATGCGTAATCCAATTTTATGCCAACAATATCAATTATCTGCTTCCTTACCTCCTCTCTAGACAACTCTACCTAGTCATGTGTACACTATTTATATTTCTTTTGCATGCTAGTCTAGTTTTTTTTTTGTTTTTTTTAAAAATTACCACTCCTGCATTACCTTCTCCCTAGTTCATCATTAAGGAGATTTAATTCTTGTAATTTCTAGTTTACCAATCAAACCATATTATTTGTAGGAATGGTTTTACCAAGCTATTTATACCCTTAATTCCAAACAACAACATGCATATAAAATGATAGCACGAACAACCTATATAGCATTCAAGAACAACAACTTTCTAATTTACCGCTACTTCTTGTCCACTTTTAGATGACTTCCCTTTACCCAAGACAACCATAGCTAATTCTACAACTTGAGCATTATAGATATGATGTTTGTACTCTAATACTAAATGAGAACTCTATTTTATCTAATTCTACAACATGGACATTTTACATATGGCATTTTGGTCTACCAATTGATTAATTAAACCCTGAAAGTATCACGTCTCTTCAATATGGACAAAACAAATTAAGCCTTTGCCTACATCTATGATCGTTCGTAATCTAGATACTAAATGAGACCTATTTTGTCCTAAGAAAGACAATGAAGAGGTATTATAGCATGAAGTTCCATGTCGAAGTGCAATTGGCATGTTATTGTACTAAGCTCAATGCGACCAAACCTTTCATTCAATGTGAGTCTCTTAGATAGCTTTAGTGCCGCGTCAATATGCCACCTGGAACGGTATTAGAGACATCTTTCAACATTTCAAAAGTTACAACAAATATGGGCTTATTCTATCCCTACACATCTCAGAATGTATCACACCTCATTGATCCCTAGAATAATGTCTACTTTGCATGTTATGCTGATACTAATTTTTTATTTGACACGCATAAGACACATACTACTCCTCTCCATCCTCATATTCGACAAGAAGTATGTGACTAAAAACGATTAATTATAAATGGTTACAATCGTTTGGCTTGAACCAGAAAGATAGAAATTGAACATAAAAAATCTGTAAATACATTTAATTGAAAGTTGTACACTCAAGGGAGAGTTTATACATAAAGACTTGTCAACATGAGACTTGAATTTGGAAACTAATCAGAGGGAGCCGTACAAATCAAAGTTTGCCCTAATATATATTGTCGACGTGTTGGTTGCTTTAGAAGATGAGATGAGATGAGATGAGATCAGATGGGATGAGATGAGATGCAAGCAGGGTCAGGGTTAACATTAGCCTTGGATAAACCCTTCACATTAAGACACTTTGAGTTGGCTTCCTCCACTTGCTGCTGCCGCTGCTCCAAGTTGATGTTGCTGCCAGCAACACGCTCCAAATTGATGTCTCTAAGCACCAAACCTTCACATGGAAGCGCTGCGCTACATACCAATTTGATCGCGTGGTCCGAGTTGTAGGTACCTCTGATGTTTGTGAATGCTATACGTTCGATCTTGACCCGAGATGGAGACTGCATGCATGCAGAAATTAAACCTTATAATTAAATTAAATCATGAAAATAAATGATATTATATATATAATTTTCATGAGCTAATTACTAAAATTCTTACGGATTCGGGACAAGCTGCATAGGGACAATACTCCTGATCGATGATGATAGGGTTGGAAACATTCTTCATGACAATGTCTTCAAAGATGAAATCGGTAACCTTCAATCTACTAGAAGCGGTAGACGGCTTCGATTTCCATGTCTTGATCCTTACACCATTCGTCGTACCGGTCATGGTGCAGTTCTTCACGGTGAAGCCTACAACATCCCCCTCACCGGGATTTTTGCCAAGGCTACCAACGCTAATGCCGTGGCCAGGACCGCAGGTTACCCCAACAACCGTTAGGTTGGTTGTCTTGTCGCCAACCGAGACGCAGTCGTCGCCTGTACCAATATTGGAGTCTGAAATGGTGACGTTGCTCGACCATGCCACGTGGATTCCGTCGGTGTTGGGGCTCTCGTCGGGGGCTTCGATTTTGATATTGTTGATGTCGATGTTCTGGGATGCGTAGATTTGCATGTGGAAAAACTTGCTGTTGACGGAGGAGATGCCGCTAACTGTTGCATTTTTTATATTGCTGAAGACGAAATTCTAGGAAAAGGAGAGAGAAGTAAAACAAATGACCACAACAAAAAAAGAGCTTCTTATCAGTCTATTCATACCAAGGTCTCGTTTGGTACACTGTAATGTAATCGAAATCGCAATGTAATTGATTGAAAAAAATATTTTGTTCATTTGATTACATTGCGATTACGATTACATTACAGGAATGCATTATATCAGCTAGTTGAACAAATTACTTACCATTGGGAGGGTCTTGCAATTCCAATTCTTGGGGCATTTGTTGTGAGGCCAGGCCACCGCTCCTTGGCCGTCGATCTTCCCATTTCCGGTGATCGTCAGTCCAGTGATGTATCGGAAATCGATCCAATTTCTTGTGTACACTCTGTGGTTAGCTTGGGCTACAAGGTTTCCGTCGAGTTGGAATGTAATTGGCCCCTTGCATGGTCCTTTAAATACTAAGGGGCCGACCAAGTAGTCTCCCTGAGGGACCAAAACTTGTTGATTTCCTTCAGCTGAGCATGCCATGCTCCATGCTTGTTGGAGAGCCTGTGATTGATTGATTGATTATGTAAGAAAGTCATGCATGGCAACTGATCAGAAGCTTTAATTAAGCTTGAAAATAAAACTAATCAATCAAAATATGATTATATACATCACCTAAATGGCCGATTATTAATTTCATTAGAATTAATGCATATATATATATATATATATATATATATATATATATATATATATATATATATATATATATATATATATATATATATATACATTACCAATCACAATATTTGACAACTCACCTTGGTGCTGTCGGTTCTGCCATCACCAACCGCGCCATATTTCTTCACATCCTCGACTCCTGCGGTGCCACCGTCGGTAGTGCAAGCCAACAATAACGACGCCAAGCAAACTCTTAAGAAATTGGAAGCTAAATTTAATCCCATTTCTACACTTCTTTCCCTTTTCTCAAAGACTATTCAATTTGATCTATTCATTTAATGGCATGATGTTATAAGCTCTTTATATCCGTACCTTGTCTCAATTGGCTAGCTCCTTTTAAGGTTTATCGTTGAAAAATGGTCGGACGACATTCTCTAGCTTTTCTTAGAATTAAAAAAATTGTTCTTAATCACACGTACGTTCCTATTCAAGCCAACCTATGAGATAATTTGGGAAATATATAATAACAAAAAAACAATATATAGAACAATTTGGGGTTGGCCATAATACGTACCCGAAACCGAATTAACTCACGAGGTATGATTGAAGTTGTCTCGTTGACGCTAGTCATAGGCAATCCGTACAAGAGAGTAGTCGTGTCTATTTTTCTCTTTTATCCCCTCAGAGTCTTTGTCAACCTCCGTATTAAATTACCTTTGACGAAGCTCATTCGTCATGTTCAAATTGCCGATGATTTTCTGGTTATACCACCGACTTTTCAAGCAAGGTCGTCAAAATTCATCCAGTTAAATATTAACTCTGATGATCTGTCCCCTTAGTAGATTTCAAGCTATCATGTTCTACATACCTCTGATAGTTCATCCTTTTGGCCTTTGCAAAAGCTTGCTTATTGTTATGTCGCTTGTACCTCTGAATGGTGTATTCCAACTTCCCCACAGAGTTATGTCTGATTCTGATCCCTAGTGGTTTTTCAACTATCTTGTCCTCCATACCTCTGATATTTTGTTTCTGTCCCCAATATTGTTTGGGTTAGCAAATCTTAGTCCAGCCAGACGACTTCGAGCTATTATCTGTGTCCAGTCTTGGATATGATATGGATAATAGGCCCATAAAAATTTCTCCAGTTGGACAATCCTCAGATCCTGCGAGACGTTCTCAGTGAGATTACAAATCTTCTTCTACCTAAAAACCTATCTTTGGATCCCAGTTAGGCGCCCAAAGGTTTCCTATTTCTGGTCCCAAGTTGGGTTAGGAATAATCTTTTTTGTGGGATATTCTCATAAAAATTCAATATTTCTCGCTTCGAACCTTTATATCCAGTTATACCTCTGAACGTTTTGAGTCAAATATATCTCCAGAAGAATATCATGCCCAATTATAGCTCTGAATAATTTTTACGCCCTAAACCTCTGTTAGTTAAAATCCATTTCTCTAGCAGAGTTTTCTAAAAAAAATTTGTCATGTCCATATTACCTCTGAGCATAAACATGTTTTTTTACTATGACTATGAGAAAAATAAATCATCTGTTAACAGAATTATCATGTCCTCTTTTACCTCTAATAGACTAATAGTCTTGTTTTTATCCATATTCATTATATGTACCACGGTATTGGTACAACATGGATAGTGATCCACCTTGTTAAGATTTCTCAATTAAGTTATCTTTATCTTTCCTAGTAGAGTCTTTTTTTTTTCCTCGCACATTTATACCTCTAAATAATCAATGGTATTCAATCCTTTATGGATTTATGGTTTCTAAACTGTCATTTCCTTTAATACTCTAATAGTCTTCCATATTCATTATCTTTACCGTAGTATTGGTACAACATGGATAGTGAATCCACCTTATAATGATTGTTTAGTGCAGATATCTTTATCTTCCCCAGTAGAGTCTATTATTCTTCACATCCAGTTATACCTCTAAACGATCAATAGCCTTCAATCATTTATAGATTAATGGTTTCTAAACTATCATGTCCTTTGATACCTCTAATAGTCTTCCATGTTCATTATCTATATCACAGTGTTTGTATGCCATGATATAGTAGTGTATCTACTTTTAAAGACTTTAGTGATGTTATCTTTATTATCTCTGTAACCTTCGTTAATCGTATTTTAAAAAAAATTTGAATTTTTGAATTTTTCTATTTTTTGAATTTTTCTAAATCTGGAAAACGAGAATTTTAATTTGAAGTATATTTTCAATCGTAATATATTATCGGTATTTTGGGTCATTGGTTTTGTGAAACTATATGATAATTATCCCAAATAAAATTCTTGTCAATTTTATTGAATTTTATAAGCTATAAATTTTTACTTTTATATAAAGATAAGGTTTGTCAAATATTATTTGTAAATAAAAATACTTCTATTTCTATTTGTTTCTAATCTTAAAAGTTTACGATAAAATTGCAGGTTATTCGATTTTTCCTCACATCGGGCTAAGACCATTTCGGTCTAAGTTCTAGTGTACCAAGTTTGGACTTGGATCGTGGGCTAGGTCCTTTGGGTTAAGTAATGATTGATAGTGGTAGCTAAATTGTAATTAGCTAGTTGTTAATAGTTAACTGGAATTTATTAGCTAATATTAATTAACTAATGGTTAATTGTTAGTGTTCTACTATTTTTTCCTAATTCTATTACAATTACAACTCCGCCATTAGGGTTCCCACTCTACTGTATATATATTGGGGACTCCCCAATATTCTACAACAAACAAAATCCTAAATTTTCTAACACACCTAGTGTAATGCCCCGCTCTGCACGAGGTATTTGGTTGGCTTGTTGGAATGGGATCAGAATGTTGGACCGTGACTTATGTTGGAGATCAGGAGAATTGAGACTGATGCAGTCTTTCTGAGCTGGCTAGATGGAATGGGTATTGGAATGTGGCTCGCTGGTGGAGCTACGCTTGATGAGATTGGAGCAGGAAGACCGTTATATAAGGCAAGTGGAACTGTCCTCCTTCCTCCTTATTCCTGCATGCTTAATAAATAGAATAATGTGATGCTATGAATAAGTCCCTAATGTCCCTTACCTTGAATGTTGAATAATTGTGATACGATGCTTTAGTTGCTAATTCGATAGAGATTCATATGCTAGGAATCCTTGAATGAATAACACATGAACTTTGAATTGATGAACGAATCACACTCGAACCACTAATGTAACATGATGCCTGAGATTGAATCTATAATGTCCCTGATGCTTAAGATTGATGAAATGAATGAATCACTTGAATAATGAGATGCTGCGTGAATGATACATGAGAAAAGAATTGAATATGTTATGGTTTCTATTAAATAAATGAAATACTACAGGTCCCTTTGAAATGAATGAATACTGTTGTTCCTCCTTAGAAGGAACAAATGAGAAATGTTGCAATGAAGCAATGAATGAGAATTGATGAGGCTTGGGATCGTTGAGATCACCAAATGAAATGATGGTAATGTTGGAAATGAATAGGTCATTGAAAATGACTTGAATGAGATAAATGATGATGCACTGTTGTCTTTACTTCAATATTTTACCATGCATTTTATGTTCACGATTGAGATGGACACGCATTCGCATGGTCATAGGACAACTTATGCATAAGTGATGGGGATATGTTTTCTCGGACGGTACCCCGGGACGTTAGGGCGACCGATCCGGCCTAGGAAAAAACATTGGCGTGCCAGTAGGGGCACGGGTTCTGCGAGGCATCCTTTGGGGCTAGCTACCTTCTCTGGAGTCATCGCATTACCAACGAAGACCTATATGGCAACGTCCGTATGGTTAAACACCAGTGACCATGTAGTCAGGATGCATGCTAATGAATGTCTTATACAGGCAGAGTAAGTATATCTGCTAACCTGTATTTGATGCAGGTATGAGAGAGTCGGCTATCGGTAAGAAATCACTTAAATGTGATAATTCAATATATATGTGTTGGTTTAACTTGCATGCTTACGTTCCAAATAAGTTTGATGATGCTGTATGTAGCCTTTCAGTATGAGATCCTGCTTAACATGTTAAGTTCAGTATGCTAAGAAAGATGCCTTGCTAATCATTGTTCAAACACAACATACATGCTAAGTGATGCTTGAAGTGAGAACTGTCATAATGTTTAAGATGTTAATGTTAACGATGCCTCAATGATGCCTTTTCATGATAACACCTAGTATGCCTCAATGATGTCTTTGCATGATAACACCAAGAATGTTAAAAAGATATGTCCACATGAATGCTACAAAGAATATGTTTACATGCTTCACTCTGATTATTGCCCATGAACTGTAAACTGATGCTAGGCCCCAAGTAGAAAGACCATTCTAATAAATGTTTGCTTAAATGATCACTTTAAATGTTGGTTTATACGAGTGGGTTGGATTCTACTCGCCAGTACATAGATGATGTGCTGACCCACGTTTTGTGGGCAGGTGCTCTTGCTTGGAATATTCTACACACGAAGATTGGCTTGATTGGTTCCGCGGCATCGAAGATTTATTGGGCATACAGAAGCTCTCCTTGTACAAGATGATGTCTTCTGTTTATAAAGGGCATAATGTATGGAACATTGTAATTAGCTGTACCAGTGAGATTGTAAGCCAAGTCGGTATATCGAGTTGTCATCCATTGTATCCAAATATCAAATGTAAGCTGTATAGCATTGTTCAGTTGGTTTCCAATGTAAAGAGAGATGTACTGTAATCATTGTACTTCAATACAAGTCTTGTACTCTTCTTCAATTATCAATAAAGAGAATAAAGTTCTATATATCTCTGTGTGGCTTCAAGTTACTCTTTTTCTCCGCTGCTATAAAGAAGTGATGTACTTCTATTCAATGAGAAAGATTGTCCTCACTAACTTCAATTTGTCTGCTTCTGCCGCTGCGATGTGTTTCTATTTGAAGATAATCGATTATGTACCATCTTTGCCTAGTACAAGTGCAATACCAGACTTGTACGCCATCACGCCCAAGCGAGGACGATCGATTCCAAGAGATAAAATATGTGAAGAAATGACTCTACGAATCGGGGCGTGACACCTAGCCGCCACCCCTACCCCTACAGCCCAGCAGCTCCTGCCTCACCCCTGTCCGGCCAACTTTCGGCCATCCACCGCCCACGTTTCTCCTTCTCCCTGGTCACCCAACCCGTCTCCACAGATCCCCTCATACAAAAAAGAAGAAGAGGAGGATGACCTCACCGCCTGGCCGTGCACGTCCCCCTCTGCCATCGGCCTCGCCGAGCCTGGCAACCGCGCCCATCGCCATCATCTGGAGCTCTGCCCTGAGCTGCTCCCTTCCGTCCGGCACTCGCGTCTTCCCGACAGCCGACGACTCCCGTCCTCCACCTCCTTCACCGCTGGCACCGCCTTCGTTGAGCTACGGGCCGTGGTGACTGATCCTAGTCGGTAGCTGTAATGCCCCGCTCCGTACGAGACATTTGGTTAGCTTGTTGGATGGGATCAGAATGTTGGACCGTAACTTGTGTTGGAGATCAAGAGAGTTGAGACTGATACAGTCTCTCTTAGCTGGCTAGACGGATTAAGTGTTGGAACGTGGCTCGCTGGTGGAGCTACGCTTAGGGGGGATATATGCAACCAGAATAAGAAGACCATTTTATGCAGGCAAGTGGAACTCCTTCCTCCTTATTCATGCATGCTTAATAAATAGAATAACGTGATGCTATAAATATGTCCCTAATGTCTCTTACCTTGAATGTTGAATAATTGTGATGCGATGCTTTAGTTGATAAATCAATAGAGATATATATGCTGGAAATCATTGAATGAATAACACATGAACTTTAAATTGCTGAACGAATCACACTCGCTAATATAACATGATGCCTGAGAATGAATCGATAATGTCCCTTATGCTTAATGTTGATAAAATAAGTAAATCAATTGAATAATGAGATAATGCGTGAATGATACATGAGAAAAGGATTGAATATGCTATTGTTCCTATGAAATGAATGAAATGCTACAGGTCCCTTCGAAATGAATGAATGTTGTTGTTCCTCCTTAGAAGGAATGCAATGAGAAATGTTGCAATAGAACAAACAAAGATAATTGATGAGGCTTGGGACCGTTGAGATCACCAAATGAAATGATGGTAATGTTGGGAATGAATAAGTCATTGAACATGACTTGAATGAGATGAATGATGATGCACTGTTGTCTTTACTTCAATATTTCACCATGCATTTTATGTTCATGATTGAGTCGGACATGCATTCGCATGGTCATAGGACAACTTATACATAAGAGATGGGGATATATTTTCTCGGACGGTACCCCGGAACGTTAGGGCGACCGATCCGGCCGAGGAGGAAATATTGGCGTGCCAGTAGGGGCACGGGTTTTACAAGGCATCCTTTGGGGCTAGCTACCTTCTCTGGAGTCATCGCAATACCGATGAAGACCTATATGGCAACGTCCGTATGGTTAAACACCAGTGACCATGTAGTCAGGATGCATGCTAATGAATGTTTTGTGCAGGAAGAGTAAGTATATCTGCTAACCTGTATTTGATGCAGGTACGAGAGAGTCGGCTATCAGTAAGAAATCACTTAAATGTGATATACTCAATATATGTGTTGGTTAAACTTGCGTGCTTAACGTACCAAATAAATGATGCTATGCGTAGTCTTTCAATATGAGAACCTGCTTAACATGTTAAATTCAGTATGCTAGAAAGATGCCTTGCTATAAACATTGCTCAAACATAACATACATGCTAAGTGATGCTTGAAATGATAATTGTCATAACATGTTTAAGATGTTAATGTTAACGATGCCTCAATAATGCCTTTGCATGATAACACCAAGAATGCTATAATGATATGTCCACATGAATATTGCTAAGAATATGTTTACATGCTTCACTATGATGATTGTCCATGAACTGTAAACTGATGCTAGGCCCCAAAGTAAAAAAGATCATTCTATTAAAATGCTTGCTAAAATCGACCAGTTAGTGTTGGTTTAGGCGAGTGGGTTAGATTCTGCTCGCCAGTACATAGATAATGTGCTGACCCACGTTTTGTGGGCAGGTGCTCGTGCTTGGGATACTCTACACACGAAGATTTGTTGGACACACAGAAGCTCTCCTTGTTCAAGATGATATCTTCTGTTTATAAAGGGCATAATATATAGAACATTGTAATCAGTTGTACCAGTGAGTTGTAAGCCAAGTTGGTATATCGAGTTGTAATCCAATGTATCCAAGTATCAAATGTAAGCTGTATAGCATTGTTCAGTTGGCTTTTAATGTAAAATGAGATGTGTTGTAAGTACTATACTTCAAAACAAGTCTTGTACTCTTCTTCAATTATCAATAAAGATAATAAATTTCTGTATATCTCTGTGAGACTTCAAGTTATCCTTTTATCCCCGCTGCTATAAAGAAACTGATGTGTTTCTATTCAATAATAAAGATTATCCTTATTAACTTCAATTTGCCTGTTTCTGCTGCTGCGATGTGTTCCTATTTGAAGATAATCGATTATGTACCATCTTTGCCTTGTACAAGTGCAATACCAGACTTGTACGGCATCACGCCCAAGCGAGGACGATCGATTCCAATAGATAAAATATGTGAATAAATGACTCTACGAATCGGGGCGTGACAAATTGGTATCAGAGCACGATTTTACGTCCTTGGCCTCTTTTTTGATTCGTTTCAAATCAAAGTTGCATCGACGATTAACCAAAGTTTCTTCCGCGATCACTTAACGTTGCTTCCGAGATTAAATAAAAGATTGCTTCCGCGATTATGCTGTCTTTCTGCAATCATCCTATGTTGTTGTGTCTGAAAGTTCGTTGACCATCTTGGCTGCTCACTGGATGTTCCATACAATAAGTCTATATACATCGTGATGCCCCTGAATGAATGATTGTTGTTGGTTTGGACATAAATAATCCAACAATGACTCGATGCCATAGTATGCTATAGTATGAATACTACTTGGAATTGTGGGAATAAAGAAAAGTGGCTATGTTTGTTGTAACAAGTTGAGATTGCATGTGATGTTGGAAATGAATTGTGAATAGGGTAACTGATGGATGAGCTCAACGGAACTGGTGAGTTGACTCATATGTACTGGCTAGTGCTTTTGAGACCCTAAGAATGTTGGCTTGTGATATTGAGACCCCGAGATGTTGGTTAAGTATTGTGATCATTGTAGATCACGAATGTCCGGAATAGATTTGAGTGGGATTGTTTAAGGATGGCTTCGTTTCTGAGTGGTATATTGCCTCTACCACCTCAGAACGAGATGTATGTTGACCCTTTCCATAGGATAGCAAGGAGACTATCTGTGGGTACTAGGTAGTGCCGAGACTTAGCTGTGAGTCATATATTGTGGCTAGATGACTCGAGTGTCCCTTGACGGTGATGTTATATTGAGTAGCGAGATTGTCAAAAATTGTAACTGGTGGCTTGGTTAGAAATTGTTTAGTCGAATGATGACTCAGACTAGTAAGACCGTTAGTATGCTATGGGTGAATGGATTTGGCTAGAGAATGTTGTGGCTTAGAACATCTGAATGTTGACTTCGATTGGTTGGATGTAAATCAAATGTAGCTAATACAAAGTTGGTTGCTAAGTGAAAGTTTTAGAAATATTGTCGGTGAACCAAAAAAATATTAGAGATTTGTACCTTGACCCTAAGGTGTAATAGATGTTAACCCATCTAGATCACCAAAGGATAGTCGTTGCCTATGAGCATGTATGCTGAGGAATTTAATAGGATTAGAAAAGTAACAAGTAGCAACCTCGAATATTTGTGTTGCATAGAAAATTGTCAGTTGATACATGAATTGTCGGATTGAATGGAATGAACTACTCGACCCTTGCTGCATGAGATTTAAGAATATCCATATAGTTTGATGATTGAGAAACGAATGAGATTGAGAAATTACAAACATGTTAGATAATGTCGGTATATGTGACTGTTGGTTGGGATATAGATTGATGGCTTATGACTTAGTGGTGTGACTTCATCATACAGACCGAATAGTATGATTACATAGTTATGTTAAGACTATCAGAATCGATGACCCTTGAATAGTTAGCCTTGGCTTATGGATTCGTGTGAGTACAAAGGATTTGAAATAGAAATTGAATCATTGGGAATTTACTTGATGGATTATTATAACGATGAGAATCGTATGTCGGGTTGGAAATTGACCGTAATATTGATAGATCGATCTTAGTCGATCGTTGGGTAAGTCTAGAATGAGCCTCTGTGGGAATTATTTCCTTGAGGAAGACCCTGGATAGATAGACTTGACCCTAGCGACCAGTTGAGGACTTACCAATTGTTGGCATAGCCAACAATGGCGATTAGTTATTCAGACTAAGTTGATTCCCATAGGTTTGGGTAGAGCTCCTTAGAACTGTCGGTTGATTGTTGGCCCTAAGAAAAGAAAAAAAACTAGTATAACCCTAGTGCTCGTCCACTCTAGAAAAGTCACCTGAATAATTAGGTATAGCTGTCGATATAGCTAACCATTGAGACTGGACCGAATAATAGATGGCCGTTGGCAACCCATAAAATGACCTTGTGGCATTGAACGAGAGATGGTGATGAGTAAGACCTAAGAATGATATGTTGTATGAATGCTTCAACTTGTACCTTAGATATGTTTGAACCTAGGGGATTCTATGTCGGCCTATAGCGGGAACTAGAATTGTGGGATGAGACTTGAGTTGTATGTATCGAGTAGTGAATTATTTCATGAGATGGAAGTGACTGCTTATGTCGGGAATGTTGGATCGTATCTATAGTCGGGTAGCTGGGTTAACCTTGATTGTTGCATAGAATTATACCCTGACCCGGGTAATCGAGAGTGGACGATGTCGGATTGTACCTTTTAGAAAAGATGAATTGCCTCGGTGAGAAATATTATCGAATTTGGGGAAGGAATATGATTGCATGTTGTGAACTCTTGATATGAATGGCTCTAAGTTAGACCACTACACCAAAATAGTCAATTTGTAACACTTTATTTTTCCAATTCGTAACGGTTATTACTGTTACACGATTGGCACGGTAATTACCGTGATAATAATTAAATAAATGTTACCAAAAACAAAATTTTTGTACTTGTTATTTGTTTATTTTTTGTAACAGAAATAAACGTGATATGGAAGAAAAAAAATGTTACAAAAATTTCAACTTTTCCTCTTCCTAAATTTCAGATCCCTCCTTATTTCGTTCTCTCATTTCTTTCCCAGCCCAATCTTTCTCTCCTCACTCCTCCACCACGCTCACATCTCATCCATCCCCATCCAGTCCCCCACCACCACCACCACCATCATCGGCAACATCACCACTGCCACGACCACTCTCTCACACTCTCACTATCATCTGGATCCAAACCCTAAAAATTGTGGAGAAGAATAGTTGGAGAGCGTCAAAGATGAGGCTGTGGAGACGAATGGAGTCGATTCGCCCAAGAACGATAAAATCTATTCTCAGATTTTTGGTGATTCTCTATTTTTAAATCTTTATTCGAGATGAATATGAATGGTTTATATTTCTTATGACTGCAAGTCTCTGGTGGTGTTGGTGCAGTGTGAAGATGATGGTGTATATTTCTTTTGAGAGAAAGTCACAACATTTTATGATGTACTTAGTTTTTTTTTACTTTGTTATTGCAGAAGAATTTGATATCAATTCATTTACTATATTCAGTTTTAATCTTGTCTTTTATTACTTCTGCTTCCTTGTGGTAGAAGGTATGACAAGTAAATAATTGCTTGTTAATTATATACAAGGATTATCACATTTCTTTTTACTGTACTTATGCATTTCCTGTCATAGCAATATGTTTAATCTTTACCATTGTTAAAAATAGACTAATGAATATATTTTATATTATTTACGCCAATATATCATAATTCACTATTACTTTTGTAGAATATAATTGGGAACTTATTCCTTATCATACTTTTTTTTCTATGTTTTATTGCAGTGGTTCAAAAATCTTCTCCAGATTTATTAGGTTTCCTGAAGTAAAGACCCCAATGATGGGTCAGACTTCAAAGCATGGTTTACTTGCAGAGCTGAGGTGTGTATATATATATATATATATATATATATATATATATATATATATATATATATATATATATATATATATATATACCAATCATTTGGAGGTGTTGTTTAGCGTTACTGAGTTGTTAGTTTTCATTTTGGGTTGATTTGGTTATACTCTTGTGATGTCCTATGCATTCTATTATAAAATGATCAGCTTCCTTTTATAATTTTGCCATACACTCGGTATGTAGCTTGCAGTGCATTCATTTTTTCAGTCAGATTTTTTAAGCCCATACCATGAAAGATATCTCATTAATAATGCAATCAATGGGAGTTTAGAGGTTGGGGATGAAAATTTTGCTTGTGTCAAATGACACTCTGAAGCATGTTGCAAGCAAGACTGAAAAATGTTCCGACATCCAAGTACATCATTACATCAACAATGACACTAACAATATCACAAATTTTTGGGGTTTGGCTATTTGAATCCTTGAGGGTCATGTCGTCTGTAGTACTACTAAAATAAAATGCATTCCCAGTAGAAGAAGAAATGTCATACTATAAATAGTTGTCCTCTTATTATGTTGAGAGTCAGATCCAAAGTTTGCCAGACTACAGAAATACCATTTTGAAATTCTTACTGATCTGCGAGTTTGGTCAAAAAATGGTTTAAGTTTCCGGTGATAACATTGTGGTACAGTTCCTTTAATCTTTTTTGGTACACATTAACCATGTTAAATATGCATTAGGATGTATGTCCTTTATATTCTATTTCATACTATATATATATATATATATATATATATATATATATATATATATATATATATATATATATATATATATATATATATATATATATATATATACCAATCATTTGGAGGTGTTGTTTAGCGTTACTGAGTTGTTAGTTTTCATTTTGGGTTGATTTGGTTATACTCTTGTGATGTCCTATGCATCCTATTATAAAATGATCAGCTTCCTTTTATAAGTTTGCCATACACTCGGTATGTAGCTTGCAGTGCATTCATTTTTTCAGTCAGATTTTTTAAGCCCATACCATGAAAGATATCTCATTAATAATGCAATCAGTGGGAGTTTAGAGGTTGGGATGAAAATTTTGCTTGTGTCAAATGACACTCTGAAGCATGATGCAAGCAAGACTGAAAAATGTTTCGACATCCAAGTACATCATTACATCAACAATGATACTAACAATATCACAAATTTTTGGGGTTTGGCTATTTGAATCCTTGAGGGTCATGTCGTCTGTAGTACTACTAAAATAAAATGCATTCCCAGTAGAAGAAGAAATTTCATACTATAAATAGTTGTCCTCTCATTATGTTGAGAGTCAGATCCAAAGTTTGCCAGACTACAGAAATACCATTTTGAAATTCTTACTGATCTGCGAGTTTGGTCAAAAAATGGTTTAAGTTTCCGGTGATAGCATTGTGGTACAGTTCCTTTAATCTTTTTTGGTACACATTAACCATGTTAAATATGCGTTAGGATGTATGTCCTTTATATTCTATTTCATACGTCTTGCATGTTGGCAGTTGTTAATATGCTTTCTAAACTTGAGTCTAAATCAGCGATAAAAGCTACCAGTAACAACAACATTTGCCTATTTCTTGATAAGGTAAATCATTTTTGGGCAGCTTTTGAAAGTAGGGGGAGGCTGCTATTCAAAAGCTGACTTTGGTTTTGCTCTTTGAAAAAAAAGCAGCAATACCACACAAATAGCATTTTTTTCAACTTAATATCCTGAAGGTATGATGTTTTTTCACTTTGATATTTCGTAATAGTTCTTTAGGTTAATTTACCAGATATATGTATGTAGCAATGCTCAGATGCATTAGCAATATTGGAAGAACAGATAAGACCATGGATTTTAAATATGATTCTATTGATTATGTTGTTGCTCAATGGATTTTGAGATTTTTTATTTCGAGTACTTGCAAGTTGAGGACAGTGCAAGAGGCTTCCAAGCAAGATGAAACTCATGAAGGTAGATGCTCTATTGTGGATGTAGGCAAGTTTCTGTAGAGGGAAGGAATAATCATGTTATTCTATCAAATTTAAGGACATCAAAGATATTAGAGGGGACATCAATGAGTGGCAGGACTGATAGATATAGCTATCTTTCACACAATGAAGAAAGTTAATTGGAAGGTTTCGAAATGGATAGAGACTGTATTTATCTTAGATGAATATCAAGTTAAGTTTGTAATATTTAGGTTGGAATTGTCGCATTGATGTTCTAAAGAGAAAATGTATGTTTGGAGAATTTCGTAGGAAATGGTTTTAGTGTATTCCTTCTGGTTTCAGTGGGCCCTTTAAATTCAGTGGATCTAGATTTTCTATGGTCTTAAATTCTTATCACTGTCGATGATCATCTGGGACCACTTATCATGCTGGTCCCATAAGAAGGAAAATTGAAATTGAAGACCAGTAAATAACCAAATTATCTAGAAGTGGAATAAGAGCCACAACTTATCTAGAAGTGGAATAAGAGCCACAAGGAAGGGCTCTACAAGCCAACAAAATACATGGAAGAATATTGTATTCTTGTTTAATGGTAAATTGATTACAGTAGACAAAAAGATAAAGTTAATGCTACTCTGAAAAACTTATTCAACAATGCAGTCCCTTATCATTTCTGGAAACCCTGGAATAGCATCATTCTTTACCAGAGCATCGGTGACACCAAGAGGCGGCACTGCTCCACAAAGGAGCCGATCTGCTATGGAGACTCGAGTCTCCTTCATTCTAGCCCTTGCTTCCCAGAGCTCTACACTATCCGAGGTTATAGAGAGGAGATGATTGTTTAATACAAATTGCATCATATATCTAATAAATTAACAGGAAAAATTGTGAACCACTTTTTCTCTCATCAAGATTATCATGGATTTTTGTGCCAGTTCTGGCAGAATTGCTGAGTGAAACTACAAAATATGCCTTCCCACGAAGATTTGAAGCTCAAAATTTGGAAGAGGCCCTGATGTCAGGTAGTTTTTCTATTTAAAAAAAAACCATTGATTTCTTAATCTTCTTTCTCTTTGATATTAGTTTTTGCTCTTCTTAGTACACTGGTAGTTCCAAACATGGAAACAATCAGATATCGTATATTAAAGCGAACAAGTCAATACGAGATCAGAGAAGTTGAGGTAATTGTTTTCTTCTCATAATCTTCAATTTCCCTACTTATATTGTTTTCTAATAATAAGTTGCTATATACTTGTCGTTTTTCTAGTGAGATTGATGTCAATTAGGTTCTCTTAAAAGTAGATATTCTGTGTGGCATGTTAGTTTAATAGAAGAGTGAATTTTTCTTTAGAGCTAAGTAAATAGAAGATCACTTACTATGTGGGCAATATTTGCTGGGAAAAAATGGTGAATCAAGGGAGTTAAGTCAGTTGGGGGCTTGGAAAAATATGAGTGGAGACTTGAGAGAAGAAATAAAAAATTCATAGGGGGGACATGCTTTAGAAGAATTGCTTGGGAAGGGAGAAGTTTGGCGAAATAGCAGAGGGGGGATGGAACGCTAAAGAAGTTGGCACACTGTATATTTAAAAATATAAAAAATCTTCTATGGCACACTTCGGCCGCCAAATCCGTTGGGCAAATGCCCTTATCTGACCTTCTCGTTGCAAACTCTTCGAGCTTATGTATTCATGTAGGTGCTATGGCATATGGAAAGGTCAATAACGATAATACAGATGACTTTATTTTGAGTAAGTCTCCCTTCATCCATTCCCATTAAAGAGAGAGCAGTTGATGCAGCTATATATAAATCCAGATTGTTGTAACTCTCAACACAATTTTGGAAGCACCATTAACCTCTTCACTTATCCAGTAAATCCAACTTCCAGATGAGTTGCTCATAGATGGAAGCTGTGGGTTTTGGACTTCATTGTTAATAAAATCTTTATTGTTTATCAGAACAATATATACTTGTGGAATGCCATCACATCTTTCACATTCTTTAGAATATTTGCTTCATAAAATAGTTCCATGTTCTTTGTGGCAATTGTTGTTGGCTTGTTTCCTGTTATTTGATTAGTTAGCCGACACCCAAAAGTTTTGGTCCTAAGGCTTTGTTGTATGAACATTATGTGTTATAAAACACTGATTTCACTGCAATACCATAAGAGGATTTCCTTATGACTTGGTTGTTATCGAGAATAATGGAAAACTAGAACAACCGATCAAACTTTTTATGTACTGTGCATTTTATATAGTTATGAAAATAAACTCTTTACATGTCTTGTCTAAAATCAAAATAGAGGGCTTAATTATCAGTGCAACCTAGTTCATAGTTCATAGCATGGAGAGAAGTGTGGTAGACGTAAGATCAAGGATATATACTCTTAAGATTAAGTCTGACTCATAAAGATGAATTGACACTACCATGTTTTTTAGACTTTATAGTTGAAATGGTCCTGGAAAAGTACGCTTATACATACTCTCTCTTACTCGCGGAAGGATAATCATCAGTGTCGGTTACCAGCTTTCTGGAACATATTAATTTTGGTCAACTCTTGTTCCAAACTCATTTCATGATTTGGAGGAGTGGTTGATTTAGTCTATGTTGTGTACATCTCAAAGTAGCCTTTTATTGGCTTGAGTTGCGTCCTTATCAATAATGAACAACAGGTTGAGAGGAAATCCTTTGGAAAGGAATTGTACTGTGCATTGTGAGGAAAAAAGGAAAAGAGGTGGGCTCTCTCTGTTTTTATGCTTGGTGGCCTACTAGGAAGAAAGTTGCAGTTGTCATTATAAAATATATCAGAAGTCTCCTAGTCATTATTCGATCATGTTATGCCCCATTCAACAGTCTATAACTATGTTGCACAGCACATGAAGATGGTGCCCATATCCTTATCACGACCATACCAATTTCCATGTTCGTATTTGTGAAACATAGTTGACTACACTATACCCATTTTAAAATGCTTGTATCATGTATCCGTATCTTCTGATTGTCTATATCCGTGTTCTTATTTATGCAACTATTTTTTTAAGAAAGTTTATGTTATGTTTTCCCTGAAATATTCAAGTCATGACTTAATCACGTAGTAGCTAAGATGTTAGTCCAAAGAATCTTAAATCGAAAAGCTAGTCATAAATTTATTCCTTTGAATCTCTCTTTAAAAATTTAAAATGAACACAATAGTTCACATTTTTCTGAAGGATATGAAATATTTTTTAATTACTTCTAAGGGGTATTGGACTAACGATACTTTGAACAATTGGTTACAGGTTGGTTTTCTAAATGGGACATGCTCCATATATTTCTTATAGTGAGGTGGTTTTTGGTAAGCTATCTAATATTTATGCTTTTTTTTGTTTTTGGTTATGTTAGAAAATATCCAGACTATGTCAGGTGTCCAAGCACACCTCATAGCTTATTTGTGACGAAACACTGTCATGGAGCATTTCTCACCTATAGGAATTTTTTTCCACTTATGAATTACATGTCAGTAGCTAAAGTAATATGAGTAGTAAAACTTTAAGGTGTTGTATGTTGGTTTGAAGGTTAAATGTTGTTATTGCTTTCTATTTTTTTAATTGACGGTCCTTAAACCAACTTCTAGATATTACTTCCGAATATGTATTACAGAACTTTTACAAATGGCACCTTATTGTATATGAAATTGAGTTTGCTTTTTAATCATTGTAGTTACTATGGGATTTGGTCATCCTTTTCTCTTACTGCTGTTTCCAACTACCCGCTGAGTGCTGCCTTCTGCTTGGGCCGGATATGCATTGCTCTAGAGCAAAAATGGAACAACATCTAAAGTCCAAAATTCACTTCATCACCTGTTGGTTGCTAGACTTTCTCTTTTTTTTTCTCTCTACGAACAACGTCCTGGCTGTTTTGAGAACCTGCAAAGCTTTATTGTTATGTAACATAATTTATTTTTAAGGTGTTTGCAGAAGAAGTATGGTTTTGAACAAATGGAAGGTGAAGAATTGAAGCAACTTACTTGTTATTCAAATGTTATGTGAGAGAAATGATGTGATTAATTAAATACTGGTTTAGTTGTTATTTAAATGTTATATGGAATGGTTGAAATGTTATGAAACTGAATTGTTGTTTGTGGTTTAGTTACAAGTTGAAAGCAGGTTCATGTTTTGAAATATATATATATATATATATATATATATAGTAGTTGCAACAGTTTTAACCGTTACAATGGGTGGACAATAGTGACAGAAAAGTATATTGTAGTCACAGTAATAACCGCGATGAATTTTTTTTGTAACATTAGTAACCATGACGAATGGTAAATTCCTCACGGTAATAACTGTGACAAATTATATTTTCCTCACGGTTATTACCGTGACGAATTATATAATTCGTCACGGTTATTACTGTTAGAAAATATTTACCACGTCCAAATCGTCACGGTTATTACCGTGACGAAAAATATTTGCCACGGTAATAACCGTGAGGAATTGCCTATTATGGTGTAGTGGACCCTTGATCAATATTAGAAATATTATGCTTGGATAGAGAGTTGTCCCTGATGTTAAGTGTTGTGGCCTGGAAGATAGTGATTGTGGCAAAGTAAATGAAGTAATAAGTCAATTGAAGGGATGCTAAGTCGGATTTGAAAAAGAGAGTTATATCATGGCTGATCGAATCGCACTAACATGGAAGCTGGCTGAAGTACATATGTTTTGGGGACGCCTAAAATATGTGTATGGATCCAGTCAAAGTGATAGGTTGTGACTGAGATAACATTATAAGAAGAATTTATCGCACTAGCACAGACTTTGACTAAAATGCATATGTTTTGGGGACGCCTGAAATATATGTATGGATCCAAACGAAGTGATGTGTTACGACCAAGATAGAATGCAAGGAAAATGTTGGTGAATCAATGAGAAGTTGCAAGTATTTGGAAAAGAGAAAGATGGATTGAATCGTTGATGGATTAAAATGATACAGTTGGATAGCTATTTTAAAATGACCGGGTGGGCTGAAATGAATATTGAATTGAAGCTGAATGAGTAACTCATTGTGATTAAGTGAATCAAGTAGATGAGTTATTTTCTTAAGTTTCGAAGACGAAACTTTTTCTGAGTGGTATATTATGTAATGTACCGCTTCGTACGAGGCATTTGGTTGGCTTGTTGGATGGGATCAGAATGTTGGACCATGATTTGTGCTGGAGATCAAGAGAGTTGAGACTGATGCAGTCTCTCTTAGCTGGCTAGACGGATTAAGTGTTGGAACGTGGCTCGCTGGTGGAGCTACGCTTAGGGGGAATGTGTACAACCAGAATAAGAAGACCCTTTTATGCAGGCAAGTGGAACTGTCCTCCTTCCTTCTTATTCCTGCATGCTTAATAAATGGAATAACGTGATGCTATAAATATGTCCCTAATATCTCTTACCTTGAATGTTGAATAATTGTGATACGGTGCTTTAGTTGCTAAATCAATAGAGATGCATATGCTGAAAATTATTGAATGAATAACACATGAACTTTGAATTGTTGAACGAATCACACTCGAACTGCTAATATAACATGATGTCTGAGAATGAATCGATAATGTCCCTTATGCTTAATGTTGATGAAATGAATGAATCACTTGAATAATGAGATGCTGCGTGAATGATACATGAGAAAAGGATTGAATATGTTATTGTTCCTATGAAATGAATGAAATGCTACAGGTCCCTTCAAAATGAATGAATGCTGTTGTTCCTCCTTAGAAGGAACGTAATGAAAAATATTACAATGGAACAAACAATGTGAATTGATGAGGCTTGGGATCGTTGAGATCACCAAATGAAATAATGATAATATTGGAAATGAATAAGTCATTGAACATGACTTGAATGAGATGAATGATGATGCACTGTTGTCTTTACTTCAATATTTCACCATGCAATTTATGTTCACGATTGAGTCGGACACGCATTCGCATGGTCATAGGACAACTTATGCATAAGAGATGGGGATATATTTTCTCGGACGGTACCCCGGACGTTAGGACGACCGATCCGGCCTAGGAGAAAACATTGGCGTGCCAGTAGGGGCACGGGTTTTGTGAGGCATCCTTTGGGGCTAGCTACCTTCTCTGGAGTCATCGCATTACCGATGAAGACCTATATGGCAACGTCTGTATGGTTAAACACCAGTGACCATGTAGTCATGATACATGCTAATAAATATTTTGTGTAGGCAGAGTAAGTATATCTGCTAACCTGTATTTGATGCAGGTACGAGGGAGTCGGCTATCGGTAAGAAATCACTTAAATATGATATACAAAATATATGTGTTGGTTAAACTTGCGTGCTTAACGTGCCAAATAAATGATGCTATGCGTAGTCTTTCAATATGAGAACCTGCTTAATATGTTAAATTCAGTATGCTAGAAAGATGCCTTGCTATGAACATTGCTCAAACATAACATACATGCTAAGTGATGCTTGAAGTGAGAATTGTCATAACATGTTTAAGATGTTAATGTTAACGATGCCTCAATGATGCCTTTGCATGATAACACCAAGAATGCTATAATGATATGTCCACATGAATATTGCTAAGAATATGTTTACATGCTTCACTATGATGATTGTCCATGAACTGTAAACTGATGCTAGGCCCCAAAGTAGAAAGATCATTCTATTAAAATGCTTGCTAAAATCGACCAGTTAGTGTTGGTTTAGGCGAGTGGATTGGATTCTGCTCGTCAGTACATAGATGATGTGCTGACCCACGTTTTGTGGGCAGGTGCTCGTGCTTGGGATACTCTACACACGAAGATTGGCTTGATTGGTCCAACGACATCGAAGATTTGTTGGGCATACAGAAGCTCTCCTTGTTCAAGATGATGTCTTCTATTTATAAAGGGCATAATGTTTGTAACATTGTAATCAGTTGTACCAGTGAGTTGTAAGCCAAGTTGGTATATCGAATTGTAATCCAATGTATCCAAGTATCAAATGTAAGCTGTATAGCATTGTTCAGTTGGCTTTCGATGTAAAATGAGATGTGTTGTAAGCACTGTACTTTAATACAAGTCTTGTACTCTTCTTCAATTATCAATAAAGAGAATAAATTTTTGTATATCTCTGTGAGACTTCAAGTTATCCTTTTATCTCTGCTGCTATAAAAAAACTGATATGTTTCTATTCAATAGTAAAGATTGCCCTTATTAACTTTAATTTATCTGCTTCTGCCGCTGCGATGTGTTCCTATTTAAAGATAATCGATTATGTACCATCTTTGCCTTGTACAAGTGCAATACCAGACTTGTACGACATCACGTCCAAGCGAGGACGATCGATTTCAAGAGATAAAAATGTGAATAAATGACTCTACGATTCCGGGCGTGACAGTAGCAGCCCCAGCGCCGGTGCTCCGCGCGCTACTCCGCTGGCGCCCACGCCCCCTCGGTGAACCTCCACTCTACTCTTATCCTCCCTCACTCTCTCGACACTCTGTCCCTCTATTGCCCACATCTCCTCTCTCTCCGGTGGTTATTAGGGATTTAGGTTTTTAAAAGGAAACTTGGGATTGGAGAGAATGGGACCAGCAGTGTGACTTCCCCCTCCCTCCTTCGAAGGTCTTACTGATTAGGAAAGGGATTAATGGATTAACAGTGAGTTAAATTCATGGATTAGAGATGATTAGTTTAGGGCTCTATGGTGTGGGGTTTTTAAAGATCTAGGGTTTGATTTAAAAGTTTGGTTGTTAACATCATTAACTGGGATGTGTTCACTTCTTTCTGGACTTGAGCCCGTGAAGTTATATTTTTCTTTTATAAATTTTGATTAATGTTATATGAGCTGGGTTTGAGCCCGTTAAGTACTAATACTTTGGGATGTTATATATATATATATATATATATATATATATATATATATAAAAATATATATATATATATATATATATATATATATATATATATATATATATATATATATATATATATATATATATTTTAAAACGTGGCTTTATTGAAAAGAAAACAGAACAAGCTACAGAAGCACCAGGGCCTACGGGGGGTTAACCCTGACCCAACACAGGCAGGTAACAGCTGGTCCAACCCCAAATCAGGGTTTCAAAATTTGAAAAGCAAAAGCAAAAGAGGGGGGGCACATGGAGGGAACAAGTGGGGGTGCGCCCGAGGACCCACGTGACGGGGTGCGTGGCCCGAGGTGACAGCGGGCGGGTCCCGAGGGGTCGCGAGGGCCGAGGGGCGCCTCGGGACGCCCTACGACGCCGGGGGACGCGCTGTGCAACGCCACAGAGGCTGAGGGGGGCGGCACGACGCCGACGTGGGGGGGGGGAGGTCCAGCCGCATGGCCTCGAAGCAGGCGGGGACGACGAGGGAGCGACCACGTCCGGAGGCGGCCACGGCCGGTGGGAGCCTCAACACGCGCGGCAGCGCCTACGGAGCGGGGGAAGCAGGAGGCTGGTGTACGCGGGGTCCGAAGTGGGCACGTCCGGGCACGAGCCCCGCGGGCGGTGGGGGGGCGGACCATGGGACCCGCACCCACAGCCAGAGTGGGAGCGCCGCCGGGGAACGGCCGGCTGGCCTGGACACGTCGAAGGGAGCGACTCGGGGGGGGGGGGGGAGATCTGTGGAGGCGGAGCACCGGACCGCCAAGGCGAGGAGGGGGATCCGCCGGGGAGGAGACGGAGGCCCGCGGGATCGACGCCGAGAGCAGGAGGCTGAAGGGCGGAAGACGGGTCTTCCAGAGGCCAAACTGGGAGAGGAGATGCCGGCGAGGGTATATATATATATTGTCAGAAGTGGTATTATTATCACCAATATTTATTATTATTTTATATTTTCAAAATTATAATATTAAGTACTATTAATATCTTATTGGTACCAATATTTATATAATAATAAGTATCATTGATATTATTATTAGTAGTTTTATCTTTAGTATTACTTATTTGAAAATTATATAAAAATATACGATAATATTTTAAAATATATATTTATTAAGTTTTTGACCTAAAATCGTGTTTGACAAATTGGAGATTTTGTTACCAGGATGATTCCAATATTTGATATATGTATCTAGGAGTATTATAAATGATTTTTTAGGAAATAGTTATAAATGTATTTAATTATTCTTTTTCTCCTTAAATCATAAATTGCGACTATAATAGTCATTTCCTATTTCTTGATTCGATTTTCGTGTCGGACTATGATTTTGGACCTTTATATACCAAACTAGGCTATTTGTACTATTCTGGACTCAATAGAATCTTCTGTGCCATCGTTTGGGACCATCTTATGGAGTATAATATCGTACCTATTTCGTGTCGACATGTTTGTATCGCGCACGTCGACTCCAACCAAATTGAGGCGAGTACCTACCTCTGATTGTTTTCTTCATAATAGTATCTATATTACCTGATCTAGACTAATTTACTTGATGCTGACACGCTGTTACATGAATTAATGATAAATGGATCTTGTCAGGAGATATTGTCCCTTTATCAGGTACATCGGGTATTTAATGTGCGTGTACTTTATCATGTGCATCATGTGCTCCTTATATTTGTGTTATTCTCTCATGTGCTTCATGTGCAAATAACAATCATGTACTTAACGTGTCGTGATCAGATCCATGATATTGATTGGGACGGAGGAGTAGAAGTAGTTATGTGATTAAATTTCTTAGTGTAATCATGTGTATGTCGATTATACCTTTCACGTATAATCGAGTTACCGTAGAATAATCATGTGCAACCTAAACCAATCACATAACTATCTTGTGCTCTAAATCACTTAGTGTCTATTACAGTTCTGACATGCTCTCTATCTTATTCATGTGCTTATTTCCTATACATTCATGATACTATTTCTCTGTATTTTATCTCGTACATCATGTATAATTTTCTATTGCAAGTTATATATTTCCTACCATGCAATGAAACTGATTTTAGAGTTATGTACTTCGCTCCAATCCTAATTGGATAACTATTTTTAGGTAATGTTATGCCCCACACCCTGGACTTATGATGACAGATCTTGGTATACCTTTGATCGTGAGTTGAACTTTGGAGAGCTATAGGCCTATTCTTTATCTAGATTTACGTCTTATTCATCGGATATGTCTCCGATACATTTTTTGATGTGTATAATCATTTTATATATTCTATTGTTGTTTTTCTTTCATATCTTCATTAGTTGTATGTGATTTGAGTACATGATATTTTAATGGATCATAGAAGTACTGAGATATTTTACTGGGTACTTGACAACGTTCTACAGCCGATACTGTGGCGTAGGTTGGGCATGGCCACGTACTCGTGCCTGAATATCTGAGTGCGGGTCGTGACACTCTCTAATAGAGTAATATGCTTTGTCACGTCTATATTACCTTTCACAAAATCTTTGCACTCTTGATGTTATGTGCAGATTTTTATGAACATGATGACAATTTCTTGGTGCAAAGTCAATGAACTTTGAGAAGCCCATGCGCTATGCACTAAAAACATATGCGTGGATAACCATGCTCATGAGACAAAATGTTTAAAGCGCATCATTAAAATTTGTGTCAACTGTCTAACAGCTCTTAGGGCTATTACACACAAATAAAAGCGACAATGTTGCCTACGTTAGCGTAATCAATACGCTTTATTTATTTACATCTTTGCAGTGCCACATGACACTATGAGTAGCCACTCTTTGATTATGGTACATAAGAGGCTCAAGCATGAAGTTCATGTCCTTTCTTCTCAGCTTATGTGCGACTAAGAGTGAATAGTTATGAATACAAGAAGATTACACGCATTCAATGTGCATATTTTATATGTTTTGTTTTTCTTTTGGTATATTCAGTATTTTATCTTATGTTTTAGTCATGTGATATATTTTACAAGGTGACACGCACTAAACTATTACATGAGTCACATTTATGCATGTTGACATAGAGCCATATTTTTCTTAATATTGCATGTTATAGTTATTCATAACTTTTACCATGGTTAGTTACCATGTCTAGTATTGTTTCCCAATATTGTCATGAATACTTGGCTTAGTATCATGGGGTTGGAAGAATAGTCCCTAGATGCTTGGATTTCCTATACTTATGGTTATCTATATACTTATTTAAGAGGTGTCTCTATGGAGCATTACTAGCTATAATTATTTGATAGTTGTCTCGAAGGAGCATCCCTGGTTATTATATATATTATTTGAGAGGTTTCTCGGATGAGAATTCTCGGTTTGTCGATAGGGCTTATGAGCGTGTTGGATTACCTAGCCGTGCCCAAGCATCAAATGTTTTTCTCGTTGTATATTACTATACTGTATTTGTATCTTTATGTATCTTCTTTATGCATGTTTTTATTATTTTTATTTTGGCATGTATATTATGTACTTGCTACAATTCTTCTGAGTACCTGGTTTTCTTCTAGGTTATCGTTGAGCTTCTGCGTAGGATTATTTGTAGGTTAGTGTCTTCGAATTTCAGGGATACTTAGTTGTAACCTTCTTCATGTTCTTCCATTCTTATTTCTTGTAATAGATAGTTCATATTTCTTAGATATTATTGTGGATGTATTTGATGGTGTATATGGATAATTGTTGTGACCTAAACATCGTATACGTATTTAAGTTGGATTGGAGTGCACTTGATGTTTAGCTGGCCAATGTCGTATATCCAATATATTGTAGAACTGGCCGTGACATAGGTTTTATGGTGGCTCATGCAGGTCGAGTCTTCATAAAGTAAGCGAAGTCATGGTAGTACCTAGGATAGTCGTACTACTATGAGCCTGAGACTAATTGAGAAATAAGCTTTGAGGATACATCCACAACTAGAATTACAAGTTTCTCTAGGATTCTTCTAGCAAAATTGCTTTCGTAATATTTTCTGTTCAACATGATTGCTTCTACTAAAAATTTTCTTATTGACTTCTTGTTTAACTCTTCTCATTTACTCGTTAGTTGCTTTGAAAAAATCTCATGGATTTGGCCAAGGGCAATTTCGAGAACCTATATTATTTGCCGTGGCAGACATGCCCTGCAACCATTTGTTGTATTATGACATCAGGAGTTCTTGTTGCCAAAGGTATATTGGTGATGCAGAACTTCAAGTAGTGTGATCACTGAGGTATATGGTTCTCATGTTTTACCTAGACTACATCCTAAGCATCTAGATTGGCTTCACCATTCTTGGAAACATTTCTACTATCTTCCTATTTTGCTTTACCCTAACCTTGATTGATGTTGGTATGGTTTATTTAACCTGGTCATAAGGCCTTGCTACCTTTCAATTATTAATGACTGAATTAGAAAATCCCATAGGAAGACTTCTTAGTGAAAGCTAGTTAGTGTTATTATGATGCTCGTATAACATAGAGGATATGCTAGTTGAGGGTATGTCTATTGCAAGTACTATGATAAGATAAGACTTTACTGCAATTAGTAGTACTTCAAGTTATCAAATATAATTGTGGGACGAAGTTAGACCTGAGATTTCAAAAAATTAAATAGTTTACCTTTATAGCATTTGTGATAGATAGGACGAGCCACTACCTAAAGGGAGTAAAATATTATGAATAGAAAGTATTAAGGTAGTAAGCATGCTTAATAGTTGGATTGGTAACCTAGACGATTTAGTTAGAAAATTATGTACCAATTTTGAAGACTATAGGTGATTGATGAAAATTTTCTTCGTAGCTAAGTTATTAGGTTAATGACAAAAGGATTCATAGGTAGACTAGATTTGAAAACCACAAGAAGTTTTAAACCCATAATAAATAAAAACAAATGACCATGAGAAATAAATGGTTGAGGCATGGTAAGTTAAAATTTTAAGATTTACTTTGGGGATAAGTGATTTAAATCTGGATATTAATATGATTGGGATTGAGGCAGAGTTATGATAAAGAAATTATAGAGGAAGCTAAGGCACGATTCTTTATGTTACGTTTGTGCGATACGTCTCTTATTGTGGATTAATGGGTGAGAAATGACTTGATGACAAGATACTAGATGAATAATTACTTGAAAATAGATCTAACAATAGTGATGGTAAAAGCATAATTAATGTTAAATTTTATGTAGTCCATTGAATTGTCATATAATGAAGGGAAAGAACTTTAAGATAAGAATAAACAATGTAGGGACTCATAAATCAGGATACATAAAGGATTTTCATTTCTTACAAAAAGTTTGTAAGTTGGGTGATGTGATGAAATGTTTAAAGTGTACCCTAGTTCATAGAATGTGAAGTCATTTGGGATCCAACTCTTAACAGGTTCCCCCACCACTTAATAACTAAGGTATGACTTGGCATAGTTAGCTTTCTCCTACCTTACCCATTCTTATTCGATGTAGTATATTATTTTTAGTTTCGAGGACGAAATTTTTATGAATTGGGTAGAATGTAAAACCCCTTTATTTATTTAATAATTTTAAGTAGTTAATTAAATATAAATAATAAATAACGATAAAGTAATAAAATAAGTTTATCTAATCATATTAGTGTATATATAAGAGTATAGCTACATATAAACAAAAATGTTTATAAAATACATTAATGAATTTACTAATAATTATAATCATATTGATAATTAACAAATTTACTAATAATTACATCTAAAATATGTAACATTCGTCTACATAGGAGGATTATAAACCCATACTAAGGGCTTATGGTCATAGTTGAAAATGAATGTGTATGATCAATATTACTAACAAAGAGACATACAAAAGAAATTGTATCTTGCTAACTCATTTAAGCTAATGAACAAACCAACATTGATATTTTGAAGCCCGGAATATGATAAGATCTTTTCATAAAGGAATGTGAAGGTCGGACTTCAAAGTTTCCATGTGTAATCTACATACAATAGATTTACGGCCAATTGTGTCAAATAGAATATATTCGTCTCATGAAATTGTCAATTATACAATTCACTTGTCTGGATTTAAGTAATGAAGTGTAGTTGGATTAGAGTTTCACATTATCGGTGCGATGACACAACGGTCCCTATGGATTTCTCTTCCACCACACTTTGCAATGATGATGTGACGACCCAATATTGGTCCCTACGGATATCCCTCTCCAAGTCTTGGCATTAATGAGATGACAATCCATAACTCTTTTCTAGTTTGCAGTAGATTACTTGTCTTAGTTTTACATTATAGGGGTGCTACTTTTGTTCAATAAGATACTATACATATTTGATGAGAATTTATAGTATTACATATGAGCAGAACTTAAATATTCCTAGATAATGTATGCAAGAAAGTAATGAAGTATGTTACTATTTTGAGTCACTCATTGCATGGGTAAAAGAAGTGTTTTGGGTTTAATGATTAATATCGCTCCTGAGTTAGATAAAAATACTAATTTAAGTATCCATAGGAATTGGTTATCAATCGATACCGATATCATATTGATACATGAATATTCTATTGATGGATATTTTTATGTACTATCCACAATGCCTATCCATCTTTGTTGAAGTATCTGAAAGTAGATATTAATTGCTATTTGCGGCATCGTTTATGGATGTACAACAGTCACCCTGAGGACATGTACTTATCATTACAAGATTGATGAGGCTGTTAAACCATCAGAGACAGAGGACCCTACTATCCTTTGTGCACCACATAACTAGCACATGCTCAAGATCTAGCTTGGCGGGTCTATGAAGCAAGTTAATTAGCTTATATGATCTGCTTCGATTATGTACCATATATATGTATATTTTCTTTTATTCTCGAATGTATTTAAATATTTTTCGAATACAATTATTTTTGTATAGGTATCGAACCACAGCTGCTACTAGAATGTTGTATAACCAGAAAATCACCGGCAATTTTAACATGACGAATGAGCTTCGTCAGAGGTAATTTAATACGGAGGTTGACAAAGACTCTGAGGGGATAAAAGAGAAAAATAGACACGACTACTGTCTTGTACGGATTGCCTATGACTAGCATCAACGAGACAACTTCTCGTGAGTTAATTCGGTTCCGGGTACGTATTATGGCCAACCCCAAATTGTTCTATATATTGTTTTTTTGTTATTATATATTTCCCAAATTATCTCATAGGTTGGCTTGAATAGGAACGTACGTGTGATTAAGAACAATTTTTTTAATTCTAAGAAAAGCTAGAGAATGTCGTCCGACCATTTTTCAACGATAAACCTTAAAAGGAGCTAGCCAATTGAGACAAGGTACGGATATAAAGAGCTTATAACATCATGCCATTAAATGAATAGATCAAATTGAATAGTCTTTGAGAAAAGAGAAAGAAGTGTAGAAATGGGATTAAATTTAGCTTCCAATTTCTTAAGAGTTTGCTTGGCGTCGTTATTGTTGGCTTGCACTACCGAAGGTGGCACCGCAGGAGTCGAGGATGTGAAGAAATATGGCGCGGTTGGTGACGGCAGAACCGACAGCACCAAGGTGAGTTGTCAAATATTGTGATTGGTAATGTATATATATATATATATATATATATATATATATATATATATATATATATGCATTAATTCTAATGAAATTAATAATCGGCCATTTAGGTGATGTATATAATCATATTTTGATTGATTAGTTTTATTTTCAAGCTTAATTAAAGCTTCTGATCAGTTGCCATGCATGACTTTCTTACATAATCAATCAATCAATCACAGGCTCTCCAACAAGCATGGAGCATGGCATGCTCAGCTGAAGGAAATCAACAAGTTTTGGTCCCTCAGGGAGACTACTTGGTCGGCCCCTTAGTATTTAAAGGACCATGCAAGGGGCCAATTACATTCCAACTCGACGGAAACCTTGTAGCCCAAGCTAACCACAGAGTGTACACAAGAAATTGGATCGATTTCCGATACATCACTGGACTGACGATCACCGGAAATGGGAAGATCGACGGCCAAGGAGTGGTGGCCTGGCCTCACAACAAATGCCCCAAGAATTGGAATTGCAAGACCCTCCCAATGGTAAGTAATTTGTTCAACTAGCTGGTATAATGCATTCCTGTAATGTAATCGTAATCGCAATGTAATCAAATGAACAAAATATTTTTTTCAATCAATTACATTGCGATTTCGATTACATTACAGTGTACCAAACGAGACCTTGGTATGAATAGACTGATAAGAAGCTCTTTTTTTGTTGTGGTCATTTGTTTTACTTCTCTCTCCTTTTCCTAGAATTTCGTCTTCAGCAATATAAAAAATGCAACAGTTAGCGGCATCTCCTCCGTCAACAGCAAGTTTTTCCACATGCAAATCTACGCATCCCAGAACATCGACATCAACAATATCAAAATCGAAGCCCCCGACGAGAGCCCCAACACCGACGGAATCCACGTGGCATGGTCGAGCAACGTCACCATTTCAGACTCCAATATTGGTACAGGCGACGACTGCGTCTCGGTTGGCGACAAGACAACCAACCTAACGGTTGTTGGGGTAACCTGCGGTCCTGGCCACGGCATTAGCGTTGGTAGCCTTGGCAAAAATCCCGGTGAGGGGGATGTTGTAGGCTTCACCGTGAAGAACTGCACCATGACCGGTACGACGAATGGTGTAAGGATCAAGACATGGAAATCGAAGCCGTCTACCGCTTCTAGTAGATTGAAGGTTACCGATTTCATCTTTGAAGACATTGTCATGAAGAATGTTTCCAACCCTATCATCATCGATCAGGAGTATTGTCCCTATGCAGCTTGTCCCGAATCCGTAAGAATTTTAGTAATTAGCTCATGAAAATTATATATAATATCATTTATTTTCATGATTTAATTTAATTATAAGGTTTAATTTCTGTATGCATGCAGTCTCCATCTCGGGTCAAGATCGAACGTATAGCATTCACAAACATCAGAGGTACCTACAACTCGGACCACGCGATCAAATTGGTATGTAGCGCAGCGCTTCCATGTGAAGGTTTGGTGCTTAGAGACATCAATTTGGAGCGTGTTGTTGGCAGCAACATCAACTTGGAGCAGCGGCAGCAGCAAGTGGAGGAAGCCAACTCAAAGTGTCTTAATGTGAAGGGTTTATCCAAGGCTAATGTTAACCCTGACCCTTGCATCTCATCTCATCCCATCTGATCTCATCTCATCTCATCTCATCTTCTAAAGCAACCAACACGTCGACAATATATATTAGGGCAAACTTTGATTTGTACGGCTCCCTCTGATTAGTTTCCAAATTCAAGTCTCATGTTGACAAGTCTTTATGTATAAACTCTCCCTTGAGTGTACAACTTTCAATTAAATGTATTTACAGATTTTTTATGTTCAATTTCTATCTTTCTGGTTCAAGCCAAACGATTGTAACCATTTATAATTAATCGTTTTTAGTTACATACTTCTTGTCGAATATGAGGATGGAGAGGAGTAGTATGTGTCTTATGCGTGTCAAATAAAAAATTAGTATCAGCATAACATGCAAAGTAGACATTATTCTAGGGATCAATGAGGTGTGATACATTCTGAGATGTGTAGGGATAGAATAAGCCCATATTTGTTGTAACTTTTGAAATGTTGAAAGATGTCTCTAATACCGTTCCAGGTGGCATGTTGACGCGGCACTAAAGCTATCTAAGAGACTCACATTGAATGAAAGGTTTGGTCGCATTGAGCTTAGTACAATAACATGCCAAATGCACTTCGACATGGAACTTCATGTTATAATACCTCTTCATCGTCTTTCTTAGGACAAAATAGGTCCCATTCAGTATCTAAAGCTTAGTACAATAACTTGCCAATTGCACTTCGATATGGAACTTCATGCTTTATAGCTAATTAATACCTTCAGGATATTGAAGCGACGTAATACCTTCATGATTAAGAAGAATACCATAACAGGGTCACATTGAGCTTAGTACAATAACATGCCAATTTCACTTCGAAATGGAACTTCATGCTCTAATACCTCTTCATTGCCTTTCATAGGACAAAATAGGTCACATTTAGTATCTGGAGTATGAACGATCATAATCAAAGGGCGAATTAGTACCTTCAGGATATTGAGGCGATGTAATACCTTCATGATTTAATTCAATTGGTGCACTAGAATGCCATATGTAAAATGCCTAAGTTGTAGACTTCAATAAAATAGAGTTCTTATTTAGTATCTAGAGTACAAACGATCATATCTATAATGCTCAAGTTGTAGAATTAGCTATGGTTGTCTTGGGTAAAGAGAAGTCATATGAGAGTGAACAAGAAGTAGCGGTAAACTAGTAAGTTGTTTTTGAATGATATATAGGTTGTTCGTGTTGTCATTTTATTTGCTTGTTGTTTGGAATTAAGGACATAAATAGCTTGGTAAAACCCTTCCTAAAATAATATGGTTTGATTGGTAAACTAGAAATTACAAGAATTAAATATCCTTAATGATGAACTAGGGAGAAGGTAATGCAGGAGTGGTAATTTGAAAAAAAAAAACTAGACTAGCATGCAAACGAAATATAAATATTGTACACATGACTAGGTAGGGTTGTTTAGAGAGGAGTGAAGGAAGCAGAGAATTGATATTGTTGGCACAAAATTGGATTACACATAGAAGAATTTTACTTTGGACGGACAATAACTTAAGAAAATTGGTCAGACTTTTTGGGCAATTAATGATTTAAACAATATGGTCATAGTTTATAAGAATGCAAACTTAGGATCCTTTCTATGGTAGAGTGTTGCCATAGAGTGTATGACTTAAAAGAATAATTTACAATAGAGTGGGAGATCAAAATAAAAAAAATCCACTCGTTGCCACGGTTACGTCTGATGTTCACCTTCTGGCTGAAAGGCAAGTAGATCCTCGGGTATCACTCCGAAATCTGGCCATACAAAACCAGCTAGGTCAGACCCCAGAAAGAGCAAGTGCTACAAGGAAGGCTCTACTTAGAAACTAAAACCAGCATAAATGAATAGAAGAACTAATAAAAGAACATAATTAAATAACACAAAAGACATGCTTCAAAGGACATACTAGCTTGTAATAAGAAAACAAGAGGTGGAATATAATTTCCATGTTAATCATGAGACAATCATTCAGGCACGGTCAATTAAGTCCTACGGCTTGCTATCATTATCTAGATGGAGTTGTCACAGACCTAGTTACTAACAAAATGCAATGAGATATTTTTGCAGTTACAAGCCCTGCAGACTATCTAGGTTATTCAGGCGAGGTTACAAGAGTTACAAGAGTTATCAAAATTACTAGTGTACTTTAGTACTTATGATTCAAGAAGTACAACACATGACCGTGTGCTACAAATGTGCCATATTCGTCGACAGGCTACAAGTCCACAGGTATGGCCGGGATAACAGGATCGTCTGTAACTGGAAAATCTCTCTATATGAACTACTTGATCAATCAAGTCATTAACCTAGTCAGATTCATTATGAATTCCTGACCGTGGTAACCAGAAATACATGTCCTAGACATGGTACAAGACGAGACATGTAGCTTGTACATGCACAATCAACCACGGAGTCAAGACAAGAGTTACACTAGCAATATAGGAATAGCTGTCGCAACAGCAATCAAGATTATACATGTCATGTCAGATTTACTTGTCATGTCAAGAGTACTTATCAAGAGTGCGCCAACTATCAAGATTATATAAGACGGGCTCATGTTATCATGTTCAAGTCAAGTCAATATTCAGTTCAAATTTCATCAAGCTCAAGTTCTATCATGCGTAGTATTAACAAGTTATCAAGCCGGGATCGTATTGTCATACCGTGTTCAGGTCAGGTTCTAGTTACAGTCAAGTACTGTCATGCTTAAGTTATTGGTTTCATGGTGGATAGTGTCACGACCCACACCCGCTTTTCGGACGCGAGCTCGTGAGCAAGCCAGCTACGTATCGAACGGACTCCAGCCCGACTCGAATACGTAAACGCTGTCAAGACTATGGTATACTGCCAAATCATGGCAAACAAACCTATATCTCAATCCACAATAAGAATATGAAACATGAATGAACACTATGGATCGTGGTCTGCAGCCCACTAGCATATATGTCCGATGAGACTCTAAAGGAAATAACAAGAGTCTAAAATGAATCAAGAAACATGATATCTCATGATAAGGAATGTAAAGCACGAAAGGATAACAACGTAATAATGATACCTGAATCCCACAAGAATCACAAATCCTCCGCCATCCAGAACTACTAGATAACTCCATGCAATTGCTAAACCTGAGGAGATCATCAGGTCCTCAGAGGACATAGCAAGATACATAATATACATGCCTATCTAACAGTTTTATCATGCGTAAAATAAATAAACAAGAAAACAGGAACCCGACAAATGACTACGAACACGAACACGAATACGAATACGAACACTAGAATAACTACGTATAAATGAACTGCCGGGTGAACGATAAATACAAGGTCAAAGAAAGAACCAAACCCTCATCCCGAGCGTGGACTCACGGGTTTGAACTAAGCGCTAACCCTCGTCCCGAGCGTGGACTCTCTGGCTAGCTCACGGCAAGACACCCTCGTCCCGTGTGTGGACTCTCTGGTGTAAATGGTCAACCCTCGTCCCGTGTGTGGACTCTCTGGTGCCATTTGATCACGACAAACACCCTCGTCCCGAGCGTGGACTCTCTGGTGCACCAAACAACCCTCGTCCCGTGTGTGGACTCTCTGGTTGTGTACAACGAAAATCAAAGCTATGGCAGTTCACTACACGCACTCGTTCTATGACACGACTCAAGCAAGGAACTGACGAGAACTCCAAATGTGAAACACAATGCCAAAACACGAACATGGCTATAAATAATAAAACAACTACACAGAAAATAACACGAAAGCACATGTCCATATATGATTCAAGACAGTAAAATGAACGAATATGCATGTAAGTAAAACTGTAGAGGAAGGCAAGGTATACTTGCCTGGAATGTTTGTCCAATTCGATGTTGAGATCACGGTATGAGGAAAATATCCAAAAGATCTACAATTAACCATATGCTCCCATTGTTAATTAACCTCATAACAAATATATAAGATTAATCCCTTTAGTATCATTACAATATTAATATATGTATTTAATGATTAAACTATTAATTTAACCTTAACATACTACAATATTTATATATGTGATTTAACTATTAAATGGCCCTTATATAGATTAACTATTACCTGACCTTATTATAATAATTATCTTTTAATGTTTTCCTGGAAAGTGGTAAATTCCTAATTATTTAGGGACTTATGCCAAAAATGCATGCATAAATTCCTAGTTTAATACTGATTAACAAAGTAGGTTGTATAATAAAAATAAATAAATAATAAAGGAATAAGTTTGTTAATTATCCTTAATAGCAGCATAATATCTATAATAGTTTACATATAAACCTAAGACCAAATATAACCTATATAGCAACTAAACTATATATTAATTAACCTTTATGGCAATAAAGTATATCTAAAGATAGTTTTGGAATTACCTTTGGTTTTAGGGGCCTATACCAAAATTTCCATTCTTTAAAACACTTTTGCACGTGAAGCTGAAGCTTGTCCATGCATTCTTCTTCTTTGGTTTTTGCTTCCTTCATCTCTTCCACAGAAAGTCTTTATTCTTTAACTTCGGGTGGAGAAGTGTTGACTCGGGTTGGCGACAGAGAGCGTCAACCATAGGAATCGGAGGATCACAAGATAATGGGGAGATCGCCTCCGACGCGACGAGACTGGTCATCACGGAGGTGCTGCCTTCCGGCAGTGGATGCGCCGATGGGTACTCGTGCCGATGTGCTCTGGATGCACGGTCGGCAGAGAACAAGGTGCTGCGGAACGTTGGTGAATACTCGACGAGGTCACCGTCTTGAGTAGGGATGACCTTGTTTCGACGTTGGTTGGTGAGACGACGTACATGGCGGGCGCTCGGACTGGAGGAATATGTCGGAACTGGGTTCAAAGATGGCAGTCGGCCTGGTGGATTCAGCATCGATCGACAGAGGTGTTATCGTGGATACTCCGGCCAAAGGCGAACGAACATAGGGTTAGTGGACACGACAATAGACCCAGGGACAGAGGTCTGGTGTTGGTCGGCCATAATCCTCCGTATCGGTTGGGTTAGGCAGTAGATGGTGGTTGGTGCATGAGTCGAGGATAACTGAAATGAACTTAAAAAAATGAACAGAGGAAGCGCGGCTATGATATATATAGAGAAGATGGGTTCTGTGTTTGGTTGAGTTACATATATATATATTCATATAATATATAATGAGATAAAATAAAATAAAATATTTATTTGATATGATGCTTATCTATGCATCCAAAGATGAGGATGATGCTTATAGGCATAAGGATTCCTTACGTTACTCTCCATGTCGGCTAGGGTATGATGGGAAATAGGATTGATATTCTCTAATACTTCTTGATGAAATATAGGATATGATTTTAATTTAATTCAAATTTCTTTTAATCAACTCTCGCATCACCATTTTGAATCTACGGAAGGAACACATTATCTTTTCAACTGCTTTCTTCTTTACACCGCATTTTCCTTATTATAATTGGTCAACAATCGTACCCTTCTATTTATTACCTGACACTGAGCAATTCCTGGTTGGTTTATAGTATTTTCTAAAATCATGTTAAATAACATAACATAAACTGGAAATTGCTGAGAAATCCAATTTCGGGGTGGGCTTTTATGAAATGCCCACCCGCTGGATAAGTTTTATGAAATACCCAGAATTAAGTATTTTTACGTTAAATATTCCAAGATTCCCTTTTAGATGCCACCCGCTAGAAACTGCTATTTTTATAATACCGAAACTACCCCTCCACGCGAATTGGTCATCTATATGTATTTGAATTCAAAAAACTCAGATCTGGATTGCGATTTTCGTCTTCTTCTTCTTCACGGGAAATCTGAATTCCATTGCTCTCATATTCAGCAGAGATCGCAAAGATTGTTCGTAGTTCGGTGTGTTTTTCTTCAGTCGAACTCAGATCATCGCTCGTCATCATCATCACCATCATCATCATCTTCATCGTGGAGACATTTGAACTCAGATCTTCAATTGTGGAGAGAAGATCTTTCTTCTTCTTTTCCATAAGAATTATCATCGCTTTGAAAGAAGAACGAAACTCTTTATTCCTGAAAAAACTAAATTACACGTTTTAACACTGGAAATGACCATTCTCCGTCTTAATTAGGACGGAGAATGGCATTCTCCGTCTTAATTAGGACGGAGAATGCCATTCTCCGTTTTATTTAAGACGAAAAATGCCATTCTCCGTCCTAATTAACACGGAGAATGACATTCTCCGTTTCCGTCTTAATTAGGACCGAGAATGTCATTCTCCGTCTTAATTAGGACGGAGAATGGCATTCTCCGTTTTATTTAAGACGGAGAATGGCATTCTCCGTCCTAATTAATACGGAGAATGGCATTCTCCGTGTTTTTAACACGGAGAATGGTCATTCTCCTGCGTTTTAACACTAGAATGACCATTCTCCGTGATAAATTACACAGAGAATGGCATTCTCCGTCCTAATTAAGACGGAGAATGGTCATTCTCCGTTTAATTTAGCACGGAGAATGGCCATTCTCCGTCTTAATTAGGACGGAGAATGCCATTCTCCGTTTTATTTAACACGGAGAATGACATTCTCCGTTTCATTTAACACGGAGAATGGCATTCTCCGTGTTTCTAACACGGAGAATGGTCATTCTCCTGCGTTTTAACACTGGAATGACCATTCTCCGTGTAAATTAAGACGGAGAATGTCATTCTCCGTCCTAATTAAGACGGAGAATGGTCATTCTCCGTGTAAATTAAGACAATGTCATTCTCCTGCATTTTATGGTTAGCTGAAACTTTGGAGGGCCATAACTTTTGACTGGGAGGTCGAAACGAGGTCCCGTTTGTCGCAAAATGAGCGTATCGTCGAGGAGACTGAAAGTAACCGCTTCACCGTTAGACGGCCTTCCGAAATTTTAGATTCGCAAAAAAATGATGTTTGGACCTCCGTTTTAGCACTTTTGTCGTTCGTCCCGGTCTTTCCGAAATTTTTCGACGAGTTTTTGAAGATTTTTGAGGAGAAAACCTAAATTCGAAAGTGAGCAGCGTATGGAAGAAGATGGAGTATTGAAACGTTTTTTTAAGAGCAGTTTTGTGGGTGTTTCCAATAAATTAAAAGGAAGGGTAAAAGGGTCATTTGGAATCCGCTTTGGATAAGTTTCTCTAATTCTGGGCACGCGATGAAAGTTTTTTTAGCGGTGGGTTTTACATAAAATTTTTTTAGTTTTTGGGCATTTCATAAATCTTCCCTAACATAAATTATGTTTATTTATTATACCTTTATTATTACAAGATCTTTCTTTTACCTATATAAATCTTACTAGAAGCAAATAGTCTAAATAACAAAATTTAAAATACAATTAAAATTAAAAAAATTGGGACTGTGGGTTTACAAATAGTAGTCAAGTCAGGTCGTTACAAGATAGGTCAAGTACAGGGTACATGTATATAACAAAATATTACAAGAGAAGAAGCATGGATAGGTTCACTTGGACCACATTGATAGGTTCACTCTTGTAAGTTGTTTAACTCTTGTAAGTTGGGTAGAATACCTAAGCATGGATAGGTTCACTTGGACCACATTGATAGGTTCACTCTTGTAAGTTGTTTAACTCTTGTAAGTTGGGTAGAATACCTCCCGACCTAACCACATTTTGTGGACCACATTGATAGGTTCACTTGGACCATAGACTTCAGTAGACCCTAACTTATCTAGTCAACCATGCCGACTGCATAGGCCCAAATTTCATACGGAACTTAGATTTTAAAGGATCTTGGACTATTTAAATTTCCTTATCATCCACTACTTATATTTGACAAACTTATGTTGCTATTATAGCCTAGTTTTGCAAGCTTACTCTTTATCGAGCTTGTTCGTGACATATGTTTATTGTGGGCGCCCACTAATATATTGTCTAATCAGAACCGACGTCAACCATAGTGCACTTGGTTCGCTTTTTGTATATTGTTCAACGTGGATAGAGACATAGTTTACTTATCGACAGCATCCAGCAGTTTCTGATATTTTCTGTTCAAATTTGACTTGATACGACTACTACATCCTGATATTTTGGTCGTCTTAAGTTACATAAAACTTTCAAGTTTCCAAAAAAAACGTTCAAGAAAAAAAGAATATGTGAATGGCTCTCCTGACATAAACGAATCGAATGATGACAAAAACTTGATGACTCGATACGACTACTACATCCTTGATATTTTTTGGCTGTCTAAAGTTCAATAAAATTTTCAAGTGAAAAAAGAATATGTAAATATGCTCTCCTGAGATAAACATATGGCCTTTTGATGTTTCTTGATAAAATTCCCTCATTTCCTCATCTCTTCAATAGCTCAAAAGTTAAAAAAAGAATTACCAGAATAATGTTATTCATTAAATAATCAATTTAGCTTGGGTATAATATTTGTTCGGTGGTTTGTCATGGTTTGTCTCCTCACCACAGCACTAGGAGGGTTGCCTCTCCCTTGAATTTTTGGTTTGTTCCAACAGTCTTTGTATGCCATATTATGTACTTCATTTCCTTTTCAATTCAACAAATGGTGGCCTATTGATAAATAAATGAAGTTATAAGAGGTCATGAAATCAATACCCATACTCACTAACCATATTATGATCAGTTTATAATTATGTTCTTTATTTTTATAAATTTTATAGAGGATATGGCACCAAGCGACAATAAGGCTTGCTACTTGCATATTTGAGGATGATCGAGTCAGAAAAACAACATTTCCATATTATATGTGAAAAACTAAAAACACTACATGAAACCAGATGTAAGGACTTGGATGTCAAAGATTATACAAAAGAAAGCTACAAGCAAATGTTTTTATCGATTGATAAGGGAGGGGTCATGAGTGTCTTACTATCAACATAGTGTCTAGCATTCGCAGTGCAGGGACGTTCATGAGAAGATCTTTGCGCTTCTGAGTTACCATGATCTGCGAAAAATGAGTGCAGTTGTTTGTTGTTAGAAAGAGAGAGTGAGTAAAGTTTGTGAGGCTTCAATCTATACTGAGTATTTTGCTTTATAACCTCCATTTTGGTTCCATCTTCGGATACTTGTTGTGAAGGGACGAATTTTACGATATGATCGGTGACCGAAAGAGACGGTCGATTTCTCTTCTCCACATGGCCTTCCTTTCCGCGGATACGGGCTTAGTTGCCGTTGCTCTCCAAACACAGAAGCTGCATTGAAATGTGTCACTAACAATGTTAGTAGTAGGAAAAGTAAATTTTTCTCGTCAGGAAAAATAAAAGAATGAATGAACGATCATATATACCGACCAAGTTCGTGATGGCATTCTACAGAGCTAGCACCGACGAAACTCCTTTACGGCCACCCGACATGTCCTTGCCGAGGAGTAGCTTCACAAACCTCTCATTCGCTAGCTCAATATCTGAAGCCACACCGACAAACAATAAAATGTGATCAATTGTGGCATGGAGCCGGGTAGGACAAAACATATAGATACAACATCTATTTTTGTGTGTCATATTATATTTTGGAGTGTCTGTGGTTGTCTGATACATGGCTGATACGCATTCGAGAAGACACGGTAAAGATTTTGTTAGCTTCCGTAGACCCTCAACATCATTACAACCATAGAAGAAGAAAGCGATGGGAGCGAACCAAGTACCTGAAGGAGCATCTCGCGACCCGTCCTTGCCGAGTCGGACTTGGGCAACCTGTTCTGGCGCTGGTCGAGCACAAACTCGATCTACTGGTTGTCAATAGGGCGACATGTCCTTTCGTTGCCCTCCGAAGCCGCTCTGGGACCTCAAACATCGCATGCTCCTCCTCCTGCTTGATAGACTTGCACCTGTTGAGGCTCTGTCTGCGCTTCAAGGACTAGACCATCACACGCGCGACCGTTGCCAACCGCACACGTATGATCCCGAGTGCGAGAGGGAGAACGCCTCTCCTCCATCCTCTGGCAGGCCGCTTGTTGCGACCTCTACGAGCGCCCATCCCGGCACATCATGGACGACCGAGTCGGTCATTCCGACAAGCCCTCGCCCTCGTCTCCTAGTACCGCTGCTCTGGCCTCGTCCGCCGCCTCTTCACCATCATCTCCGCCGCCGCCTTTAAGAAGACGTCCCTCTACCTCGACAACTCCTGGTGGAGGTGATGAGAAAAGGAAAAAAAAAAGTATCGAAGTTCATGTTGGGGATTTCTTTGGAGGGTGAGGGCCTTGTCGAGGACCTCTAGGGCTTCACGAAAAAATGGGGGAAATGAAAAAGTTCCCCCCAACACTTTTTCTTTCACTTGAAAAAGGCACACGGACAGAGGTGCTTTTTTAATTCAGTTTTTATCAACTTTTCTAGGATTTTAAAGTGTTTAAAAAAAACATAAATAATATGCGTTATTTATATTAAAAAAATCCCTTTATAATAAAGTTTTTTTTGTGGATAATGGTTTTTATCGCTACTAATTAATAACAGCAAAATATAGTTAGTAATTGGAAAAAAAAAATTGTGTTGGAAAATTTCTCTTTCGCCGTAGTGGAGGGAATCGTGGATGAAAAAAAAATGGGGGAGAACCAAAATTTGGGAGGAAAAAGCAGGAGTGGATTTGGGATATAGTTTTTGTATATTTATTTCATATTTAGAGAATTGTAATCCTATTATTTTGATAGTTAAGTAAGTGGAGATGGGATAAAGCATGTTGAATATTAGTAGAGCTATGAACAACTCAAAAAATATCTTATTTAACAAAGAAATGTCCAACCAAATAGAAATATTCTAAATAAATTAAATTGATTATTCAGTTTCAGTTTCGATTTTGGATAATTTTGGTTCATTTTTTATTTTGGATTATTATAATTTTGATTTATTCAGTTGTGACTATTTCGGTTCAGTTGAAACCGAAAAACAAAACCCTCACCCTAGTAACTAGCACCTTGCGTAATGAATAGTATATTGTATTATGTTGGGTCGATTAGGATAGAACAATCAGTCTATTGCAAAAACAAGCAATATCATGTCTACTAAAATTTATTTGTTGTCTTTAAACAAATTCATGATATTATTGATTCACCTATAAGATCTTAAAAGAAACTCAAAAAAAGAAATTGAGCAAATTGATGTAACTAAAATCTCCAATCATTATATATACTTTATGGGCCGTAAGATATTTGCATAGTAATGTATGCCAATACCAAAACATAATTTTTAAACCAATCCAAGGAGATCAGGATTTTGATCCAATAAGAACTATAGTAGAAACATCAAAAAAATGTTTAGCAATATAGTGTTCTCTCTTTTCAAATCCCATACTTTCTAATTAAATCCTTTCGGTCGAAGAGCATTATAGGAGAGCAATCAGCTACTTCAATACTTAGTATTCTAAGAAGAAAATTGAGAATATCAATCAAGGACATCGGTGTTTACCAAAGATCGACCAACCCTTAGACTAGTAAAGAGGGAACTTTCCTCCACCTTAAACTTGAAATCTTTTACACCTATAGTTTGTAGTGTCGGATGATACCGATACGATACGACCAATATCGGTATAGTTTGGATAATCCTAATCCAATACCATCACCACCGATACTAACCAATGTCGATGTTGGGGATCTCTTTCTCAGTTAATTAAACAAAGACAACTAAACAAAGAAGATCAATCGTCAAGGGTGTAAAAGTGTAATAAGTTATAAAAGCATGTAAATGGAAAAAATAACTAATTTATCCCAATTATTAGGCTTTAAATTTTCGATAGTTGTTACATATTTTTAACAATTCATCAATTAAATATATAAATCGAACTCATATGGCTCTTGTGGTCAACGAAGAGATATAACCTCCTTGGCTGCGAACGGTCTCATGATCGAACCATGAGTGAGGTGTGTGTAAAAATTGGAGGCAATAGGCCCCATAAAGTCTCGTGTGTTACGTAGAACATCGCAAAAACTATATATTATTATTTTTTCTTATTTATTTCTTTTATTTTTTTATTTTCTCATTTACTTTTATATATATATATATATATATATATATATATATATATATATATATATATATATATATATATATATAAGACATAACCTAAATTAAACCAACATTTTAAATAGTAAAATAGTGGTAGACGAATCATGATTTTTTCCAAAATGGAGTAAGAAGCCGTGGAAGGGATTGGTGCAAGAAGCTGATACATTTGCTTGTCTTTCGAACTCGTGGAAGGGATGGGTTTTAGCATATGACAGATCCATTTAATCATGAGCAACCAAGTGAGGTGCCGACCTAATAAGACCAACATTTCAAATCATATCATCCTAGCTTGAATATAAATTCACAACATTATGAAATACACATCTTTTACAACATTTTATAAAAGTTGTTGAATATAACACTTTTACAATAATTCTTAATCATTGTAAAATGATATTACATACACAACATTTATATAAAATTGTAAAATAAAATTAGTTTTACAACATTGAACAAACGTTGTGAAACATGAAAAATGTACAACATTTGATAAACGTTGTTGAACGTGTAATTTTGATGATGTTTTAAATACATTGTCAAAATTAATAACTTGGACAACATTTAATAAATATTGTCAAAATTAATAAATATTATAATGTTAATAAAATGTTGTTAAAGACATTAATACACAACTTTTCGGAATAACCATTGTAGAAGCCGTAACGTTTGAATATAAAACGTTGTTTACACATGTATTTCACAACATTTTTACAAAAAAGATTGTAGAAGACCCTCCATATTTACAACATTTTCAGAAAGTGTTGTAGATGGAACGTTGTAAAAAAGATTTTTTCTTGTAGTGCTCCTTCCTCCTTATTCCTGCATGCTTAATAAATGGAATAACGTGATACTGTAAATTGTCCCTAAATTTTCCATGTCTTAGTTGCTGAATAATAGAGATGCCTATGTTGAGAATTATTGAAATGAATAAGACATGAATGTTAAACTGCTGATTGAATCACACTCGAACTGCTAATATAACTTGATGCCTGAGAATGAATTGATAATGTCCCTGTTGCTTAATGTCGATGAAATGAATGAATACTTGAGTAATGAGATGCTATGAGAATGCTACATGAGTAATGAACTGGCTATGCTATTAACACAAAGAATTGAAAGAAACACATCAATCATGTACATTCTGCATAACTGTTAACGTTGCCTGTTCCTTATAAGCAATGAAAGAAAGAATACTGTCCCTATGAAATGAATAATATGTTGCAAGTCCTATCGAGATGAATAAAATATTATTTGTTCCCTTCAGAAAGGAATGATATGAGAAATGTTGCAATGAAGTAATGAATGAGAAATGATGAGACTTGGGATCATCGAGATCACTAAGTGGAATGATGAGAATATTAAAAATGATGAGTCGTTGAAAACGACATGGATGAGTTGAATGATACACTGTTGCCTTTAGTTATTTCAATATTTTACCATTTGCTTTATGATCACGATCGAGTCGGACACGCATTCGCATGGTCAGCGACAACTTGTATACAAGGGGGTGACTGCTTCCTCGGACGGTACCCCGAGATGTTAGGGGGACCGGTCCGACCATGGGGGAAGTGTAAACGTACTTTAAGGGTACGTGGTATCGGGACATTCCATTCGGGCTCGCAACCTGGTGGAATGGCGCGCCGATTACCTTTCGAAGTCCTATATGACAACGTCTGAAAATGGTGCACTAACACCAATGATCATGTTGTAAGGATCTTGTTAGCCCAATGATTGTATCATGTTTTTGAATATAGTTAATATGTTAAGTTTAGCATTTCATTATCACTAATCTTCATACTATCGCTATAGCATTTCTACTTATACTTATATCTTTGGTGATATGTGCCTATTGGTTTACATATTAGTGATATGAGCTTATCTATCTTAAATTTAATCGGGTTGCCAAATCAGAACTATGTTTTGATTATGGTTATTCAATTAAGTTTAACATTATGATATCACTAATATTTATGCTATCACTATAGCATTGATACTTAAACTTCGTATAGTCCTAATGTGCTTTTATCTTATCATTCTTGCTACATATATATTGCTTTGTTCGTCTAACATGTATTTGCAGAAAAGCAATTAGCAAGATCAATGTGGACATATACAATGCAATGAAGAAATCATGGTGGGCCAAAGACGATGGATCCCACAAGATTTTTCTGAACCACCCGACGACATCTCTGGAGCCACGCACCGGGGGTTCCGCTGCCCGGTCAGCGGACGGGAGTCGAGGGGGCAGCGCCCCTCATCGGGGGTTCGGGGGCGAAGCCCCCGAAAGGTATTCAGTTTTTACAAACTGGATATCTTTGGACAGCTGCCGCCAAGGGAAAAAACCAGCACCTATCAAAGGAAGAAGCCAAGCCATGCCATCATCATTTCAAGACTCTGAAGAAGCCTGCACCTGCCTAAGTTTATCTGGAGTCTGTAATGAGTCTTAGGAATTATTGTAAACACAAGAAATGGATGGCAAAATCGAAAGCTAGGGCAGAAATAAGCCCAGGATCATTTTTGGTAGAAAACGGCATACCGACGGTATACCGGTTTTCGTTCACAGAAAATTTCTGTTTACAAAACCGGCATACCGACGGCATACCGGTCCATACCAACGGTATACCGCTTCCGAAACGTTGAAATTCCAACGGTCGGATTTCCAGCCATTAATGATCCCAACGGCTATATTTCTAGCCGTTGTAATCCCAGACCGGTATACCGCCGGTATGCCGGTTCGTGACTGAAAAGTTGCATTTGGTTTCTTTTCAAGCTTTGGTTATAAATAGCCTTGAACCCCTTCATTCAAGGTTGATGCTTTGAGCCTAAAAATTTTTAAACCACCAAAGCCTATCCACAAACAACTCTACAAAGCTTTCATTTGCCATTCATAAATTGTGTTAGAGTTATTGAGTTGAAAAGTGAGATCTTCATCCTATTGTATAAGGAGATCAAAACCTACTGTGAAAGGTTGAAGTTGGAGAGTCTTCGTATCCAAACTTTCGGTTGAAGTTGGGGAGTCTTCGTATCCAAACTCTCGGTTGAAGTCGGAGAGCCCTTCGGATTAAAGCTCTTGTGTAAGAAGTTGGCGAGTTCTTCGGATCCAAACTCGTGTGTAACTATTTGCTCAAATAGTGGATTAAAGCCGGAGAGAGTTCCGGGACTGGACTGCCTCTTAGGAGGATACCAGGATACATCGGGTGTCGGTATTGTGTTTGCTTCTTCTCTTGCACTTATATTTTTAAATTGTCAATTAGCTTGTGCTAAGTGCTTGATTAGTTAGCTTGACCCTATTCACCCCCTCTAGGGTTCCTACAGATGCACGCTAATGAATGTTTTGCGCAGGCAGAGTAAGTGTAACCGTTAACCTGTATTTGATGCAGGTACGAGGAAGTTGGCTATCGGTAAAAAATCACTTAAATGTGATATACTCAATATATGTGTTGGTTTAACTTGCGTGCTTAATGTGCCAAATAAATGTTGCTGTGTTGTAGCCTTTTAACATGAGATCCTGCTTAACATGTTAAGTTCAGTATGCTAAGAAAGATGCCTTGCTATGAAATATTGCTCAACCATAACATACATGCTAAGTAATGCTTGAAGTGAGAACTGTCATAATGTTTAAGATGTTAATGTTAACGATGCCTCAATGATGTCTTTTCATGATAACACCTAGTATGCCTCAATGATGCCTTTGCATGACAACACCAAGAATGCTAAAAATATATGTCCACATGGATGCTACTAAGAATATGTTTACATGCTTCACTATGATGATTGCCCATGAACTGTAAACTGATGCTAGGTCCCAAGTAGAAAGATCATTCTAATAAATGCTTGCTTAAATGATCACTTTAATGTTGGTTTATGCGAGTGGGTTGGATTCTGCTCGCCAGTACATAAATGATGTGCTGACCCACGTTTTGTGGGCAGATGCTCGTGCTTGGGATACTCTACACATGAAGATTGGCTTAATTGGTCTGCGGCATCGAAGATTTGTTGGGCATATAGAAGCTCTCCTTGCACAAGACGATGTCTTCTGTTTATAAAGGGCATAATGTATGGAACATTGTAATCAGTTGTACCAGCGAGATTGTAAGCCAAGTCAGTATATCGAGTTGTTTCCAAATATCAAATGTAGACCTTGTAGCATTGCTCAGTTGGCTTTCAATGTAAAGTGAGATTGGTTGTAAGCATTGTACTTCAATACAAGTCTTGTATTTTTCTTCGATTATCAATAAAGAGAATAAAGTTCTATATGTCTCTGTGTGACTTCAAGTTGTCCTTTTATCTTTGCTGCTATAAAGATGTGATTTACTTCTATTCAATAAGAAAGATTGTCCTCATTAACTTCAATTTGTCTGCTTCTGCCGCTGCGATGTATTTCTATTTGAAGATTATTAATTATGTACCATCTTTGCCTTGTACAAGTGCAATTCCAGACTTGTACGGCATCACGCCCAAGCGAGGACGATCGATTCCAAGAGATAAATTATGTGAATAAATAACTCTACGAATCGGGGCGTAACAAATTGGTATCAGAGCACGGCTTTACGTCCTTGGTCTCTTTTTTGATTCATTTCAAATCAAAGTTGCATCGGCGATTAACCAAAGTTGCTTCCGCGATCACTCAACGTTGCTTCCGAGATTAAATCAAAGATTGCTTCTGCGATTATGCTGTCGTTGTTCTGCAATCATCCTATGTTGCTTGTGTCTGAAAATTCGTTGACCCTCTTGGCTGCTTACTGGATGTTCCATACAATAAGTCTATATACATTGTGATGCCCCTAAATGAATGATTGTTGTTGGTTTGGACACAAATAACCCAACAATGACTCGATGCCATAGTATGCTATATTGTGAATGTTGTTTGGAATATGGGAATAAAGGAAATGGTTATGTATGCTGCAACAAGTTGAGAGTTGGCTTGTGATATTGAGACCCCCGATATGTTGGTTAAGTATTGTGATCATTATAGATCATGAATGTCCGGAATAGAATTGGGTTTGTATTGTTTAAGGATGGCTTCGTTTCTGAGTGGTATATTGCCTCTACCACCTCAGAACGAGATGTATGTTGACCCTTTCCATAGGATAGCAGGAGACTATCTGTGGGTACTGGGTAGTGCCAAGACTTAGATGGGAGTCATGTATTGTGGCTAGATGACTCGAATGTCCCTTGACAGTGATGTTATATTGAGTAGCAAGATTGTCGAAAATTGTAACGGGTGGCTTGGTTAAAAATTGTTTAGTCGAGTGATGACTCAGACTAGTAAGACCGTTAGTATGCTATGGATAAATGGATTTGGCTAGAGAATGTTGTGGCTTAGAATACCTGAATGTTGATTTCGAATGGTTGGAAGTAAATCATATGTGGCTAATACAAATTTGATTGCTAAACTGGAAGTTTTGGAAAAAAGTTGTCGGTGACCAAAAGAATATTAGAGATTTGTGCCTTAACCCTAAGGTGTAATAGATGTGAACCCATCTAGATCACCAAAGGATATTCGTTGCTTATGCGCATGTATGCTCAGGAATTGAATTGTACCAGAAAAGTGACAAGTTGCAACCCTGAATATTTGTGTTGCATAGAGGATGGTTAATTGATACATAAATTGTCGGATTGAATGGCATGAACTACTCGACCCTTGAGGTAGAGAATTTTAAGAATGTTCGTATGAGATTTTGACGGCTGGAAAAAGAACGAGATTTAAGAATGCCATAAGATAGTTTGATGATTGGGAAATAAATGGGAACGAGAAGTTACAAATGTGTTAGATAATGTCGATATATGTGACTGTTGGAATGGGATATAGATTGTTGGCTTACGACTTAGTGGTATGACTCTGTCATATGAACCAAATAGTATGATTCCATAGTTATGTTAAAACTATCGGAATCGATGACCCTTGAATAGTTAACCTTGGTTTATGGGTTTATGTGGGTACAAAGGAATTGGAATAGAAATTTGGATCATTGGAAATTTACTTGATGGATTATTAGAACGATGAAGATCGTATGTCGGATTGGGATTGACTGTAATGTTGATAGATTGATCTTAGTCGATCGTCGGGTAAGTCTAGAATGAGCCTCTGTGGGAATTATTTTTTTCCTTGAGGAAGACCCTGGATAGATAGACTTGGCCCTAGTGACCAATTGAGGACTTACCAATTGTTGGCATAGCCGACAATAGAGATTAGTATTCCGACTGAGTTGATACCCATAGGTTTGGGTAGAGTTCCTTAGAGCTGTCGGTTGCTTGTTGGCCCTAAGAAAGAAACTAGCATGATCCCTAGTAGCCGTCCACTCTAGGAAAGTCACCTGAATGATTAGGTATAGCTGTCGGTATAGCTAACCATTGAGACTGGACCGAATAATAGATGGCCGTTGGCGACCCATAGAATAACCTTGTGCCATTGAACGAGAGATGGTGGTGAGTACGACCTAAGAGTGATATGTTGTATGTATGCTTCAATATGAACCTTAGAGATGTTTGACCCTTGAGGATTATGTGTCGGCCTATAGCGGGACTAGAATCGTGGGATGAGACTTGAGTTGTACGTATCGAATGGTGAATTATTATATGAGATGGAATTGACTGCTCATGACGGGAATGTTGGATCGGTATCGATAGTTGGTTGATGTCGGATTGTATCTTTTAGAAAAGTTGAATTGCCTCGGTGAGAAATATTGTTGGATTCGGAAAGGAATATGATTGCATGTTGTGAATTCTTGATATGATTGGCTCTAAGATTAGACCCTTGATTGAATGCTAGAAATATTATGCCGGATAGAGAGCTTAACCAAGTTGTCCCTGATGTAAAGTGTTGTGGCCTGGAAGATAGTGATTGTGACAAGTGAATAAAGTGATAAGTTAATTGAAAGGATGCTAAGTCTGATTTGGGAAAGAGAGTTATATCGTGGCTGATCAAATTATACTATCATGGAAGTTGGCTGAAGTACATATGTTTTGGGGACGCCTAAAATATGTGTACGGATCCAGCCGAAGTGATAGGTTGCGACTGAAATAACATTATGGGAAGAATCTAATGCACTAGCACAGACTTTGGCTGAAATGCATATGTTTTGGGGACGTCTGAAATATGTGTATGGATCCAAACGAAGTGATGCGTTGCGACCAAGATAGAATGCAAGAAAAATATTGGTGAATCAATAAGAAGTGGCAAGTATTTGGAAAAGAGAAAGATGGATTGAATAGTTGATTGATTAAAATGATACAGTTGGATAGCTATTTTGAAATGACCGAGTGGGCTGAACTGAATATTGAATTGAAGCTAAATGAGTAACTCATTGTGATTAAGTGGATCTAGTAGATGAGTTGTTTTCTTAAGTTTCGAGGACGAAACTTTTTCTAAGTGGTATATTATGTAATGCCCCGCTCCGCACGAGGCATTTGGTTGGCTTGTTGGATGGAATCAGAATATTGGACCGTGACTTGTGTTGGAGATCAAGAGAGTTGAGACTGATGCAGTCTTTCTTAGCTGGATAGACGGAATGGGTATTGGAACGTGGCTCGCTGGTGGAGCTACGCTTAGTGGGAGTGGAACAGGAAGACTGTTATGCAAGGCAAGTAGAACTGTCCTCCTTCCTCCTTATTCCTGTATGCTTAATAAATGGAATAACGTGATACTGTAAATTGTCCCTAAATGTTCCATGTCTTAGTTGCTGAATAATAGAGATGCCTATGTTGAGAATTATTGAAATGAATAAGACATGAATGTTAAACTGCTGATTGAATCACACTCGAACTGCTAATATAACTTGATGCCTGAGAATGAATTGATAATGTCCCTGTTGCTTAATGTCGAAGAAATAAATGAATACTTGAGTAATGAGATGCTATGAGAATACTACATGAGTAATGAACTTACTATGCTATTAACACAAAGAATTGAAAGAAACACATCAATCATGTACATTCTGCATAACTGTTAACGTTGCCTGTTCCTTATAAGCAATAAAAGAAAGAATACTGTCCCTATGAAATGAATAAAATGTTGCAGGTCCTATCGAGATGAATGAAATATTATTTTTTCCCTTCAGAAAGGAATGATATGAGAAATGTTGCAATGAAGCAGTGAATGAGAAATGATGAGACTTGGGATCGTCGAGATCACTAAGTGGAATGATGAGAATATTGAAAATGATGAGTCGTTGAAAACGACATGGATGAGTTGAATGATACACTGTTGCCTTTAGTTATTTCAATATTTCACCATTTGCTTTATGATCACGATCGAGTCGGACACGCATTCGCATGGTCAGCGACAACTTGTATACAAGGGGGTGACTGCATCCTCGGACGGTACCCCGGGACGTTAGGGGGACCGGTCCGACCATGGGGGAAGTGTAAATGTACTTTAAGGGTACGTGGTATCGGGACATTCCAATCGGGCTCGCAACCTGGTGGAATGGCGTGCCGATTACCTTTTGAAGTCCTATATGGCAACGTCTGAAAATGGTGCACTAACACCAATGATCATGTTGTAAGGATGCACACTAATGAATGTTTTGTGCAGACAGAGTAAGTGTAACCGTTAACCTGTATTTGATGCAGGTACGAGGAAGTTGGCTATCGGTAAGAAATCACTTAAATGTGATATACTCAATATATGTGTTGGTTTAACTTGCGTGCTTAATGTGCCAAATAAATGTTGCTGTGTTGTAGCCTTTTAACATGAGATCCTGCTTAACATGTTAAGTTCAGTATGCTAAGAAAGATGCCTTGCTATGAAATATTGCTCAACCATAACATACATGCTAAGTAATGCTTGAAGTGAGAACTGTCATAATGTTTAAGATGTTAATGTTAACGATGCCTCAATGATGTCTTTTCATGATAACACCTAGTATGCCTCAATGATGCCTTTGCATAACAACACCAAGAATGCTAAAAAGATATGTCCACATGAATGCTACTAAGAATATGTTTACATGCTTCACTATGATGATTGTCCATGAACTGTAAACTGATGCTAGGTCCCAAGTAGAAAGATCATTCTAACAAATGCTTGCTTAAATGATCACTTTAATGTTGGTTTATGCGAGTGGGTTGGATTCTGCTCGCCAGTACATAGATGATGTGCTGACCCACGTTTTGTGGGCAGGTGCTCGTACTTGGGATACTCTACACACGAAGATTGACTTGATTGGTCCGCGGCATCGAAGATTTGTTGGGCATACAGAAGCTCTCCTTGCACAAGACGATGTCTTCTGTTTATAAAGGGCATAATGTATGGAACACTGTAATCAGTTGTACCAGTGAGATTGTAAGCCAAGTCAGTATATCGAGTTGTATCCAAATATCAAATGTAGACCTTGTAGCATTGCTCAATTGGCTTTCAATATAAAGTGAGATTGGTTGTAAGCATTGTACTTCAATACAAGTCTTGTATTTTTCTTCGATTATCAATAAAGAGAATAAAGTTCTATGTCTCTGTGTGACTTCAAGTTGTCCTTTTATCTTTGCTGCTATAAAGAAGTGATTCACTTCTATTCAATAAGAAAGATTGTCCTCATTAACTTCAATTTGTCTGCTTCTGCCGCTGCGATGTGTTTCTATTTGAAGATTATTAATTATATACCATCTTTGCCTTGTATAAGTACAATTCCAGACTTGTACGGCATCACGTCCAAGCGAGGATGATCGATTCCAAGAGATAAATTATGTGAATAAATGACTCTACGAATCGGGACGTGACACTCAGCATGTCCTCTAGCGTCTGTATCGTCCTCTCGGACTGCCCATCTGTCTGCGGGTGGTATGCCGTACTGAACTTGAGCCGACTGCCCAACTCCTCCTGCAAGCTCCTCCAGTAGTGCAACATGAATCTGCTGTCTCAGTCCGACACGATGCTCACTGGTACTCCGTACAAGCGAACTATCTGCTGCATGTATAGCTCCGCTAACTTCTCGGTGGAAAGCCCCACCTTGAAGGGTATGAAGTGCGCACACTTCGTCAGCCTGTCCACGATGACCCAAATGGCATCCTTCCCTCCTTGGGAACGAGGAAGCCCTGAGACGAAGTCCATCATAATGTGTTCCCACTTCCACTCAGAAATAGGTAACGGCTGCAATAGACCAGCTGGCCTCTGGCGCTCTGCCTAGACCAGCTGGCCTTTGGCGCTCCGCCTAGACCTGCTGGCAAAACTAGGCATCTCGAAATGAAACGTAATACATCTCTCTTCATCCCGTGCCACCAAAGATGTTCCTGCAAGTTACGGTACATCTTGTTGGCACCAGGGTGAATAGAATATCGAGATATATGCGCCTCCTGCAAGACTGCCTCTATCAGCTCTTCTTTCGGTACGCACAACCGGCTGCCATGCCTCAAGGATCCATCATCTGCTATGGTGAAGTCATCTAGCAATCCAGCTAAAGCCTGGGCTTGAAGTCTGCGAAGGCTCTCATCTGTAGACTGTGCCTCACTGATCTGCTCCATCAAACCTGACTGAATGTCAAGCGCCATCATCTGTATCACTGATCCTGGTCGAACTATCTCGATACCGACCTTCTTTATATCTTCCCGCAAATGCCGATCTATCATCAGATACCATGCCATCGGATGCCTGCTCAGCGCATCTGCCACCACATTTGCCTTTCCGGGGTGATACTGTAAATCGATATTGAAGTCCTTCATCAACTCCAACCATTGTCTTTGCCTCATGTTCAGCTCTTTCTTCGTGAACACATACTTCAACTCTTGTGGTCAGTAAAGATTTTCACACGCTCTCCGTATAAGTAATATTTCCATAACTTGAATGCAAAGATCACCGCAGCTAACTCTAGGTCATGGGTAGGATAGTTTCGCTCATGAGTCCATAATTGTCTAGATGCATAAGCACTCACTTTCCCATGCTGCTGTAGGACACATCCTAGCCCCTTTCCCGAAGCATCGCTGTATATGGTGAAACCTCCAGATCATGAAGGTAATGTCAGAACTAGAGCGGTCGTCAGCCTCCTCTTCAGCTCCTCAAATGCTACCTGGCAGTCCTCTGACCAGATGTACTCTACGTCCTTCTGCGTCAGTTTTGTCATGGGTTCAGCTATCCTAGCAAAGTCCTGGACGAACTTCCTACAATAGCCGGCTAAACCCAGAAAGCTCCTGATCTCTGAAACTGTCGTCGGAGCCTTCCATGTCTCAACGGCAGCAATCTTCCTGGGATCCACCGAGATTCCCTCTCCAGTAACTATATGATCGAGAAACTCCACTCGGTCCAAAAAGAACTCGTACTTCGACAAGTTGGCAAACAATCTCTCCTGCCTCATAATCTCCAAAACTGTCCGCAAGTGCTCTGCGTGCTCCTCCGGCGTCTTCGAGTATATTAGGATGTCGTCGATGAATACTACGACGAACTTATCCAGATACTGGTGAAATGTCTTATTCATCAAATTCATAAAGACAGCTGGCGTATTTGTGAGACCAAATGGCATCACCAGAAACTAGTACTGTACGTACTTCGTATTGAACGCCGTCCTCTGGATGTCTGCTGCCCTGACTTTTACCTAGTGGTAATCGGATCACAAATCTATCCTGGAAAACACCTTCGCCCCACTCAACTGGTCGAACAAATCATCTATCTTGGGCAGAGGATATTTGTTCTTAATGGTGATGGTATTCAACGCCCGGTAGTCAATGCACAATCGAACTGTACCATCCTTCTTCGGCACAAAGAGCACTGGCGCTCCCCATGGAGAAGCACTAGATCGAATAAAACCCTTTTTCAACAGGTCATCAATCTGCTCCTTCATCTCTATGGCCTCCTTCGGGTTCACTCTATAGCAGGCCCGGAATACTGGTGATGAACCCGATACTAAATCTATAGTGAACTCCACATCTCTGTCAGGCGGAAGTCCTGGAAGATCCTCTGGAAATACATCCATAAACTCCCTAATGATAGGGTGTGGCGGTGCTATCTCCCCAACTGTCGCACAACAGTTCGGCTCTAGGCTGATCTCCGGTCCTGTCCTCCTGACACTGAATGGTGCCGTGCCTGGAGGACTGAACAGAATACTACCCTCATGACAGTCTATAGCTGCATGGGCATAGCTAAGCCAGTCCATCCCCAATATGATATCATATCCGGGGAGTGGCATCACAAAGAATCGCCCCCTAAACTCTCTTCCAGCTATAGTAATAGAGCATCTATAGATAGCTCTAATGGGCACTGGCCCGCCTCCCGTCATTACTCTACTCATCTCCTCGGTAGGTGTAGCTACTAAGTTGTGTTTATGCATAAACTCTAATGACAGGAAGCTATGAGATGCACCGGAATCAAACAAGCATAGAGCTAGAAAAGTATACAAATAAACATGACCTGTGATGACGTCAGCCAAATAATCTGGCTCTGAAACCTGCTCCGGCTCAAGAGCCAGACTATAAGTCTTCCCCTGGGGTCCCTTCTGCTGCTGTAAATGTTGCCCAAACCTCTGCTGCTGAGTCGAAAGCGGCGGTCCTCTAGATGGTGGTCCGGCACCTGGTACTCTTGCTACTAGACAGTCCCAAAGCTGATGGGTGGTAGACCCACAAGCTAAACACAGCCCCAACCTCTTCCTACAGATGAAAGCATCGTGGCCTGGCCTTTTACAGAATCCACACAAAGCTCCCTTCTGCTCCTGTCGGGGTCCCGGGGCTCTAACTGGCGGGGTCGGGTGATGTGATATAGGGGGACGGTAAGTCTGCTGGTGTGGCGTCGGTGCTCTCGGCTGGAAATCCTGACGCTTGGACGGTCCCTCGAGGTATACTGAAGCCGACCTCTTGCAAGACAGAAGACGCTCCTCTATGCTCCGGGCCAACTCTAGGCTCTGGTAGTAGTCAGTCATACCGTTCGCCACTATAAGAATGCCAATGTCTGGAACTAGTCCATGGCAAAACCTACGCGTCATCTCCTCTGGGTCTGCAACTAGACTAGGAGCGAAACGGCTCAGGCGACTAAACTATGTCGTATACTCATCAACAAAACGGTTCCCCTGTTGGATGTTCTGGAATCGTAGCCCCATGGCTACCCTAGTGGTGGTCGAGAAGAATTTCTTCTTGAACTGGGTCTTGAACTGATCCCAAGTGGCCTTCCCTCTCGCAAATAGCGGCTCATTTCGGAACCAAACTTCTGCCAAGTCTATCGACAGAAATTCTGCTGTCTCGACCTGGAGGTCACTCGGCAACCTAGCTCCAAGGGGTTTTCTCTCTACCGAGTCTAGCCAGTCATCTGCTACTACTATGCCCTCAGTCCCTAAGAACTCCTTGGGGTTCAGACCCATGAAGTCCTTGATTGTCCCCGCTCTCTGTCGTGGCTCTACAGGTGGTGGGACCATGATACGTTCCTCAGAACGCTTCATGCTCTGGCAGAGTAGGGTGGTCTGCTCCTGATGGGTTGTCAGGAACCCCTGGGTCATAGTGAGAAGTTGGTTTCCGTCGAGTGTGACGAAGCCTGGACAGGTATAGTAATAGGTGGTGGTGGGAGTATCGGGTCCTGCTGGGACTGTGATGTGGAAGGTGGTGGAGGCATTTGGGTTGGTGGATTTGTGGAGTGGGGAAGTGTGGTAGGTGGAGATGGAGGTGTATCGGTCAACTGGTCAACCGACTGGATAGGGAGTGTGCCATTCTCAGGTGTGACAGACTGGGATGAGCGGGTGAGCACCATCTAAATAAATAAAAGGGACTTATAAGGACTCTTTAAAGTAAACAATCATAAATAAGAAAATTTAATTGTAATAGAGAGCATGTGATGCGTTTCCTATGTTGCAATCCTGGTAATCCTCTAGATGTTCTAAGCGTCATTCCTAGTGTTGTCTAATTACCTTAAGTTCCTAATTGCAGGCAAGCTTGGTACAATGACGTAACCAAACAATTTAGTCAGGACCTGCGTGGGCCACCACTAAAAATATGTCACGATTCGCTACCCAAATTATTGGATCGGGCCGAGTCATGTCCAGCCTACGCTTGAGATAAAGCGTAGTAAACTGTTCTAAAGATAACAAGGTAAGACTAAAATGTGCTAACAGTTCTATATGTAATAAAGAGTCATAAACGATCCAAACACAAAAGTCATCTCGTATAATAGTAAGTCCAAGTACAAGTCCGAAATGTAAAGCTGGATACAGGTCCAGTCACAAAATACATAGTCTAATACATGACTACTCTCAAAAGTCCAAAGTAAATAGACAACTAGGCGAGTTTCCTCGCAGGTACATCCTCGTAAGATAAAGCCTGGTCCTCGGCAGTAACTCCATAATATGAATCACAGAGCAACTCCTCCTCAGTAAGTATACCAACAACGTTATCCTGTCAGGACGGGAGCAAGTACTGAATCTAACAAACATATAATAATGATCATGTGATAAAAAGAAATGACATGTTTATCCAGTTTTAGATACATTTTATCATGGCAATAATTATTTGTTTTAAAGTTTAAAACCGTAGCATATACGTGAATCGGTCAATAGGTGAATAGGATGTACAGCGGTACATATCAAGTTTTCTGGCATGCACATACGTGCACGAACGGCATCGGTGTATATCCATACACAAACGCGAGATCAGAACATACGGTAAAGTTACATATAGAATGTTACCGTACACGGTAAATACATACGGAGAAGGGGGTCATGATTACGTATGCTACTAACAGTTTTTTCTTAACCCGTTATTTAAACATGTGATAAAATATGAAACTGTCCTAAGCATGGTAGAAACTGAAAGTAATACAACATGTGAAGTTTTAACTTGCTACCCCAAGGATCAGCATTTAATATGGTTGGAAAATCACAGTTTATTGTTATAGCAGTATGTAAAGTTTGTAGAGGTACTTGTCTTTAGCAAAGCAAAGCAACGATAAAAATACTATAGATGCCTGGTGACTCGTCACTGTAGAAATAACACATAAATTTAGTTTTTATACTAAGTTAAACACTAAGACACTAGTTGTGTGCTACGACTTTCTAACTGGACACCTAGCTAAATGATGACTTTAGCATAGAAGACCAATGTGAGGTGACACAATACTCTAACTAACTTTTTAGGGACTTTACACTAGTGCGGGGTGAGGTCCAATACGTCTATAACTCAAAACAACACGAAACATTGAAAGTCGTAATTATTCAATAAATAAATCAAACTGTACACTATGTTCCAACAATTTTTGAGATAGACAAAATGCTCCATTTTACATAAAATAAAGTACCATAATGATCCTTGTTAATTATAGAAATTTATACTAATTTTTTTGGAATTTATAAACATTCATAAATATTTATTAAAATCAGCAAACATATGTATCCTAAAAATGAGTTCTATTTTCCCATTTTTATAAAATATCAAATTGCTTACTAAATGCTGAAAAATTATAATAAATTAGCTAAATTAATATAGTATTTACATACAATTTTTACCAGATTTTTACAGTAATTAAAAAATATATAGAAATTCAAAAACAGTAAGTAACACTTTCTAGAAAATAATTAATTAATTATTTACTATTTTGTCCATGTAGTCAAAATTGAACCGAAGTCCAGATACAGGATCCAGAGCCATGAATCAAGTCCAATATGACTTGTACAGACTCTGAATGTATTAGACACAATTGGGCCCAAAAACCCATGTTAGGCTTGGACATCAATTGGTCATAATCAATAAAATACAGAAATTTAAATATAAATAATATATTTTTAAAGTGATAAAATATGCAAGTCACAAAGTTATATAATAAAGTAACTTGTGAAATTTTACATAATAATATTTTGTACAAGGTAGAATTTGAAATACATATATAAATATACAACAACAATATTTATATATAGACATATAAATATATAGATATTATATATATATATATATATATATATATATATATATATATATATATATATATATATATATATATATTTTTTTTTTTTTTATATATATATATATATATGTAAAAATACTAAAAATAGAACATATATATATATATATATATATATATATATATATATATATATATATATACAAATACTGTATATATATATACATATAAAACAATATATATATATAATAATATATATATACATAATACATATATATATATATACATATATATAAATACATATATACATATATACATATATAATAAAATAAAATAAAAACAAAAATAAAACAAAAAGAAGAGGGAAAGGGGGCTCAAACTCGGCCGGGGGGGTCGGGTTTGATCGCGCTTGGGGAATGGGTTAGAGTTAGTTTTAAGTTAGATTTTTAGGTTAATGGGTTTTAACCCGATAGCAGCCCAGTAACCCGTTAACCCTATAGTCTGTGTCCTGACAGTTAAGGACACAAGGATACACGAGTCTCGTGTCCGGGTCATGTACGACACGCACGGGTCGAGTTGGACGTGTCCAGACTTACCACTAGGTTCGTCAGGACGCGGCGAGTCACATATGTGAAGACGAGTCATGTCGGAGAAGGAAAAACAAAGTGACACGTACGTGTCCAAGTCGAGCGGGCTGTTGGTACGACGACAGGACGGAGGAAGCGTCAGCGTCGCGGCGCTGGGGTGGCGCTGCACTCGCCTTGGCATGGCGAACTCGTCGGTGGTGGTGGATGGTGGTGTAGGCGGCTGTGGAGGTGGCGCTAGGGGGTGGCCGGAGTTAGGGTTGAGGTGACGTGAAATGGGGTGGAGATGGGCTGGTGATCGTCGAAGATGAACTAGGATTAGGGTTTCGATCTGGGGGGGGTATTTATAGGGGGAAGGAGGTCGGTGTTAGGGCTAGGGTCGGCCGAAAAAGATGGGTGAAGTCGGTGGTCGTCGGGGCAGCTGGCCAGTCGACGGGGGTAGTTGAGAGGAGAGAGAAAGAAACGTGGGGGGGCGATTGGCAAATTACAGCAAGGTCCCCCGAAGATTGGGGTCTTGCAAATTAACCCTAAGCCTAACAGTTTGCAAATTATTATTTACAAATCACAATTAGAACAATTCACTAATTTGCAAACTGATATAATAACAATTTGACAAATTGCATAATGATATTAAAACAAATTTAAATATTACAAAATAATATATTTTGGTTTAAAAATTATTTAAAAATTATTTAAAAATTTTAGAAAAATTTCTAATAATTATTATAAATCATTTTAACGCTAAATAGGTCATTAACATCTAATTAACACTAATTAAACCAAATTTGAAAAACAAGGGCTGACAAAACCAGCCCTGCAACCATGGGCTCTGATACCACTTGTTGGGAACGTGGTGTGACCCGAACCGGAGTTGACCCATGAGGTGCGATATTGAATTGGGTCCATATGCCTTAAAAGAGAATTCTCCTATAAGGCCTGAACCCATTCCAATTATCTACACCACATGATCCCATCGCCTACCCGATGTAGGACTAAATTACCAACTCTATTGTCACCTCCCATTTGAGCACTCAACCGGAAACAAGATACAACCCAATAATTGACTGTGAAATGGACTAGGCATACCCTAGTGTTGTGCTAGATATGTAGTTGGATAGACTCCCATTGGAATATGGAAACTTTTGTTCATTCAGAGGTGATGTGGACACGATGAATTAAAAATTTCTGAAAAGAATATGGTTGAGAAAATAGGGATGATCTATCTGTTCAGAGATGAAGATTGGACTCGACAAGTTTTTTTAACTAACTGAGGTAATATGGACTTGTTAGATGGAAATTAGATATGGTAACTTTGTTATAATAGACCAAAAAACAAATGCTACTAATCCAACTTGGAATTAGTAGCAAGATACCTCTAGACCAACTAGGATATAGAGATGGAATAAGCAAGAGTGCACGGGTTTTGTGAAAGGTAATATGGACGTGACAAAGTCTATTAATCTATTGGAGAGAATAAAAATAACATCACTGGAAGTCTTTAAAAGTAGATACACTATCCATGGCATACCAACAATGTGATATAGATAATGAATATAGAATTAAAGGACATGATAGTTTAGAAACCAGTTAATCCATAAAGGATTGAAACTATTGATCGTTCTGAGGTATAGCTGGATGTAAAGAATAATAGACTCTACTGGGGGAAGATAAGGTCAACTTCACTAAAAATATTTATAAGGCGGATTCACTATCCATGTCGTACCAATACTATGGTATAGATAATGGATATGGAAGACTATCAGAGTATTAAAGGATATGATAGTTTAGAAACCATAAATCCACAAAGGATTGAATACTATTGATCGTTTAGAGGTATAATTGTACGAGAAAAAAAAGAAACTGCTAGAAAAGATAAAGATACCTTAATTGAGAAATCTTTACAAGGTGGATCATTATCCATGTCGTACCAATACCGTGGCACATATAATAAATATGGATGAAAACAAGACTATCAGAGGTATAAGAGGACATGATAATTCTGTTAACAGATGATCTATTTTGCTCAGAGGTACTGGTGGTTGAAAAAAAAATGTTTATGCTCAGAGGTAATATGAACATGGCAAAAAAATGTTAACAAAACTCTGCTGGAGAAATGGATTTTAACTAACGAAGGTTTAGGACGTGTTAGTCGAAAGAAAAATCATTCAGAGCTATAATTAGGCATGATGATCTTCTGGAGATATATTTGACTCAAACCGTTCAGAGGTATAACTGGATATAAAGGTTCGAAGCGAGAAATATTGAATTTTTATGAGAATATCCCGCAAAAAAGATTATTATAACCCATTTTGTTCTATATGGGTTTTTTTGTTACTATATATATATATATATATATATATATATATATATATATATATATATATATATATATATATATATATATATATATATATATATATATATATATATATATATCTCCCAAATATATATATATGGGAGATATAGGTTGGCTTGAATAGGAACGTGTGATTAAGAACAATTTTTTTAATTCTAAGAAAAGCTAGAGAATGTCGTCCGACCATTTTTCAACGATAAACCTTAAAAGGAGCTAGCCAATTGAGACAAGTTACGGATATAAAGAGCTTATAACATCATGCCATTAAATGAATAGATCAAATTGAATAGTCTTTGAGAAAAGAGAAAGAAGTGTGGAAATGGGATTAAATTTAGCTTCCAATTTCTTAAGAGTTTGCTTGGCGTCGTTATTGTTGGCTTGCACTACCGACGGTGGCACCGCAGGAGTCGAGGATGTGAAGAAATATGGCGCGGTTGGTGACGGCAGAACCGACAACACCAAGGTGAGTTGTCAAATATTGTGATTGGTAATGTGTGTGTATATATATATATATATATATATATATATATATATATATATATATATATATATATATATATATATATATATGTGCATTAATTCTAATGAAATTAATAATCGGCCATTTAGGTGATGTATATAATCATATTTTGATGGATGATTAGTTTTATTTTCAAGCTTAATTAAAGCTTCTGATCAGTTGCCATGCATGACTTTCTTACATAATCAATCAATCAATCACAGGCTCTCCAACAAGCATGGAGCATGGCATGCTCAGCTGAAGGAAATCAACAAGTTTTGGTCCCTCAGGGAGACTACTTGGTCGGCCCCTTAGTATTTAAAGGACCATGCAAGGGGCCAATTACATTCCAACTCGACGGAAACCTTGTAGCCCAAGCTAACCACAGAGTGTACACAAGAAATTGGATCGATTTTCGATACATCACTGGACTGACGATCACCGGAAATGGAAAGATCGACGGCCAAGGAGCGGTGGCCTGGCCTCACAACAAATGCCCCAAGAATTGGAATTGCAAGACCCTCCCAATGGTAAGTAATTTGTTCAACTAGCTGATATAATGCATTACTGTAATGTAATCGTAATTGCAATGTAATCAAATGAACAAAATATTTTTTTCAATCAATTACATTGCGATTTCGATTACATTACAGTGTACCAAACGAGACCTTAGTATGAATAGACTGATAAGAAGCTCTATTTTGTTGTGGTCATTTGTTTTACTTCTCTCTCCTTTTCCTAGAATTTCGTCTTCAGCAATATAAAAAATGCAACAGTTAGCGGCATCTCCTCCGTCAACAGCAAGTTTTTCCACATGCAAATCTACGCATCCCAGAACATCGACATCAACAATATCAAAATCGAAGCCCCCGACGAGAGCCCCAACACCGACGGAATCCACGTGGCATGGTCGAGCAACGTCACCATTTCAGACTCCAATATTGGTACAGGCGACGACTGCGTCTCGGTTGGCAACAAGACAACCAACCTAACGGTTGTTGGGGTAACCTGCGGTCCTGGCCACGGCATTAGCGTTGGTAGCCTTGGCAAAAATCCCGGTGAGGGGGATGTTGTAGGCTTCACCGTGAAGAACTGCACCATGACCGGTACGACGAATGGTGTAAGGATCAAGACATGGAAATCGAAGCCGTCTACCGCTTCTAGTAGATTGAAGGTTACCGATTTCATCTTTGAAGACATTGTCATGAAGAATGTTTCCAACCCTATCATCATCGATCAGGAGTATTGTCCCTATGCAGCTTGTCCCGAATCCGTAAGAATTTTAGTAATTAGCTCATGAAAATTATATATATAATATCATTTATTTTCATGATTTAATTTAATTATAAGGTTTAATTTCTGCATGCATGCAGTCTCCATCTCGGGTCAAGATCGAACGTATAGCATTCACAAACATCAGAGGTACCTACAACTCGGACCACGCGATCAAATTGGTATGTAGCGCAGCGCTTCCATGTGAAGGTTTGGTGCTTAGAGACATCAATTTGGAGCGTGTTGTTGGCAGCAACATCAACTTGGAGCAGCGGCAGCAGCAAGTGGAGGAAGCCAACTCAAAGTGTCTTAATGTGAAGGGTTTATCCAAGGCTAATGTTAACCCTGACCCTTGCATCTCATCTCATCCCATCTGATCTCATCTCATCTCATCTCATCTTCCAAAGCAACCAACACGTCGACAATATATATTAGGGCAAACTTTGATTTGTACGGCTCCCTCTTACTAGTTTCCAAATTCAAGTCTCATGTTGACAAGTCTTTATGTATAAACTCTCCCTTGAGTGTACAACTTTCAATTAAATGTATTTACAGATTTTTTATGTTCAATTTCTATCTTTCTGGTTCAAGCCAAACGATTGTAACCATTTATAATCGTTTTTAGTCACATACTGCTTGTTGAATATGAGGATGGAGAGGAGTTGTATGTGTCTTATGCGTGTCAAATAAAAAATTAGTATCAGCATAACATGCAAAGTAGACATTATTCTAGGGATCAATGAGGTGTGATACATTCTGAGATGTGTAGGGATAGAATAAGCCCATATTTGTTGTAACTTTTGAAATGTTGAAAGATGTATCTAATACCGTTCCAGGTGGCATGTTGACGCGGCACTAAAGCTATCTAAGAGACTCACATTGAATGAAAGGTTTGGTCGCATTGAGCTTAGTACAATAACATGCCAAATGCACTTCGACATGGAACTTCATGCTATAATACCTCTTCATCGTCTTTCTTAGGACAAAATAGGTCCCATTCAGTATCTAAAGCTTAGTACAATAACTTGCTAATTGCACTTTGATATGGAACTTCATGCTTTATAGCTAATTAATACCTTCAGGATATTGAAGCGACGTAATACCTTCATGATTAAGAAGAATACCATAACAGGGTCACATTGAGCTTAGTACAATAACATGCCAATTTCACTTCGAAATGGAACTTCATGCTCTAATACCTCTTCATTGCCTTTCATAGGACAAAATAGGTCACATTTAGTATCTGGAGTATGAACGATCATAATCAAAGGGCGAATTAGTACCTTCAGGATATTGAGGCGATGTAATACCTTCATGATTTAATTCAATTGGTGCACTAGAATGCCATATGTAAAATGCCTAAGTTGTAGACTTCAATAAAATAGAGTTCTCATTTAGTATCTAGAGTACAAACGATCATATCTATAATGCTCAAGTTGTAGAATTAGCTATGGTTGTCTTGGGTAAAGAGAAGTCATATGAGAGTGAACAAGAAGTAGCGGTAAACTAGTAAGTTGTTTTTGAATGATATATAGGTTGTTCGTGTTGTCATTTTATTTGCTTGTTGTTTGGAATTAAGGACATAAATAGCTTGGTAAAACCCTTCCTAAAATAATATGGTTTGATTGGTAAACTAGAAATTACAAGAATTAAATATCCTTAATGATGAACTAGGGAGAAGGTAATGCAGGAGTGGTAATTTGAAAAAAAACTAGACTAGCATGCAAACGAAATATAAATAGTGTACACATGACTAGGTAGGGTTGTTTAGAGAGGAGTGAAGGAAGCAGAGAATTGATATTGTTGGCACAAAATTGGATTACACATAGAAGAATTTTACTTTGGACGAACAGTAACTTAAGAAAATTGGTCAGACTTTTTGGGCAATTAATGATTTAAACAATATGGTCATAGTTTATAAGAATGCAAACTTAGGATCCTTTCTATGGTAGAGTGTTGCCATAGAGTGTATGACTTAAACTTGAGATGTGAGGTGGCTAAAACCAACTAGTAGACTAAAACTTATAGGAAATCTGGTCCATTTAAGAGGGGTGTGATAGAGTATCAAAATGGTTATTGAATGCTCCTTTTAGGATTTTTTGCTTCCCTTTATTTGTTACCCTCTACTTTGTTGGGAACACGGTGTGACCCGAACCAGAGTTGACCCATGAGGTGCGAAATTGAATTGGCCCCCATATGCCTTAAAGAGAATTCTTATGTAAGGCCTGAATCAATCCCAATTATCTACACCACATGATCCCATCGCCTACCCGATGTGGGACTAAATTACCAACTCCATTGTCACCTTCCATTTGAGTGCTCAACTGAAAACGAGATACAATCTAACAATCTTCACCTTAGCTCATTTTCACTAGCCGAATAGCCTTAGCACATTGCTACATTTGTTCGTTTCGCTAGCCGAACAACCATAGTACCCCTGCTACCTTTTGCTCGTTTTCGCCAGTTGAACAATCTTAGCACTCCTTGCTACCTTTTTATTCGTTCTCGCCAGCCGAACATCAAGGAGATCCAACATATTGTCATCTCGATTCGTTCGACCACAGAACCAAATTGACATGTTCATCCACACATGTCATGCCCAGAACCAGAATACTAGAGAGCGGAGGACAGATACAACCAGCTACGTACATTGAAGTGCAACCCACCTCGTAATGCGGTCATGGCTGTCTAGATACGTAAGGGTTTATCTACAAGCCAACAGTCTCTTATGGTCAAGAACAAGCCTAGCGTCTCAATCTCAAGCAAACAAATAATTGTTACAAGAGGTTAGATCATCAGACATACAAAGGCATCACAAATATTACATATTCAGATGATCATGAAGCTAGTCATACAAAATGCGAGACTAGCAAGAGTTAGGTCATACGTGATCAACCCTAGGATTTGTCAATCATGTTACAGCCCTTAGGCAGACAGAAATAAAATTTCAACACGAGCTAACACGTGCTCGGCGGCTAAACGCCTCAAAAGAATAATTTACAATAGAGTGGGAGAGCAAAATAAAAAACCCACTCGTTGCCACGGTTACGCCTGATGTTCACCTTCTGGCTGAAAGGCAAGTAGATCCTCGGGTATCACTCCGAAATCTGGCCATACAAAACCAGCTAGGTTAGACCCCAGAAAGAGCAAGTGCTACAAGGAAGGCTCTACTTAGAAACTAAAACCAGCATAAATGAATAGAAGAACTAATAAAAGAACATAATTAAATAACACAAAAGAGATGCTTCAAAGGACATACTAGCTTGTATTAAGAAAACAAGAGGTGGAATATAATTTCTATGTTAATCATGAGACAATCATTCAGGTACGGTCAATCAAGTCCTACGGCTTGCTATCATTAGCTAGATAGGGTTGTCACAGACCTAGTTACTAACAAAATGTAATGAAATATTTTCGCAGTTACAAGTCCTGCAGACTATCTAGGTTATCCAGGCGAGGTTACAAGAGTTACAAGAGTTATCAAAATTACTAGTGTACTTTAGTACTTATGATTCAAGAAGTACAACACATGACCGTGTGCTAGAAATGTGCCCTATTCCTCGACAGGCTACAAGTCCACAAGTATGGCCGGGATAACAGGATCGTCTGTAATTAGAAAATCTCTCTATATGAACTACTTGATCAATCAAGTCATTAACCTAGTCAGATTCATTATGAATTCCTGACTGTGGTAACCAGGAATACATGTCCTAGACATGGTACAAGACGAGACATGTAACTTGTACATGCACAATCAACCACGGAGTCAAGACAAGAGTTACACTAGCAAGACAGGAATAGCTGTCGCAACAGCAATCAAGATTATACATGTCATGTCAGATTTACTTGTCATGTCAAGAGTACTTGTCAAGAGTGCGCCAACTATCAAGATTATATAAGACGGGCTCATGTTATCATGTTCAAGTCAAGTCAATATTCAGTTCAAATCTCATCAAGCTCAAGTTCTATCATGCATAGTATTAACAAGTTATCAAGCCGGGATCATATTGTCATACCGTGTTCAGGTCAGGTTCTAGTTACAGTCAAGTACTGTCATGCTTAAGTTACTGGTTCCATGGTGGATAGTAGTCAAGTCAGGTCGTTACAAGATAGGTCAAGTACAGGGTACATGTATATAACAAAATATTACAAGAGAAGAAGCATGGATAGGTTCACTTGGACCACATTGATAGGTTCACTCTTGTAAGTTGTTTAACTCTTGTAAGTTGGGTAGAATACCTCCCGACCTAACCATATTTTGTGGACCACATTGATAGGTTCACTTGGACCATAGACTTCAGTAGACCCTAACTTATCTAGTCAACCAAGCCGACTGCATAGGCCCAAATTTCGGACGGAACTTAGATTTTAAAGGATCTTGGACTATTTAAATTTCCTTCATCATCCACTACTTATATTTGACTAACTTATGTTGCTATTATAGCCTAGTTTTGCAAGCTTACTTTTTATTGAGCTTGTTCGTGACATATGTTTATTGTGGGCGCCCATTAATATATTGTCTAATCAGAACCGACGTATTATGGTCTGATCAACCATAGTGCACTTGGTTCGCTTTTTGTATATTGTTCAACGTGGATAGAGACATAGTTAAACCTGGCCTTAGAGTCTCATCCGCGACTACCTTGACAATTCTTCCTGAAATTTTTCCATCGTTGTTGAACCACATATTGGTATTCAAAACATACTCTTTGAACTCTTGTTGGATTTCGCCTTTTAACTATTCTAGACAAAGCTTGCGATTGATAGATAGACCAAACCCTTCTCCTATGACCATAATATTGGTATATACTTGGGGATAGTTGACCACTGACCAACCAATATGACTATATCTCCGCCTTAAGCTACTTCCATCGTACTATCATGATTTTTTTTTACCTTGACTAGCAATCCTCGTTCAATTCCAAAATCGTGAATTATTTCGTCGTTATCGGAATCACGATTTTCTAAAGCATATTTATCGTTTCGTTGCCTCGTCCAATGATCTGTGTTGCCTTACCCTCGTATATTCTCACCCCCTTACTTATTCTTAATTTCGAGGACGAAATTCTTGTAAGTTGGGTATGATGTAAACCCCCTAAATTTCTACTTAAATTTTTTTTATAAATTGAGTATTTCAAAATTTTTACTTGATATTTGTACGTCGCATAGTCATATTATACGTCGCGTATGAACTCAATATTTTCATATGCCTCGTCGAGTGTGAATATGTGCGAGGTACATATTTTGTAAAAATATTTTATTTTAGAAATTTGAATTTCTAAATAATAAATAATAAATAATTATTTTCGATTACTTAAAGTTGTAAAATGTGTCGCATTTAGAATTTCCAAAAACTTTATTTTACATCATGGAAGTTATATAAATAGTAATTTAAAAATGAGGTTTTATGCAAATGATCATTTTATACGAGACATAAATTTATTCTATTTTCGAATTTATTGTTATTAATACTTTATTATTCAAAAAGATATTAAAAATATATTTATTATTTTTGAAATTATTATTAATGGTATTTTTGGAAAATATATTTAAAATTTTGTGGCCATTTTTAATCTCGATTTAATTTTATGGATTTAATTTAAAAGTTTAAAGGTAGAATTTATATTTATCTTTGAGTTAGATGATCTAGATTTAAAATAGAATTTAATTTAAATTTAGATTTAAATTTTATTGATTTAAATTGAATTTATCTCTTGGGGAATTTAAATTATCCTAATCCCTATCCAACTGAGAATTCCCACATCCTATATATAGGCAGGTACTCGTCCATAATTTGCTACCATCCAAATTGTGCATCGTGTCTGTGCCTCCCAACATCCACTATATTTCCAGTACATATACAATTATCTCCACCGTGTCCGACAACCCCGGACACCGACCCGTTCCGTGTCACGCAGGACACGTACCCAATACAACATCACCCCGACACATACAATCAGACCCTAAACCTAACCTAGCCCCCGTCCAGCTAGATCCGCCGTCCGCCGAAGTTCCCAACCGGAAAGTCCCCCTACCACCACCGTCTCCTCCTTGCCCCGGCCATCCACCGCAGCAAAACACCACCTCCAGCCTCGATAACCATCCCGACTACTGCCAACAACAACCATCGTGAACATCATTCCTCGCCCATCGATTTCCCGCTGCGATCGAACTCCACCGCCGACCGCCACGGGCGACCCCTAACCCACTGCCACCGTCGAACCCCTCCACCATAGCCTCCTTCTCCACCCGACTCCGGCCATCGCCGCCCCGAACTCCTCATCTGACTCCACCATCATCACCAATCAACTCCGGTCATCCCCTGTACCACCATCACCGGCGTCCATTGACCGGCGACCCCAAAAATCACCCCCATAGCAAAGAAAAAGAAGAAGGGAACCCTTACCCTAAACTCACCTCGCTGAGCCGCCGGAACCATCTCGCCACCTCCGTCGTCCGCCGCGAGTTGCGCGGCCAGCCACCACGCCGCGCCGGTGTTCTCCGCCTCCCCCGGCCGCACGATCGCCGCTCCTCTTCGAACTCGAGCCGCGCAGCCTCCAGCACGCCATCAGCCCGCCGATCTCCTCCACCGCCTCCGTGCGGATACCCCAATGATCAGCTCCGCCCCGGCCTCAGTCGCGACGTCGCCCGCGGAGACCTTCGTCGAACCGGTGAGACTCCTTCCCCGCCGGCGCCAGCGCACGGACCGCCGCCGCCTTCACAAGCCGTCGGTCGCACGTACAGCCTTCCACTGGCCGCGTCCCTTTCCGACCAGTCTCCCGGAGCCGTCGCCGGCGTCCACGAACCCCACTGCCGGAGCCGTCCGGTTAAAACCCCTCTCCCAATTTTTTTCTCTCTCTCATCTTCTCACAGTAAATCGAACAGGAGGGGGGGCTATCTTTAAGGGATATTAGTGTTATTAATATAAATATTATTATTATTATTATTAAAGAGGGATGTATGGTTTTGGGTTTAATTTGTTATATTAATATTGTTATTAATTAGTATTATTTTCTGATTACAATATTAATTAGAGTAAATTAATTACACAGTTTATAAGTTGTATTATCATTATTATTATTATTAAGGAGGACCATATTGTTTTTGGGTTTAAGTTTTTTTATTATTATTAATATTTTTATCATTATTATTAAATTATTAGTGTTATTATTTATATATTATTATTATTATTAGTTTGTTAAATATTATTAGTTACATTATTATTATTACTATTATTTTAATTGAATTGAGCAAATATTTTCTAGCAAATTTTAAGTTAATTTTAAACACTAAAATATTCTTTTCTATTTATATATTTGACCAGTTATACTTTTGGTCTAAATGATTTAAAAGTATTTTTAAAATATTTATCTAAAATAGATATTTTAAATTATGAAATATAGTTTCCACCATAATCATATTTACAACTTAGAGTATTTGACTAATAAGATATAATTTTCAATTATATATACATATTTTCAAAGTATTCCGTAAATGAATTTTTACGAGTAAACATGTTTTTAAAAAGTAATATAAATATTTTCTAAGGAATTTGTACACTATCTACTCCACGAATTCTTCCAATTATCCTCATTACTCATGACTAATCACATGTTCCTATTTTCTCGCAATTTTGGACCATTACATCAACCCCGGCCATTGGACTATTCAGAACTTGTCAGAACACCGCACCACATCAGGCGATCCACCAGACAAGACACCTTGCCTTTACTGTTTAATTTTTTGCTCAATATCATGCATGCTTTTTCTTTTCTTTAAGTTGTTCTTTCAAAATATATAGATGCAAATTATTATACTTTATGCAATTGGCTTAGAGTTAAGAGACCACCGTATGTTTAGTGCATCTCATAAACTGTCACGATGTGCCACGGATTGTGTGTGAGTGGTGAGTCACATATAGCTTCGGACTTGCGTACCGATCGTACATCGGTGCGTACAGGCCGTGCGTTAGGATATAACTGTCAACAAATTGTGTAGAAGACTTGGCGGTTATTAAGGATTAAACAGTGTCGTGGAGACGACGCATGTATAGTATCATTGGGGAGAGGGGACAGTTATTAGCGTAGGGGCTACATTTTATTTTTTACACACATTTTGGGCCGAGGGTGACTCTTATGAGCACTACCTTCTGTCCAAGGCCGATAGTGACTCGGATGAGCGCTACTTACTGCCACTCTTTATTTACTCTGCTGAGCCTACAGCCCCTGCGTAGAACGTTGTCCTCAAATTGCATATCACCTAGAATGGGTAGGAACCTTTACTCATGCATACTTTTCTGTTGAGCTCATTTATTCAGTTTATCGGCATGATATTATGTGTCTTGTTACGTCCCTCTGAGGACCTGGTTATCTCTCCAGGTGTGTGTTTCGTAATGTCTTGCAGGTGCTCTAGCTAAGGCCATGACTTGCGCTCTATTCCGTCGTGATGATTACTCTTGGATTCATCACTTGCTCTCGCTTGCTCAATTCTTTCCTTGTATATTTTTTTCCATATTTAATTTAGTTGGTAGTGGATTTATCTCCGTCCAACGATTGTACTATAAATATTCAAGTTGATTTTATACCATTATCATGTTTATTGTGGTTGAGATTTAGTTTGTCTTAGATTACTATATTTTACAGCTTATGTATACGTACAAGGTTTCCGTATATTGGAGTGTACTTTGTATGTATACAGCTGGCATGATACGTATCTAGTCCTAAGTATTTGGGACTTGGGCGTTACATGTTTTTTGTGGTGGCCCATGCAGGTCAAGTTTGCCGTTTCGGTTACATGAATATACCGAGCGGGCCTGCAATCTAGGATTAGAGTCTAGAAATTTCATCCACTTACTTGATCACCTTCTTTAATTCAAATTTTGAACTCTCGTTCGACCTCCTTGAATTGCATCTTGCTTGACTCCTTCTACCGTAAATTCTTAGTTTCGTGTTTAGTAAGATGACTACACTAGTATATGCCCATTGAGGTTATACTTGAGTATAAGGGCATTTATTTTTCCTAGAGATATGATCATAAGGATTAGTTAATTCCAAGTTGGGTAGTAGCATATTACCGCCATCAAAGGATAGTTGAAATTTTATTTTTAAATTTACAAGGTGGTATACACAAGAGGATAGCTAGATCGAGGAAGCAAAATTTTTATGAATTTTTGAAATTGTGAAATAGTTGTGAATTATTAGGGATATGAAATCAATCTGAGAAATATCTTGAGTTTTTATATTGTGACACTTGATTTACGGTTAACTTAAGTTTGGATTGTAATATGATAAAGTTTATCTCGAGATTATTTAAAGAGTTTAAATTATGATTTTGTAGACGACTAGAGAAACGAAAGTTTAGAAGGGAAAGAACTTGAGGTTTTAAATTGTACGTACGATTTATAAGTTTATTAAATTTGAAGAAATGATGGAAAAAATTTGTTTAAATTTTTTGGAAGATATCGACTTTGAAGTAAAAATTCAAATTTCAAATGTTGTCCTATGATTTATGGTTTATAGAGTTATTTAAATTTTGAGTTAAAGCCTTGATTATGGATATTTAAATTTTGGTAAAAAAAAAGTATGTTCATTTTGCGATATACAAGGACTATTTTGAGATTGATTAGAGATTTAAATTAAACTTGACAGGCTAAGATAATTGGTAATTGAGGCGGAGTATCTTAAAAATTTTATTGAGAAACTTCGAGGAACTTGAAATTTTGATTAGATCATATTGGTAGAGGACCAAGAAGCAAGAAAGGTCACCCTAGTAAGATAGAAGTATTCTACATTAGATTGCCATGCCACCTATGATTATGATATTGCATATACACAAGTATAGTTAGTCATCGACCAAACCGATGAACATATCCTTTGACTTACTCGACCTTCCCTCAATTCTAGATCTCTATTCGTGGCCATCTAATTGTTTGAAACTTATAAATGATTAGAATCACTCCCTTAACCATACCCTTATCCATGAGACTATTTTTTCTCTAAAAACTGTATTCTAACTTATTTTACCTTGATTTACTAGAATCCAAATTATCTTTATTTCATACTTTAACTTGGTCATTTATTTTGTGCGTTAATCATTATCTCATGACTCCCACTTTCCTTTTTAAATTCTTTTGTGTCCTTTGTCGTGACTTCGATATTTGGAGCACAACACTAGACTTTTCCTTTCAATCAACTTCACATGCAGGATCTAGACGAGCTCATCTTCATGTAGGTATATCATGTCCCACTAAAACACGTTCCCTTGTACTCTATTTTTATGATGCGACTTTCGAGTCAAAATGGCTTGCTATAAATCCTACCATAATACTATGGTCCTTTATGACTTCGGTTAGAAATCAAATCTTGACTCAAGTCTTTTGACCCGATACTGATTGTGACCTAGTTAATTCTTGGAATGTTTAATCTTGCGCTTTACCTTGATTGCTTGACCCATTGACCCCTTTACACTACTAGTTTAACTCTTGTAAGTTGGGTAGAATACCTCCCGACCTAACCATATTTTGTGGACCACATTGTTAGGTTCACTTGGACCATAGACTTCAGTAGACCCTAACTTATCTAGTCAACCAAGCCGACTCCATAGGCCCAAATTTCGGACGGAACTTAGATTTTAAAGGATCTTGGACTATTTAAATTTCCTTCATCATCCACTACTTATATTTGACTAACATATGTTGCTATTATAGCCTAGTTTTGCAAACTTACTCTTTATCGAGCTTGTTCGTGACATATGTTTATTGTGGGCGCCCACTAATACATTGTCTAATCAGAACCGACGTATTATGGTATGATCAACCATAGTGCACTTGGTTCGCTTTTTTTATATTGTTCAACGTGGATAGAGACATAGTTAAACCTGGCCCTAGAGTCTCATCCGCGACTACCTTGACAATTCTGCCTGAAATTTTTCCATCGTTGTTGAACCACATATTGGTATTCAAAACATACTCTTTGAACTCTTGTTGGATTTCGCCTTTTAACTATTCTAGACAAAGCTTGCGATTGATAGATAGACCAAACCCTTCTCCTATGACCATAATATTGGTATATATATACTTGGGGATAGTTGACCACTGACCAACCAATATGACTATATCTCCGCCTTAAGCTACTTCCATCGTACTATCATGATTTTTTTTACCTTGACTAGCAACCCTCGTTCAATTCCAAAATCGTGAATTATTTCGTCGTTATCGGAATCACGATTTTCTAAAGCATATTTATCGTTTCGTTGCCTCGTCCAATGATCTGTGTTGCCTTACCCTCGTATCTTCTCACCCCCTTACTTATTCTTAATTTCGAGGACGAAATTCTTGTAAGTTGGGTAGGATGTAAACCCCCTAAATTTCTACTTATTTTTTTTTATAAATTAAGTATTTCAAAAATTTTACTTGATATTTGTACGTCGTATAGTCGTATTATACGTCGCGTATGAACTCAATATTTTCATATGCCTCGTCGAGTGCGAATATGTGCGAGGTACATATTTTGTAAAAATATTTTATTTTAGAAATTTGAATTTCAAAATAATAAATATTTATTTTTTATTACTTAAAGTTGTAAAATGTGTCGCATTTGGAATTTTCAAAAACTTTATTTTACATCATGGAAGTTATATAAATAGTAATTTAAAAATGAGGTTTTTTGCAAATGATCATTTTATACGAGACATAAATTTATTCCATTTTCGAATTTATTGTTATTAATACTTTATTATTCAAAAAGATATTAAAAAGATATTTATTATTTTCAAAATTATTATTAATGGTATTTTTGGAAAATATATTTGAAATTTTGTGGCCATTTTAAATCTCGATTTAATTTTATGGATTTAATTTAAAAGTTTAAAGGTAGAATTTATATTTATCTTTGAGTTAGATGATCTAGATTTAAAATAGAATTAAATTTAAATTTAGATTTAAATTTTATTGATTTAAATTGAATTTATCTCTTGGAGAATTTAAATTATCCTAATCCCTATCCAACTGGGAATTCCCACATCCTATATATAGGCAGGTACTCGTCCATAATTTCCTACCATCCAAATTGTGCATCGTGTCTGTGCCTCCCTACATCCACTATATTTCCAGTACATATACAATTATCTCCACCGTGTCCGACAACCCCGGACACCGATCCGTTCCGTGTCACGCAGGACACGTACCCAATACAACATCATCCCGACACATACAATCTGACCGTAAACCTAACCCTAGCCCCCGTCCAGCCTAATCCGCCGTCCGCCGAAGTTCCCAACCGGAAAGTCCCCCTACCACCACCGTCTCCTCTTTGCCCGGCCATCCACCGCAGCAAAACACCACCTCCAGCCCCGACAACCATCCCGACTACTGCCAACAACACAGTCTCCGCCACCACCATCGTGAACATCATCCCTCGTCCATCGATTTCCCGCTGCGGTCGACCTCCACCGCCGACAGCCACGGGCGACCCCTAACCCACTGCCACCGTCGAACCCGTCCACCATAGCCTCCTTCTCCACCCGACTCCCGCCATCGCCGCCCCGAACTCCTCATCTGACTCCACCACCATCACCAATCAACTCCGGTCATCCCATGTACCACCGTCACCCAGCGTCCATTGACCGGCGACCCCAAAAATCACCCTCATAGCAAAGAAGAAGAAGAAGGGAACCCTAACCCTAAACTCACCTCGCTGAGCCGCCGGAACCATCTCGCCACCTCCGTCGTCCGCCGCGAGTTGCGCGGCCAGCCACCACGCCGCGCCGGCGTTCTCCGCCTCCCCCGGCCGCACGATCGCCGCAACTCTTCGAACTTGAGCCGCGCAGCCTCAAGCACGCCATCAACCCGTCGATCTCCTCCACGGCCTCCGTACGGATACCCCAACGATCAGCTCCGCCCAAGCCTCAGCCGCGACGCCGCCCGCGGAGACCTCCGCAGAACCGGTGGGACTCCTCCCCCGCCGGCGCTGGCGCACGGACCGCCACCGCCTTCACAAGCCGCCGGCTGCACGTACAGCCTTCCACTGGCCGCGTCCCTTTCCGACCAGTCGCCCGGAGCCGTCGTCGGCGTCCGCGAACCCCACCGCCGGAGCCGTCCGGTAAAACCCCTCTCCCAATTTTTTTTCTCTCTCTCATCTTCTCACAGTAAATCGAAGAGGAGGGGGGCTTTCTTTAAGGGATATTAGTGTTATTAATATAAATATTATTATTATTATTATTATTAAAGAGGGATGTATGGTTTTGGGTTTAATTTGTTATATTAATATTATTATTAATTAGTATTATTTTCTGATTACAGTATTAATTAGAGTAAATTAATTACACAGTTTATAAGTTGTATTATCATTTTTATTATTATCATTATTATTATTATTAAGGAGGACCATATTGTTTTTGGGTTTAAGTTTTTTTTTATTATTAATATTTTATCATTATTATTAAACTATTAGTGTTATTATTTATATATTATTATTAATATTATTTTGTTAAATATTATTAGTTACATTATTATTATTACTATCATTTTAATTGAATTGAGCAAATATTTTTTAGCAAATTTTAAGTTAATTTTTAAACACTAAAATATTCTTTTCGATTTATATATTTGACAAGTTATACTTTTGGTCTAAATGATTTAAAAGTATTTTTAAAATATTTATCTAAAATAGATATTTTAAATTATGAAATATAGTTTCTACCATAATCATATTTACAACTTAGAGTATTTGACTAATAAGATATAATTTTCAATTATATATACATATTTTCAAAGTATTCCGTAAATGAATTTTTACGAGTAAACATGTTTTTAAAAAAGTAATATAAATATTTTCTAAGGAATTTGTACACTATCTACTCCACAAATTCTTCCAATTATCCTCATTACTCATGACTAATCACATGTTCCTATTTTCTCGCGATTTTGGACCATTACATCAACCCCAGCCATCGGACTATTCAGAACTTGTCAGAACACCGCACCACATCAGGCGATCCACCAGGCAAGACACCTTGCCTTTACTGTTTAATTTTTTGCTCAATAGCATGCATGCTTTTTTTTTCTTTAAGTTGTTCTTTCAAAAATATATAGATGCAAATTATTATACTTTATGCAATTGGCTTAGAGTTAAGATACTACCGTATGTTTAGTGCATCTCATAAACTGTCACGATGTGCCATGAATTGTGTGTGAGTGGTGAGTCGCATATAGCTTCGGACTTGCATACCGATCGTACATCGGTGCGTACAGGCCGTGCGTTAGGATATAACTGTCAACAAATTGTGTAGAAGACTTGGCGGTTATTAAGGATTAAACAGTATCGTGGAGACGACGCATGTATAGTATCATTGGGGAGAGGGGACAGTTATTAGCGTAGGGGCTACATTTTATTTTTACACACATTTTGGGCCGAGGGTGACTCTTATGAGCACTACCTTCTGTCCAAGGCCGATAGTGACTCGCATGAGCGCTACTTACTGCCACTCTTTATTTACTCTGCTGAGCCTACAGCCCCTGCGTAGAACGTTGTCCTCAAAGTGCATATCACCTAGAATGGGTAGGAACCTTTACTCATGCATACTTTTCTGTTGAGCTCATATATTCAGTTTATCGGCATGATATTATGTGTCTTGTTACGTCCCTCTGAGGACCTGGTTATCTCTCCAGGTGTGTGTTTCATAATGTCTTGCAGGTGCTCTAGCTAAGGCCATGACTTGCGCTCTATTACGTCGTGATGATTACTCTTGGATTCGTCACTTGCTCTCGCTTGCTCAATTCTTTCCTTGTATATTTTTTTCCATATTTAATTTAGTTGGTAGTGGATTTGTCTCCGCCCAACGATTGTACTATAATATTCAAGTTAATTTTATACCATTATCATGTTTATTGTGGATAAGATTTAGTTTGTCTTGGATTACTATATTTTACAGCTTACGTATACGTACAAGGTTTTCGTATATTGGAGTGTACTTTGTATGTATACAGCTGGCATGATACGTATCTAGTCCTAAGTATTTGGGACTGGGGCGTTACAGATGGAGAGAGAAAGAAACGTGGGAGGGGGGTCGATTGGCAAATTACAGTAAGGTCCCCCGAAGATTGGGGTCTTGTAAATTAACCCTAAGCCTAACAGTTTGCAAATTATTATTTGTAAATCACAATTAGAACAATTCACTAATTTGCAAACTGATATAATAACAATTTGACAAATTGCATAATGATATTAAAACAAATTTAAATATTACAAAATGATATATTTTGATTTGAAAATTAATTAAAAATTATTTAAGAATTCTAGAAAAATTTCTAATAATTATTATAAATCATTTTAAAGCTAAATAGGTCATTAACATCTAATTAACACTAATTAAACCAAATTTGAAAAATAGGGGCTGACAAGTCTTCTCTTCTTGAAAAATTTTGTCCTCGAAATTCACAAGGATAGAAAACTCTACAAACATTCTAACATAACAAGCAATGCAACAAATGACTAAGGCTACGATCAAAACTAACCTCTAAGGTATCAAGCGGAAACGGGTGGTTCCCTCGCAGCTGTTGGGTCGAACAAGTAAGGATATCTCTCCCTCATGTCCGACTCCCTCTCCCAAGTAGATTTACCCGGAGAGTGACGGCTCTAAGCTACTCGTACTAAGGGTATGACTTTGTTCCTCGGCCTCTTCTTCCTCCTGTCCAATATCTCCACTGGCTGCTCAGTAACTGCAAGGCTCGGTCCGATCTCCAACTCTGAATGATCTAGCACATGACTGGGGTCCGAAACATATTTCCTCAGCTGAGACACATGAAAGACATCGTGAACTCCTGCTAGGTTGGGTGAAAGTGCAACCCTGTAAGCTACCTCTCCAATCCTGCCAAGTATCTCGAACGGCCCGATGTATCTGGGGCTCAACTTGCCTCCTCGTCCGAACCGGATCATCCCTCTAGTAGGTGATATCTTCACTAGCACCATATCTCCGTCGGCGAACTCCATCGGTCTGCGACTAGCATCTGTCCAGTGTTTCTGCCTGTCCTGAGCAACTCTGAGCCTGTCTATGATCATCCCGACCTTCTCTGTTGCATCCGTGATCATCTCTGGTCCAAGCATAACTCTGTCGCCAACATCATCCCAAAAGAGCGGTGTACGGCATCGTCATCCATATAGTGCCTCGAAATGAGACATACCGATACTGGCTTGGTAGCTGTTGTTGTATGAAAACTCTACCAAGTACAGATGGCTCTCCCATGATCTGCCAAAGTCCAGCACACAGGTCCTCATCATGTCCTCTAGCGTCTGTATCGTCCTCCCGGACTGCCCATCTGTCTGCGGGTGGTATGCCGTACTAAACTTGAGCCGACTGCCCAACTCCTCCTGCAAGCTCCTCCAGTAGTGCAACATGAATCTGCTGTCTCAGTCCGACACGATGCTCACTGGTACTCCGTACAAGCGAACTATCTGCTGCATGTATAGCTCTGCTAACTTCTCGGTGGAAAGCCCCACCTTGAAGGGTATGAAGTGCGCACACTTCGTCAGCCTGTCCACGATGACCCAAATGGCATCCTTCCCTCCTTGGGAACGAGGAAGCCCTGAGACGAAGTCCATCATAATGTGTTCCCACTTCCACTCAGAAATAGGTAACGGCTGCAATAGACCAGCTGGCCTCTGGCGCTCTGCCTAGACCAGCTGGCCTTTGGCGCTCCGCCTAGACCTGCTGGCAAAACTAGGTATCTCGAAATGAAACGTAATACATCTCTCTTCATCCCGTGCCACCAAAGATGTTCCTACAAGTTACGGTACATCTTGTTGGCACCAGGGTGAATAGAATATCGAGATATATGCGCCTCCTGCAAGACTGCCTCTATCAGCTCTTCTTTCGGTACGCACAACCGGCTGCCATGCCTCAAGGATCCATCATCTGCTATGGTGAAGTCATCTAGCAATCCAGCTAAAGTCTGGGCTTGAAGTCTGCGAAGGCTCTCATCTGTAGACTGTGCCTCACTGATCTGCTCCATCAAACCTGACTGAATGTCAAGCGCCATCATCTGTATCACTGATCCTGGTCGAACTATCTCGATACCGACCTTCTCTATATCTTCCCGCAAATGCCGATCTATCATCAGATACCATGCCATCGGATGCCTGCTCAACGCATCTGCCACCACATTTGCCTTCCCGGGGTGATACTGTAAATCGATATTGAAGTCCTTCATCAACTCCAACCATTGTCTTTGCCTCATGTTCAGCTCTTTCTTCGTGAACACATACTTCAACTCTTGTGGTCAGTAAAGATTTTCACACGCTCTCCGTATAAGTAATATTTCCATAACTTGAATGCAAAGATCACCGCAGCTAACTCTAGGTCATGGGTAGGATAGTTTCGCTCATGAGTCCGTAATTGTCTAGATGCATAAGCACTCACTTTCCCATGCTGCTGTAGGACACATCCTAGCCCCTTTCCCGAAGCATCGCTGTATATGGTGAAACCTCCAGATCATGAAGGTAATGTCAGAACTAGAGCGGTCGTCAGCCTCCTCTTCAGCTCCTCAAATGCTACCTGGCAGTCCTCTGACCAAATGTACTCTGCGTCCTTCTGCGTCAGTTTTGTCATGGGTTCAGCTATCCTAGCAAAGTCCTGGACGAACTTCCTACAATAGCCGGCTAAACCCAGAAAGCTTCTGATCTCTGAAACTGTCGTCGGAGCCTTCCATGTCTCAACGGCAGCAATCTTCCTGGGATCCACCGAGATTCCCTCTCCAGTAACTATATGATCGAGAAACTCCACTCGGTCCAAAAAGAACTCGTACTTCGACAAGTTGGCAAACAATCTCTCCTGTCTCATAATCTCCAAAACTGTCCGCAAGTGCTCTGCGTGCTCCTCCGGCGTCTTCGAGTATATTAGGATGTCGTCGATGAATACTACGACGAACTTATCCAGATACTGGTGAAATGTCTTATTCATCAAATTCATAAAGACAGCTGGCGCATTTGTGAGACCAAATGGCATCACCAGAAACTAGTACTGCACGTACTTCGTATTGAACGCCGTCCTCTGGATGTCTGCTGCCCTGACTTTTACCTAGTGGTAATCGGATCACAAATCTATCCTGGAAAACACCTTCGCCCCACTCAACTGGTCGAACAAATCATCTATCTTGGGCAGAGGATATTTGTTCTTAATGGTGATGGTATTCAACGCCCGATAGTCAATGCACAATCGAACTGTACCATCCTTCTTCGGCACAAAGAGCACTGGCGCTCCCCATGGAGAAGTACTAGATCGAATAAAACCCTTTTTCAACAGGTCATCAATCTGCTCCTTCATCTCTATGGCCTCCTTCGGGTTCACTCTATAGCAGGCCCGGGATACTGGTGATGAACCCGATACTAAATCTATAGTGAACTCCACATCTCTGTCAGGCGGAAGTCCTGGAAGATCCTCTGGAAATACATCCATAAACTCCCTAATGATAGGGTGTGGCGGTGCTATCTCCCCAACTGTCGCACAACAGTTCGGCTCTAGGCTGATCTCCGGTCCTGTCCTCCTGACACTGAATGGTGCCGTGCCTGGAGGACTGAACAGAATACTACCCTCATGACAGTCTATAGCTGCATGGGCATAGCTAAGCCAGTCCATCCCCAATATGATATCATATCCGGGGAGTGGCATCACAAAGAATCGCCCCCTAAACTCTCTTCCAGCTATAGTAATAGAGCATCTATAGATAGCTCTAATGGGCACTGGCCCGCCTCCCGTCATTACTCTACTCATCTCCTCGGTAGGTGTAGCTACTAAGTTGTGTTTATGCATAAACTCTAATGACAGGAAGCTATGAGATGCACCGGAATCAAACAAGCATAGAGCTAGAAAAGTATACAAATAAACATGACCTGTGATGACGTCAGCCAAATAATCTGGCTCTGAAATCTGCTCCGGCTCAAGAGCCAGACTATAAGTCTTCCCCTGGGGTCCCTTCTGCTGCTGCAAATGTTGCCCAAACCTCTGCTGCTGAGTCGAAAGCGGCGGTCCTCTAGATGGTGGTCCGGCACCTGGTACTCTTGCTACTGGACAGTCCCAAAGCTGATGGGTGGTAGACCCACAAGCTAAACACAGCCCCAACCTCTTCCTACAGATGAAAGCGTCGTGGCCTGGCCTTTTACAGAATCCACACAAAGCTTCTTTCTGCTCCTGCCGGGGTCCCGGGGCTCTAACTGGCGGGGTCGGGTGATGTGATATAGGGGGACGGTAAGTCTGCTGGTGTGGCGTCGGTGCTCTCGGCTGGAAATCCTGACGCTTGGACGGTCCCTCGAGGTATACTGAAGCCGACCTCTTGCAAGACAGAAGACGCTCCTCTATGCTCCGGGCCAACTCTAGGCTCTGGTAGTAGTCAGTCATACCGTTTGCCACTATAAGAATGCCAATGTCTGGAACTAGTCCATGGCAAAACCTACGCGTCATCTCCTCTGGGTCTGCAACTAGACTAGGAGCGAAACGGCTCAGGCGACTAAACTATGTCGTATACTCATCAACAAAACGGTTCCCCTGTTGGATGTTCTGGAATCGTAGCCCTATGGCTACCCTAGTGGTGGTCGAGAAGAATTTCTTCTTGAACTGGGTCTTGAACTGATCCCAAGTGGCCTTCCCTCTCGCAAATAGCGGCTCATTTCGGAACCAAACTCCTGCCAAGTCTATCGGCAGAAATTCTGCTGTCTCGACCTGGAGGTCACTCGGCAACCTAGCTCCAAGGGGTTTTCTCTCTACCGAGTCTAGCCAGTCATCTGCTACTACTATGCCCTCAGTCCCTAAGAACTCCTTGGGGTTCAGACCCATGAAGTCCTTGATTGTCCCCGCTCTCTGTCGTGGCTCTACAGGTGGTGGGACCATGATACGTTCCTCAGAACGCTTCATGCTCTGGCGGAGTAGGGTGGTCTGCTCCTGATGGGTTGTCAGGAACCCCTGGATCATAGTGAGAAGTTGGTTTCCGTCGAGTGTGACGAAGCCTGGACAGGTATAGTAATAGGTGGTGGTGGGAGTATCGGGTCATGCTGGGACTGTGATGTGGAAGGTGGTGGAGGCATTTGGGTTGGTGGATTTGTGGAGTGGGGAAGTGTGGTAGGTGGAGGTGGAGGTGTATCGATCAACTGGTCAACCGACTGGATAGGGAGTGTGCCATTCTCAGGTGTGACAGACTGGGATGAGCGGGTGAGCACCATCTAAATAAATAAAAGGGACTTATAAGGACTCTTTAAAGTAAACAATCATAAATAAGAAAATTTAATTGTAATAGCGAGCATGTGATGCGTTTCCTATGTTGCAATCCTGGTAATCCTCTAGATGTTCTAAGCGTCATTCCTAGTGTTGTCTAATTACCTTAAGTTCCTAATTGCAGGCAAGCTTGGTACAATGACGTAACCAAACAATTTAGTCAGGACCTGCGTGGGCCACCACTAAAAATATGTCACGATTCGCTACCCAAATTATTGGATCGGGCCGAGTCATGTCCAGCCTACGCTTGAGATAAAGCGTAGTAAACTGTTCTAAAGATAACAAGGTAAGACTAAAATGTGCTAACAGTTCTATATGTAATAAAGAGTCATAAACGATCCAAACACAAAAGTCATCTCGTATAATAGTAAGTCCAAGTACAAGTCCGAAATGTAAAGCTGGATACAGGTCCAGTCACAAAATACATAGTCTAATACATGACTACTCTCAAAAGTCCAAAGTAAATAGACAACTAGGCAAGTTTCCTCGCAGGTACATCCTCGTAAGATAAAGCCTGGTCCTCGGCAGTAACTCCATAATATGAATCACAGAGCAACTCCTCCTCAGTAAGTATACCAACAACGTTATCCTGTCAGGACGGGAGCAAGTACTGAATCTAACAAACATATAATAATGATCATGTGATAAAAAGAAATGACATGTTTATCCAGTTTTAGATACATTTTATCATGGCAATAATTATTTGTTTTAAAGTTTAAAACCGTAGCATATACGTGAATCGGTCAATAGGTGAATAGGATGTACAGCGGTACATATCAAGTTTTCTGGCATGCACATACGTGCACGAACGGCATCGGTGTATATCCATACACAAACGCGAGATCAGAACATACGGTAAAGTTACATATAGAATGTTACCGTACACGGTAAATACATACGGAGAAGGGGGTCATGATTACGTATGCTACTAACAGTTTTTCCTTAACCCGTTATTTAAACATGTGATAAAATATGAAACTGTCCTAAGCATGGTAGAAACTGAAAGTAATACAACATGTGAAGTTTTAACTTGCTACCCCAAGGATCAGCATTTAATATGGTTGGAAAATCACAGTTTATTGTTATAGCAGTATGTAAAGTTTGTAGAGGTACTTGTCTTTAGCAAAGCAAAGCAACGATAAAAATACTATAGATGCCTGGTGACTCGTCACTGTAGAAATAACACATAAATTTAGTTTTTATACTAAGTTAAACACTAAGACACTAGTTGTGTGCTACGACTTTCTAACTGGACACCTAGCCAAATGATGACTTTAGCATAGAAGACCAATGTGAGGTGACACAATACTCTAACTAACTTTCTAGGGCCTTTACACTAGTGCGGGGTGAGGTCCAATACGTCTATAACTCAAAACAACACGAAACATTGAAAGTCGTAATTATTCAATAAATAAATCAAACTGTACACTATGTTCCAACAATTTTTGAGATAGACAAAATGCTCCATTTTACATAAAATAAAGTACCATAATGATCCTTGTTAATTATAGAAATTTATACTAATTTTTCTGGAATTTATAAACATTCATAAATATTTATTAAAAATCAGCAAACATATGTATCCTAAAAATGAGTTCTATTTTCCCATTTTTATAAAATATCAAATTGCTACTAAATGCTGAAAAATTATAATAAATTAGCTAAATTAATATAGTATTTAAATACAATTTTTACCAGATTTTTACAGCAATTAAAAAATATATAGAAATTCAAAAACAGTAAGTAACACTTTCTAGAAAATAATTAATTAATTATTTACTATTTTGTCCATGTAGTCAAAATTGAACCGAAGTCCAGATACAGGATCCAGAGCCATGAATCAAGTCCAATATGACTTGTACAGACTCTGAATGTATTAGACACAATTGGGCCCAAAAACCCATGTTAGGCTTGGACATCAATTGGTCATAATCAATAAAATACAGAAATTTAAATATAAATAATATATTTTTAAAGTGATAAAATATGCAAGTCACAAAGTTATATAATAAAGTAACTTGTGAAATTTTACATAATAATATTTTGTACAAGGTAGAATTTGAAATACATATATAAATATACAACAACAATATTTATATATAGACATATAAATATATAGATATCATATATATATATATATATATATATATATATATATATATATATATATATATATATATGTAAAAATACTAAATATAGAATATATATATATATATATATATATATATATATATATATATATATATATATATATATATATATATATATATATATACAAATACTGTATATATATATACATATAAAATAATATATATATATATAATAATATATATATATACATAAATACATATATATATATATATACATATATATAAATACATATATACATATATACATATATAATAAAATAAAATAAAACAAAATAAAACAAAAAGAAGAGGGAAAGGGGGCTCAAACTCGGCCGGGGGGGTCGGGTTTGATCGCGCTTGGGGAATGGGTTAGAGTTAGTTTTAAGTTAGATTTTTAGGTTAATGGGTTTTAACCCGATAGCAGCCCAGTAACCCGTTAACCCTATAGTCTGTGTCCTGACAGTTAAGGACACAAGGATACACGAGTCTCGTGTCCGGGTCATGTACGACACGCACGGGTCGAGTTGGACGTGTCCAGACTTACCACTAGGTTCGTCAGGACGCGGCGAGTCACATATGTGAAGACGAGTCATGTCGGAGAAGGAAAAACAAAGTGACACGTACGTGTCCAAGTCGAGCGGGCTGTTGGTACGACGACAGGACGGAGGAAGCGTCAGCGTCGCGGCGCTGGGGTGGCGCTGCACTCGCCTTGGCGTGGCGAACTCGTCGGTGGTGGTGGATGGTGGTGTAGGCGGCTGTGGAGGTGGCGCTAGGGGGTGGCCGGAGTTTGGGTTGAGGTGACGTGAAATGGGGTGGAGATGGGCTGGTGATCGTCGAAGATGAACTAGGATTAGGGTTTCGATCTGGGGGGGTATTTATAGGGGGAAGGAGGTCGGTGTTAGGGCTAGGGTCGGCCGAAAAAGATGGGTGAAGTCGGTGGTCGTCGGGGCAGCTGGCCAGTCGACGGGGGTAGTTGAGAGGAGAGAGAAAGAAACGTGGGGGGTCGATTGGCAAATTACAGCAAGGTCCCCCGAAGATTGGGGTCTTGCAAATTAACCCTAAGCCTAACAGTTTGCAAATTATTATTTACAAATCACAATTAGAACAATTCACTAATTTGCAAACTGATATAATAACAATTTGACAAATTGCATAATGATATTAAAACAAATTTAAATATTACAAAATGATATATTTTGATTTAAAAATTATTTTAAAATTATTTAAAATTTTAGAAAAATTTCTAATAATTATTATAAATCATTTTAACGCTAAACAGGTCATTAACATCTAATTAACACTAATTAAACCAAATTTGAAAAACAGGGGCTGACAAAACCAGCCCTGCAACCATGGGCTCTGATACCACTTGTTGGGAACGTGGTGTGACCCGAACCGGAGTTGACCCATGAGGTGCGATATTGAATTGGGTCCATATGCCTTAAAAGAGAATTCTCCTATAAGGCCTGAACCCATTCCAATTATCTACACCACATGATCCCATCGCCTACCCGATGTAGGACTAAATTACCAACTCTATTGTCACCTCCCATTTGAGCACTCAACCGGAAACAAGATACAACCCAACAATTGACTGTGAAATGGACTAGGCATACCCTAGTGTTGTGCTAGATATGTAGTTGGATAGACTCCCATTGGAATATGGAAACTTTTGTTCATTCAGAGGTGATGTGGACACGATGAATTAAAAATTTCTGAAAAGAATATGGTCGAGAAAATTGGGATGATCCATCTGTTCAGAGATGAAGATTGGACTCGACAAGTTTTTTTAACTAACTGAGGTAATATGGACTTGTTAGATGGAAATTAGATATGGTAACTTTGTTATAATAGACCAAAAAACAAATGCTACTAATCCAACTTGGAATTAGTAGCAAGATACCTCTAGACCAACTAGGATATAGAGATGGAATAAGCAAGAGTGCAAGGGTTTTGTGAAAGGTAATATGGACGTGACAAAGTCTATTAATCTATTGGAGAGAATAAAAATAACATCACTGGAAGTCTTTAAAAGTAGATACACTATCCATGGCATACCAACAATGTGATATAGATAATGAATATAGAATTAAAGGACATGATAGTTTAGAAACCAGTTAATCCATAAAGGATTGAAACTATTGATCGTTCTGAGGTATAGCTGGATGTAAAGAATAATAGACTCTACTGGGGGAAGATAAGGTCAACTTCACTAAAAATCTTTATAAGGCGGATTCACTATCCATGTCGTACCAATACTATGGTATAGATAATGGATATGGAAGACTATCAGAGTATTAAAGGATATGATAGTTTAGAAACCATAAATCCACAAAGGATTGAATACTATTGATCGTTTAGAGGTATAATTGTACGAGAAAAAAAAGAAACTGCTAGAAAAGATAAAGATACCTTAATTGAGAAATCTTTACAAGGTGGATCATTATCCATGTCGTACCAATACCGTGGCACATATAATAAATATGGATGAAAACAAGACTATCAGAGGTATAAGAGGACATGATAATTCTGTTAACAGATGATCTATTTTGCTCAGAGGTACTGGTGGTTGAAAAAAAAATGTTTATGCTCAGAGGTAATATGAACATGGCAAAAAAATGTTAACAAAACTCTGCTGGAGAAATGGATTTTAACTAACGAAGGTTTAGGACGTGTTAGTCGAAAGAAAAATCATTCAGAGCTATAATTAGGCATGATGATCTTCTGGAGATATATTTGACTCAAACCATTCAGAGGTATAACTGGATATAAAGGTTCGAAGCGAGAAATATTGAATTTTTATGAGAATATCCCGCAAAAAAGATTATTATAACCCATTTTGTTCTATATGGGTTTTTTTGTTACTATATATATATATATATATATATATATATATATATATATATATATATATATATATATGGGAGATATAGGTTGGCTTGAATAGGAACGTGTGATTAAGAACAATTTTTTTAATTCTAAGAAAAGCTAGAGAATGTCGTCCGACCATTTTTCAACGATAAACCTTAAAAGGAGCTAGCCAATTGAGACAAGTTACGGATATAAAGAGCTTATAACATCATGCCATTAAATGAATAGATCAAATTGAATAGTCTTTGAGAAAAGAGAAAGAAGTGTAGAAATGGGATTAAATTTAGCTTCCAATTTCTTAAGAGTTTGCTTGGCGTCGTTATTGTTGGCTTGCACTACCGACGGTGGCACCGCAGGAGTCGAGGATGTGAAGAAATATGGCGCGGTTGGTGACGGCAGAACCGACAGCACCAAGGTGAGTTGTCAAATATTGTGATTGGTAATGTATATATATATATATATATATATATATATATATATATATATATATATATATATATATATATATATATATTAAAATATATATATATATATATATATATATATATATATATATATATATATATATATATATGTGCATTAATTCTAATGAAATTAATAATCGGCCATTTAGGTGATGTATATAATCATATTTTGATGGATGATTAGTTTTATTTTCAAGCTTAATTAAAGCTTCTGATCAGTTGCCATGCATGACTTTCTTACATAATCAATCAATCAATCACAGGCTCTCCAACAAGCATGGAGCATGGCATGCTCAGCTGAAGGAAATCAACAAGTTTTGGTCCCTCAGGGAGACTACTTGGTCGGCCCCTTAGTATTTAAAGGACCATGCAAGGGGCCAATTACATTCCAACTCGACGGAAACCTTGTAGCCTAAGCTAACCACAGAGTGTACACAAGAAATTGGATCGATTTTCGATACATCACTGGACTGACGATCACCGAAAATGGAAAGATCGACGGCCAAGGAGCGGTGGCCTGGCCTCACAACAAATGCCCCAAGAATTGGAATTGCAAGACCCTCCCAATGGTAAGTAATTTGTTCAACTAGCTGATATAATGCATTACTGTAATGTAATCGTAATTGCAATGTAATCAAATGAACAAAATATTTTTTTCAATCAATTACATTGCGATTTCGATTACATTACAGTGTACCAAACGAGACCTTAGTATGAATAGACTGATAAGAAGCTCTATTTTGTTGTGGTCATTTGTTTTACTTCTCTCTCCTTTTCCTAGAATTTCGTCTTCAGCAATATAAAAAATGCAACAGTTAGCGGCATCTCCTCCGTCAACAGCAAGTTTTTCCACATGCAAATCTACGCATCCCAGAACATCGACATCAACAATATCAAAATCGAAGCCCCCGACGAGAGCCCCAACACCGACGGAATCCACGTGGCATGGTCGAGCAACGTCACCATTTCAGACTCCAATATTGGTACAGGCGACGACTGCGTCTCGGTTGGCGACAAGACAACCAACCTAACGGTTGTTGGGGTAACCTGCGGTCCTGGCCACGGCATTAGCGTTGGTAGCCTTGGCAAAAATCCCGGTGAGGGGGATGTTGTAGGCTTCACCGTGAAGAACTGCACCATGACCGGTACGACGAATGGTGTAAGGATCAAGACATGGAAATCGAAGCCGTCTACCGCTTCTAGTAGATTGAAGGTTACCGATTTCATCTTTGAAGACATTGTCATGAAGAATGTTTCCAACCCTATCATCATCGATCAGGAGTATTGTCCCTATGCAGCTTGTCCCGAATCCGTAAGAATTTTATTAATTAGCTCATGAAAATTATATATATAATATCATTTATTTTCATGATTTAATTATAAGGTTTAATTTCTGCATGCATGCAGTCTCCATCTCGGGTCAAGATCGAACGTATAGCATTCACAAACATCAGAGGTACCTACAACTCGGACCACGCGATCAAATTGGTATGTAGTGCAGCGCTTCCATGTGAAGGTTTGGTGCTTAGAGACATCAATTTGGAGCGTGTTGTTGGTAGCAACATCAACTTGGAGCAGCGCAAGCAGCAAGTGGAGGAAGCCAACTCAAAGTGTCTTAATGTGAAGGGTTTATCCAAGGCTAATGTTAACCCTGACCCTTGCATCTCATCTCATCCCATCTGATCTCATCTCATCTCATCTCATCTTCCAAAGCAACCAACACGTCGACAATATATATTAGGGCAAACTTTGATTTGTACGGCTCCCTCTTACTAGTTTCCAAATTCAAGTCTCATGTTGACAAGTCTTTATGTATAAACTCTCCCTTGAGTGTACAACTTTCAATTAAATGTATTTACAGATTTTTTATGTTCAATTTCTATCTTTCTGGTTCAAGCCAAACGATTGTAACCATTTATAATCGTTTTTAGTCACATACTGCTTGTTGAATATGAGGATGGAGAGGAGTTGTATGTGTCTTATGCGTGTCAAATAAAAAATTAGTATCAGCATAACATGCAAAGTAGACATTATTCTAGGGATCAATGAGGTGTGATACATTCTGAGATGTGTAGGGATAGAATAAGCCCATATTTGTTGTAACTTTTGAAATGTTGAAAGATGTCTCTAATACCGTTCCAGGTGGCATGTTGACGCGGCACTAAAGCTATCTAAGAGACTCACATTGAATGAAAGGTTTGGTCGCATTGAGCTTAGTACAATAACATGCCAATTGCACTTCGACATGGAACTTCATGCTATAATACCTCTTCATCGTCTTTCTTAGGACAAAATAGGTCTCATTTAGTATCTAGATTACGAACGATCATAGACGTAGTCAAAGGCTTAATTTTGCTTTGTCCATATTGAAGAGACGTAATACTTTCAGGTTTTAATTGGTCAATTGGTAGACCAAAATGCCATATGTAAAATGTCCATGTTGTGGACTTAGATAAAATAGAGTTCTCATTTAGTATCTAGAGTACAAACGATCATATCTATAATGCTCAAGTTGTAGAATTAGCTATGGTTTTCTTGGGTAAAGGGAAGTCATCTAAGAGTTGACAAAAAGTAGCTAGAAACTAGAAAGTTATTGTTTTTTGAATGCTATATAGGTTTTTCGTGTGGTCATTTTATTTGCTTCTTGTTGTTGTTTGGATTTAAGGGCAGAAATAGCCTGGCAAAACCCTTCCTAAAACTAATATGGCATGATTGATAATACTAGAAATTACAAGAATAAAATCTCCTTAATGATGAACTAGGGAGAAGGTAATGCGGGAGTGGTAATTTGGAAAAAAAATAGACTCGCATGCAAACAAAATATAAATAGTGTACACGACTAGGTAGGGTTGTCTTGAGAGAAGTAAAGGAAGCATATAATTGATATTGTTGGCACAAAATTGGATTACACATAGAACCATTTTACGAGTCTATTTGGATGAATCATAATAACTTAAGAAAATTGGTAGGACTTTTTGGGCAAGTAATGATTCAAACAATATGGTTACAGTTTATAAGAATACAAACTTAGGATCCTTTCTATGGTAGAGTGTTGTCATAGACTGTATGCCTTAAACTTGAGATGCGAGGTAGTTTAAACCAACCATTAACTAAAACTTATGGGAAATTTGGTCCATTTAAGAGATGTGTGATGGATTATAAAAATGGTTATTGAATGCTCCTTTTAGGATTTGTCGTTTCCCTTTCATTTGTTACCCTCTACTTGACTATGAACTAGGCTAGACATACCTTAGTGTTGTGCTAGATATGTAGTTGGATAGAATATTGTGGCATGGTTGCGATGTTCAAAGGTTAAAGAGGTAACTTCTAAATAGTATGCCTATAGTTAGCTATAGCTCCCTATGCCTTAATATAGCCTAGTAAATGAGTTCGAGGGGACCCTCTAAGGAAATCCTATATAAATCTAAATGGTAATCGCAAGGTGGAAAATATTAGGTAAGAAACTCTTGAATGTAGGAAGATAAAATTTCTTTAAATCCAAGGAGTTTTTTTTGGTAAAATAGAGGAGTAATCTTGCCATAACATAGAAGATGACAAGGGATATATATATAGAATTAGTTTATAGTGATTATGATTGGTCGTATGATTTTGGGTGGTGTTTGTTAATGATTAAGTTGGGGGTTGGTGTTCTTAAAGGTCTTGTTGGCGCACGAAACTATCCGAGTTGAACGGAAATGGTAGAAGCTTTCGAGAATAAAGGACGAATTGATTACAAGTAGGAAAGTAGATGAAGTTAGTAAATGATTGTTAGCAGTTGAGAAATTTTGTAATTTGTCGCGACTTTCATGGGGTAGTGTAACATTAGACTTTGCTTCTTGTGTTTTCTAAGAATAGTAATAGGTTTATTGTTACCTTCATAGCATTTTGTAAGTGATTGATAATTTCAAGAAAGATCGAAGTGTCATGAAACCTTAACTAGAGGAATATAGTTACTTAATGAACATATAATTGTTATTTTAATCAATGGTAGATTAAAATAGTTCTTTCTTGATATGATACAAATTTCTCAAATTTAGGATAAGATGCGAGAAAGGTTCCCTTACCTATTTTATGATTGAGGCAATCAATCAATATTAACAAAGAAAAAAGTAAGTCAATATCGAAACATTTATAACACTTTTTGAAACATTTATAGCACTTATATATATATATATATTTTTTTTTTTTTTTTTTTTTTTTTTTTTTTTTATAGCACTTATATATATATATATATATATATATATATATATATATATATATATATATATATATATATATATATATATATATACATATACATATATATATATATATATATATATATATATAGAGAGAGAGAGAGAGGGAGAGAGAGAACATCTAACACTTTTAGAAATATTTATAATAGTGGTTTTTTTAACATTTGAGGGCTTATGAAAAAAGCATTGTAAAAAGTAATTTACAACGGTTTCCAGCCTTCATAAAATGATAGTTTTATTGTCGTATATAAATGCTAGTTATGATGGTGGATCCGACGTCGAAGAGGTTCGTTGAAGGATGGTCTGATGGTCCTATTCTAGTTGGAGAAGATGGTGGCGAGATGGAGGATCTTATCCAACGCATAGGCCAGGGGATTACCTGTGCGGCCCCTAATTAGGCCTAGAGAGGAATGAGATCGGACGAAGAGGATGGTGGAGAGGGATAGGTGATGGGGTTCGAGCAGGAGAGGAGTAGGGTTAGGGCTAGAGATTTCATTTAGAATAGAGGCCTTGCTTCACCAATATTACTGCAGAAGATAGAGAGAGAGAGAGAGAGAGAGAAATTTCAATTAGGGGATATGAGAAGGAGATAAGTTAAGATAAATGCGATTAATCCCTCCAAAGTGCCCCCAACAAAGCATCTCTCATTACGTATAGTAGCTGACGTGGCATCAGACATGGCATCTGACATGTCAAGTTGACTGTTTCCATCATTGCTTTAGTCGCTATTTGTTAGTATTTTAGTACTGAACAATGGTGGTAACTATGGCTTGGGAAGTCAAGGTCATAGTGAAGACTAGGGTTGTGAGAGTTTTTGTCAGACCAAAGAATTAGGTTACAAAAAGTAACAGTATAAGGTAGTGGATTTGTTTTATTTTGAAAAAAAAAGAGTGAAATAGTATAGAAGAAAAATGAGTCCCTTCCTATAAGTTTTCTTTTATATTGGATTAAACTAGGCTCAATGGTATGCCCTACAAAAACTGTTTTATGTTACAAGACAAGCTTGAGGTTATCCTACATTAATTCATTAGTTCTACTTTTGTGTTTAAATCTCTTATTGTATCTTACTCTTGTCTTAAGCTTGTTTTTGAACCACAAAAAGATATCTAGGTTTTTTTTTTCCTTGTATGCGTGTTGCTTGGCCAAAACATTTACTATACAAATTAAGCTCTCCCCTATCTGCAACAGTACATGGGAAAGAGGTGGAAATTAAGAAAATTATTTCTGATAATGAAGTACATACCTATAAATACTACAATGCCTTAAACTTAATCTCTTCATTTCTTAAATTTTATTGATATTATGATGTTTCACTTATTGTTCATAGGGAACATTTAAACTCTAAGATCGATTGATTTAAAATCCAATTAAATATCCGTTCCTTCTGTTATTAAACATCCCTCTAAAAATCGCTTTTAAGTATGCTTAAATAGAAATTAGGACTAAAATAGTATAGAAATGAGAGAAAATGAAACAAATTATAATCTTTCAAAGGAAATAGAAAAGACAAAAATAATTAATATGAGAATAAGAGACTAGGAAACCAAAAAAGCATCTTTGAATTCCAAGAAAAGTGAGGGAAATGCCAACCAAACATTCTTCTACGAGAAACATGGTAGAGCACCCCAAAAAATTAAGACGAGTTGTGGATGAAAAGAGCCCTTCTTTTCTCTCTCATCTTATTGAATGCATGAATACGTATATATAGAAGGAAAAGAATACAATAGTTTGAATAAGAAAAAGGAGGGATAACAAAGAGAAACTAGCATTGTGTAGAATGGGATTAAATTTTGCTTCCATTATCTTGAGAGTTTGCTTGGCATCGTTCGTGTTGGCTTGCACTGCCGACAGTGGCACAACCGGAGTTCATGATGTGAATAAATATGGCGCGGTCGGTAATGGCAGGACTGACAGCACCAAGGTGAGTTGTGAAATGTGACTAGCTAGTATGCATACGCATTAACCAATATCACTAATTTGCTTAGATTCTTCAGTTACTAACTATATATGCATGACTTTGAAAATAATAATTCAGACTAACATATGTTTTCCTACGTACATAATCAATCCATCAACATGACAGGCTCTCCTAAAAGCATGGAGCATGGCATGCTCAGCTCAAGGAAATCAACAAGTTTTGGTCCCTCAAGGAGACTATTTGGTTGGCCCCCTAGTATTTAAAGGACCATGCAAGGGCCCAATTACATTCCAACTGGATGGGAACCTTGTAGCTCAAGATAACCTCAACCTATATCGAAGAAATTGGATCGATTTCCGATACATCACTGGACTGACGATCACCGGAAAAGGCAAGATCGACGGCCAAGGAGCAAAGGCTTGGCCTCACAACAATTGTCCCAAGAATTGGAATTGCAGGACCCTCCCAATTGTAAGTTTCTATTCTCATAATGCATGTTATATATATATATATATAGTCTCGATCGATCTGATCCTCCTGATCACAAATATAGTACTTGATCATGCAAAAAAAATATTGAACGATCGATCGATTGGTAACATTTAACTTCTTCTTCTTTTCTTCTCTCTCCCTAGAATTTTGTCTTTAGCAATATAAAAAACGCGACAGTTAGTGGCATCTCCTCCATCAACAGCAAATTCTTCCACATGCAAATCTTTGCATCCCAGAACATCGACATCAACAATATCAAGATCGAAGCCCCTGACGACAGCCCCAACACCGACGGAATCCACGTGGCAGGGTCGAGCAACGTCGCCATTTCTAACTCGAACATCGGAACAGGCGACGATTGCGTCTCGGTTGGCGACAAGACGACCAACCTGACCGTCGTTGGCGTATCTTGCGGTCCTGGCCACGGCATTAGCGTCGGTAGCCTCGGCAAGAATCCCGGTGAGGGGGACGTCGTAGGGTTCACCGTGAAGAACTGCACCATGACGGGTACGATGAATGGTGTAAGGATCAAGACATGGAAATCGAAGCCGTCTACCGCCTCTAGTAGGTTGAAGGTTACGGATTTCACCTTTGAAGACATTGTCATGAAGAATGTTTCCAACCCGATCATCATCGATCAGGAGTATTGTCCCTATGCAGCTTGTCCCGAATCGGTAAGATCGATCGAGCTAGCTCAGAGTACTATATATATATAGACGCAACATGATTAATCCTGATTGACTGACTAAGCTTTAATAATTTGTGCGTGCGTGCGTGCAGTCTCCATCTCGCGTCAAGATCGAACGTATAGCATTCACAAAAATCAGCGGTAGCTACAACTCGGAGCATGCAATCAAATTGGTATGTAGCGCAGCGCTGCCATGTGAACATGTGGTGCTTAGAGACGTCAACTTGGAGCGTACTCTTGTTGGCAGCAGCAACATCAACTTGGAGGAGCAGCAGCCGGACTCAAAGTGTGTTAACGTCAAGGGTTTAACCAAGGTCAATGTCAAGCCTGACCCTTGCATCTAAATCTAAGGCAACACCTTAGTTGACATGCAAGAATGTGCATGTTACTTTCTTGGCAAATGGCTATACCAACCAAAACAATTCCAACCATATATATTGTTGTACGTTTGGAATTCATTGCTTACCTATGATTCTTTTTGTAGGTTTACCAACCAAAAGTTTTGTTAATAAATTTTTTGTAGCTCCAATTTTTCTTCCTCATTTCTTTTGTTCATTGATATTGTAAGATGTACTTTTTATTTTGTCCATAAATAATTTTTTGTAGCTCCACTATGACACTAAGATGTGCGGACCTGGGAAAATGGTTCGTGTATCTGTATCATGCCGAACCTGTATTGTGACATGTGATTATCTGAAAATGTTCGTATCATGTATAACACGTATCGTATCCTTATCCATATATGTGTCTATATTTGTGCAACATAGGATTCACATTTCAGGTGAAACAGATCCAAATTTTTCCAACATGTTACTCTAACCTGAGAAGCAAAAGACACATTTCTTTCAAATTTCTTTTACTTTCCCAAAAGTTGTATCCACTTCAGTTAAGAAAGATCCATACACCATAAAGTTAAATTGACATCAAATCTGTGTTGGTGCCAATTTGTTGCCCAAGACTGCTCTTTATGCAAGAAAGGGCCATGTCATGAAAACTTGAAGGCAGTAAGGATATACAAACCGCTTCTTTAGTTGTGCAATTGAAAGTCAGCCTCCATTAATAGAACTTGATATATCAGGTGAGTACATGTTAGACGGAGAGTTAGAGTCTCCAGTTGATACTCTTACACCTTCATTTCTTCTTTGCATGGTTTCCGTTATGGCAGCTAAACGTTGTCTTGATTAGTCTACTAAAAGCTAAGATTATACAATATGGAGTCAAGTCACATCTGTGACAGCATGTGCAATACAAGAGGGCCTTCCATTACAGATATATATTGGCACAGACCAATACCCTAATGCAAACATGCACTACAAGAAAATATGGTGTCTTACAACGGTCGAAAACTATTGCAAAAATAATATAATCCGTTGCAAAATCAATCCGCAACATTTATTGGAAACATTGCATTCCTCTTGCAATGATTATAGGAGGTTTTTGCAATGTTTCTATAAATAGTTACGAATAACATATTATGCAACATATCTCATGTTAATGAGAAAATATATTTGGCAACGATTTACAAACCATTGTAAATATTGAGTAATGCACGATGGTCGATAACTGCTGCCTAAAATATTCCATGCAACGGTTAAAAACTATTGCAGATAATAGGCAACAATCAATATCAAATACCTTTTTTTACTGCTACTGGGGCTCAAACTTCTGACCTTCTGGATCGCATGCCTCCTCTTTACCACTAGACTAAAGGCTTATTTATATAATACTTATATATATAATATATATGTACTTATATCATTTTTATCAATTGAAGTTTTGGATCGATGTTACATATTAATTACCTAATAATTTTTGTCGCCAAATAAGGAACCAATTAATACGAGTAATTCTAATGCTTAATTCCTATTTTGTATAACAAAATTCAAATTGGACATTGAATTTGCAACGGCTATAAACAAACTGTTGCGAAATTAATATTTTTGTAATAGGTGTTTACTCTTTTGACAATATCATAAACGTTGTTACTTAAAACCCTTGGATAATCGTCGTCCATTCAATTTTGACAACACTTTCATAAAATTGTTGTTTGATCGTTGTAAAAAAGAAAAACGTTTAGCAATCGTTTATGAATCGAACCATTGTATAAAGTGTATTAGGCAATGGTTAATCTCTAACCATTGAAAATATATTTAATTTAGAAACTGTTATTTCAACCGTTACGTAACTATTGCAAATTATAGTTTTAGCAACATCCATATAAGCGTTGCACAAAAATTGTAGCAAAATAGGGGTATTTTTTTAGTGATGTCTGGTACCAGTGATTGTTTATTGTTTGTAGTGCCTGTGAATATTTTGTTGGTGTTTTTGCCTTTGGACTAGAAAAGATAGTCCCACATCGGCTACACCAAATGGTGAGTATCTCAATATAATGCATTGCTTGTGTTGAGGTGTGCACATGAGGTGTAGTGGGGCACAAGTTTGTGCCATGTGGAAGTATTTCTCTAGAAGGAAAAAGGATTAAATCCAACAAGGATGAAAGTTAATTTTTGTTGTGCGGACTCGGACTCGGACACGGACTCCAGGATGTCTCGTGCATGCACGGGAGTGATCGGGGGGTAGGCGTGGACTAGCACACTTCTATGCTGATTGTGGGATGATCTAAAATATCAAACTCTATTTTTGAGTATTGGTATTTTAGTCCCACATCGGATAGGAGAAGAGGTGAAGTCTCAACTCCACTCTATAAATAGAGCCCCTTGGCCTCCTTTGAAAGATGCACCAAGAAGAGAGTTGAGGGAGTCTGTTAAGTCCAGGAAGCCCGTTCAAGTCTCAAATATTGACTTACGAGCGTTCCAGAAGTTCTCCTGAACTTGCTGGTTCCTGGGAGCTTATCCGTACTGCGGGTATAGCTTTGAGCGCCGGTGTTCAACACCCCAGCGAGATCCGCTCTTCTTCTTCCTTCCTCTTTCTGTTGCCTTCGAGAATCTGAGACTCAACTGTTGTTGATCATCTCTTGTTGCCTTAGAGAAACCGCTATTGCAAACGCGATTTGATTTTTTAATCGTTTAGGCTACGCAATCAGCATTATTTGCATCTCTTTTTTAGGGATTGCAACTGCATTTTTTGCATCTCTTTTTTAGGGATTGCAACTGCATTCTTTGCATCTCTTCTTAGGGATTGCAACTGAGTTTTTCCATCGATTGTTTGCAAATAGACTAACAATCTCAAAGCTATACGATTCGATGGAAAACACTCGTGCTTCGCTTGTCGATACCGGCTTTAACAAGTTGGAGAAATTCGACGGCGAACACTTCCAGATCTGGAAGCGAAAGGTGACTCTGAACCTTCAACTCGTGGATGTTGATCACGTGTTGGATGAGGAAGAACCAATCGTTCCAGCAACAGGATCTGCTGCTGTTCTGGCCGCTGCTACGAGCAAGCAGACGAAGTGGAAAAAGGATAACAGCATATGCAGGCTGCTGATCCTGAATTCCATGGAAGACTCTCTGGCCGAGTCCTACTCAAAGAGGACTTCTGCCAAAGAGATCTGGGAGTCCGTGGGGAAGCTGTATGACGACGACGAGGCCCGGTCGAAGATGTTCATGGTTGAAAAATACCACAAATGGGTCTTTGAAGACGAGAAGACCATGCTGCCCCAAGTGAAAGAGTTCCTGAAGCTGCGCCAGAAACTGGAGGACGATAGCATGCCCCTCGTCGACAAGTTCGTCGTTGGAGGGATCGTGGCAAAACTTCCTCCAGGATGGAGCAACATCTATGCAAGGATGCATAGGAAGAAGATGGAGATTAGCCTGGATAATCTCCTCAGCGAGATTCATGTTGAGGACGAGATGCGCTCTCAACAGAAGTTGGACACCCTGTCCAAGCAACTAGCAACGGCGAATCTGGTTCAAGCCACCAGAGAGAACAAAGGGAAGCAGGCGGCTTCTCACCACAAGAAGAAGGACTTCTCGAATCTGAAAGTGAAGGGTCCAGGATTCAAGCAACAGAAGTCCAAGTCCCATGTGACTTGCTTCAACTGTGGCAAGAAGGGTCACTATAAAAGTGAATGCAAGTCCAAGCCCAAAGAGCAAGGTGAGCCTAACAAGGTTTCTTTGGTTACTAATCAGGTTGCCATGATAGCACAGGTTGCAACTGTGGGGGCAGACTTGGACTGGTGGATAGACACTGGCGCGACATGTCATGTCTGTTCAGACAAGGACTGGTTCGTCTCCTATGAGCCTACTTCCGAGAAAGTCATGATGGCGAACCAGGCACAAGCTGAAGTACTGGGGATCGGGACGGTGGAGCTGAAGCTTACATCGGGGAATATTCTGACGCTTCAAGGTGTGAAGCATGTTCCTGCAATCGCAAAGAACCTGATCTCTGGGAGCCTGCTCTGCAACGCAGGCTTGAGGATGGACATCAATGCTGGCCAAATGGTGATGTCCAAGAAGGGTACTTTCTTCGGGAAAGCTTTTCAGACTGAAGGAATGTACAAAATTCAGCTTGTTGTAACCCAGCATAATAATGTCAATGCTATCACTAGTTTGAATTACTCTCTTGAGTTGTGGCATAATAGACTAGGACATGTTCATTGTAAGCGAATAAACAAAATGTCTAGTCTAGGACTTATCTCCAAGTGTGGGGGTAAGGTAGAGAAATGTGAGATATGTGCTCAGACGAAGATCACTAGGAAACCCTTCCACAGGGTCCATCGAAGCACAGATCTTCTGGAGTTGGTTCACTCAGATATTTGTGACTTCAAACAATTCTCTACAAAGGCCGGGATGAAGTATTTCATTACTTTCATCGATGACTTCTCCAAGTATGCCTTCGTCTATTTACTCAAATCTAAAGACGAAGCATTCGAGAAGTTCAAGGAGTTCAGAGCCGAGGCTGAACGGCAAACTGGACAACAACTCAAGAGGCTGAGGAGTGATCGAGGTGGGGAATATAGGTCTCATGAATTCTCATCATTCTGCAAAGAACATGGAATCATCAACGAGACGACGGCTCCGTATTCTCCACAATCCAACGGAGTAGCAGAAAGGAAGAACAGAACGTTGACAGAGATGATGAATTCTATGCTGTTGACTGCGGGTCTCCCAAAGTGCTATTGGAGAGAAGCTGCATTAACGGCCACTTTCATTCTGAACAGAGTGCCGTATGCAACTTCCGACATAACTCCTCATGAACTCTGGTTCAAAGTCAGACCCAACCTGAATGTCATTCGAGTGTGGGGGTGCCTGGCTTATGTGAAGCTCCCGGATCTAAAGATTCAGAAGCTGGGGACAAGGACTACTAAGGCGATCTTCCTGGGATATGCCGAGAAGAGTGATGCTCGGAGATTCCTTGATATCGAGTCAAATCATATCATCGAATCTCGCGATGCTGAATATTTTGAAGAAAAGTTTGCAAGGCACAAGAACATTGTTCTCGCGGACATTCCGGAGAATAATGAGGGTGCGGAGCAGACAGAGATCTTTATCGAACCAGTAGTCCAAGATGGAGTTGTTGTCGAGGAGACACCAGCTGAACCAGAACTCGCTGAGCCGTCAACTAAGCGAGCGAGGAGGCCGAAAGACTTCGGAGATGACTTCGTCACCTATCATGTGGAAGCAGATCCGCTTACCTATGATGAGACGATGAAGACCAGAGATGCTATATTCTGGAAGGAGGCGATTGACAACGAGATTGACTCAATCACCTCCAATAACACATGGGTATTGGTCGACCTACCAGAAGGAGCAAGACCCATCGGATGCAAATGGATCTTCAAGAAGAAGATGAAAGCAGATGGAACCATTGACAAGTTCAAGGCCAGGCTAGTGGCCAAGGGGTTTGCTCAGAAGCAGGGGATCGACTACTTTGACACTTATGCTCCAGTAGCTCGGATGACAACTATCAGATTGTTAATTGCTTTAGCAGCAATACACAAGCTGGTGATACATCAGATGGATATGAAAACGGCATTCCTTAATGGCGAGCTGACCGAAGAGATCTACATGCAACAACCAGAAGGTTTTGTCGTCAGAGGTCTGGAAGACAAAGTCTGCAAGTTGATGAAGTCTCTGTATGGTTTGAAGCAAGCTCCCAAAATGTGGCATGAGAAGTTTGACAAGGTGATAAGGTCAAATGGCTACAGGGTCAGTGAAACAGACAAGTGTGTCTATACGAAGTTTGCTGACGGAAGAGGAGTAATCGTTTGTCTATACGTGGACGACATGCTAATCCTAGGTACGGATTTAAGCTGCGTCACAGAGACAAAGAAATTCCTCTCGACCAAGTTCAGTATGAAGGACTTGGGGGATGCCGACGTAATCTTGGGGCTCAAGATCATCCGGACAGGCACTGGAATAGCGCTGTCACAGTCTCATTACATTGAGAAGATGCTCTCTCGCTACGGGTATCAAGATCTTCCTATTATTGATACACCGTACAGGAGTGATCTGAAACTGGAGCCAAATTCGAAGGAGAGCGTCAGGCAGTTGGAGTACGCTAGCGTCATCGAAAGTTTGATGTACGCTACTACTGCCACAAGGCCTGACATAGCCTTTGCAGTGGAAATGTTAAGTCGATTTACGAGCAATCCAGGCGTAAAGCATTGGAAAGCTGTGAAGCGTGTTATGAGATATCTCAAGAAGACTCAGACATATGCACTATACTACAGCGGAGATCCGTCAGTAGTGGAAGGCTTCAGTGATGCTAGCTGGTGTTCAGAGGTGGAGAGCGAATATTCCACAGGTGGATATGTGTTCGCCATGGGTGGAGCTGCTATATCGTGGAAGTCGAAGAAGCAGACTATGTTATCTCGCTCCTCCATGGAATCTGAATTCTTTGCATTGGACGCTGCAGCAGATGAAGCAGAGTGGCTTCGGAAGCTCATGTATGACCTTCCAATGGTTGGGGCTCAGATACCGACGATTCCGATATACTGTGACAACCAGGCGGCAGCAGTAGTGGCATCAAATGAACTCTTCAACGGGAAGAAGAGGACTGTGCGGTTGAAGCACAGAGCAGTGAACGATCTCATAAAAAGGGGCGTCATTGCAGTGATCGATGTTCGGAGTCAGGAAAACCTGGCGGATCCGTTCACGAAGGGTCTCAAGCGTCAGCTGGTCGAGGACACAGCAAGAAAGATGGGCTTGAAGGCATTCTAATATTGTGTCATTATAATCCTATCAATAAATTTTATGTTATTGGTTCAAAGAGAAATCTACCAGATATCTAATTTTTTGATTCAAGGGAGGACTATTGACTGGAAAAATATTAGTTAATAGTGGGCACTTGTTCTGCGAAACATGTAAGGGTTTCGGACCCAGAACCACTGTTGTCTACTATGAATTTTCTACGGAAAATTGATCCTGTGAGAAGGATGGCATAATGCCTTAATGAGTTCTCAGACTGAGTGAAGGTCTGTTATGCTTTACAGGAAGCATGGTGGCGCAACAACCACAAAGGAGTGTTACAACTCCATGCTACAGTGGAGTGACTCCACCATGAGGTTCCCAGGTAGGGGTAATGCCTCGGCTTTGTTAGCCAAGTTACAGGCGGCGTAGCACCGCATATAGGCAGGTAGCCTAATGTTGCATAATCGTAATAAAGAGATGTAGGCAGCACTACAAAGAGGCCGGTGTCCTCATGTTACAGTGGCATGACACCACGATGAGGTACCCAGGTAGGGGTAAAGCCTCGGCTTTACAAGCCATGTCATAGTGGCGTAACACCACACGGAAGCGCAAGGCTTCATGCTGGGTAGTTTGGCACTACAAAGGGGCTTGTGACCTCATGCTACAGTAGTATGACACTACGATGAGGTACCCAGGTGGGGGAAAGCCTCGGCTTTGTCAGCCATGTCATAGCGGCGTAGCACCGCAAAGAAGCACAATGCTTCATGCCAATGACTCTTTATAAAGAACTCACCTATAGTGTATGGAAAGAGATATCAGGCCGTCTCTTGAGGGTAAGCTTGTAGACGCCCAAAATTATACACTGAAACCAGGCTGGCACAAGGCCTTCAATGTGCAGCCAGAAGCACAGTTGATGTCATTATGTGAGTAGGAAGAATTGCAGTTATGGTGCAGAATTCAAGGCTTAGTCCATTCTTGTATCATGCTGTTATTTAACCTATGCGGGAAGATTCAAGTCATAGCGACATCTCTCCTAATGCATGATGGACAATCACTGTGGGGAACGCTCAACCCATATATTGAGATATGTGGGGGATTGTTGGTGTTTTTGCCTTTGGACTAGAAAAGATAGTCCCACATCGGCTACACCAAATGGTGAGTATCTCAATATAATGCATTGCTTGTGTTGAGGTGTGCACATGAGGTGTAGTGGGGCACAAGTTTGTGCCATGTGGAAGTATTTCTCTAGAAGGAAAAAAGATTAAATCCAACAAGGATGAAAGTTAATTTTTGTTGTGCGGACTCGGACTCGGACACGGACTCCAGGATGTCTCGTGCATGCACGGGAGTGATCGGGGGGTAGGCGTGGACTAGCACACTTCTATGCTGATTGTGGGATGATCTAAAATATCAAACTCTATTTTTGAGTATTGGTATTTTAGTCCCACATCGGATAGGAGAAGAGGTGAAGTCTCAACTCCACTCTATAAATAGAGCCCCTTGGCCTCCTTTGAAAGATGCACCAAGAAGAGAGTTGAGGGAGTCTGTTAAGTCCAGGAAGCCCGTTCAAGTCTCAAATATTGACTTACGAGCGTTCCAGAAGTTCTCCTGAACTTGCTGGTTCCTGGGAGCTTATCCGTACTGCGGGTATAGCTTTGAGCGCCGGTGTTCAACACCCCAGCGAGATCCGCTCTTCTTCTTCCTTCCTCTTTCTGTTGCCTTCGAGAATCTGAGACTCAACTGTTGTTGATCATCTCTTGTTGCCTTAGAGAAACCGCTATTGCAAACGCGATTCGATTTTTTTAATCGTTTAGGCTACGCAATCAGCATTATTTGCATCTCTTTTTTAGGGATTGCAACTGCATTTTTTGCATCTCTTTTTTAGGAATTGCAACTGCATTCTTTGCATCTCTTCTTATGATTGCAACTGAGTTTTTCCATCGATTGTTTGCAAATAGACTAACATATTTTTGCTTCTACTAAGATGTTTTACCGGTGATTGTTTATTATTTGTTGGCTTTATAAAGTCTTCCAAAAAAGGTACTAAAAGAGGGGAGAGACAACGTTTAGCTGCCATAGGGGAAACCATGCAAAGTATAAATGAAGGTGTAAGAATATCAACTGGAGACTCTAACTCTCCATCTAACATGTCACCTGATATATCAAGTTCTACAGTTCTACTGTGCCTGAAAAGAAGAATACTCGGGGTAAATCAAGAATGGATCATATTTGCATAAGAAAAAAAAAATCTACTCCGGTCGATTTCAATGAAAGGGGACAACCAATTGGAAATACTGTAGTTGAATTTGCTAGTTTTCTAGACGCGACATCAAAAGACTTGGTACCTGTGACAATGGAGAACTGGACAGACCTTTCTGATGATTTTAGACATCAAATTTAGGAACACATCACGGTAATATTTATTTATGTCATACTTACATATTAGACTCTCTAAATTATGTTTTTATTGAATGATATATTTTTTTCTTATAGCAAAATATATTCTTGATGACTGCCACAAGACATATGTATTCCAAAAGTTAGGAAAGCATTGGCGTGATCATAAATCTAATTTGATGAAAGACGTGATGGAGCAAGCAAAAGTTGTAGGTCTACCACGAGCACTTGCCCTCATGAAACCTGACAATATATCACTCTATAAAGATTGGAAGGCTTTTGTAATGAAGGAAAATACTCCAGAATTTAAATTAAGTATTATTGGTTTCATTGTATTTTTTTAGTGTAGGATTTAAAGCAAGTATTGTTGGTTTAATTATATTTTTTGCTACAAATATTTGCTATTATGTATAATGTATATTTTTCATATGTAATAAAGGAAAGAAGTGAAAAATTCAAGAAGATGAGAAAAGTCAAACTTTGTTGCATACAACAATTTGCAAGGGATATGCTCATCTAGAGGATGAAATGGTAACTAAATGATAATTTGATTGTTACCTAAAAATCTATTTTGTTACATAAGTCATTTCATTAGCCTCGTTGATTTTTACTCACCCTTTCTTATCCAAAAAAAAGTTTTATAGCGTCAACAAAATGATAATCCTAATTCCATACAAAGAGTTGATGTTTGGATCAAGGGACATAAGAGGAAGACAGGTACATTGAGTTCAGAGGCTCAAAATGTTTTGGTATGTTTTCATTTATTTATTTTATCATTTGTTTATTCAATTATATCGTTCTAAAATTACCTATTGGTCTATTCATTATTAGGATGACATTGAAGATACTTATAAGTCAGCAACACCATTAGAAAAAAAAAACTTCTTTTCAAGATGATGCGGTTTCAAAAGTAATTGGCCCTGAACGACGAGGAAGAATAAGAGGGCTTGGCTTTGGGGGTCCTTCAAAAGTGGAAGGCCAAAAATATCACCGTGATAAATTTAATAGATTGGAAAGTGAGTTGATTGAATTGAGATTTTTTGTTAAAAGTATTGCTGAAAAGGTTAATGGTAATAATAACATTGTAAGTTTTATACTTCGACATAGTATCTTTATTCTTTATTACATACCAACTTGTTCAATAGTTAATGTATTTTTCATTCATGTAGCAAATTGAAAACTCGAGCATGGTGAGAAAGGCTAACTCAAACAATGGGGTTCAAAGTTATACCAATCATGAGATAACCAAAGCAAGGCAGGAAAAGGAAAGTGCAGAAACTCCAAGTTCCCCAAACATTGGGACAAAATGCAAATTGTTGAATTGGGAGACGGGTTCAGAAGTTGTTGCAATTGGCGAGATTTCATCTACATATCCCAAAGATTTGGTCCATCATGTGGCTATAGGACAAGAGTGCTATAAACTTTGGGTTCATGAAGTAATTGACTATGAGGTGACTTTATATCAGTCGACCCGTGAGTTTTTTTCTTCTACATGAGGCTTTATCAATTATGATCGCATGGCCTATCAAGTATATCAGATTCGACTAGTGGTAACACTTTCGAGGTAAGCTAATATGACTATCCTTCTTTTTATTTGACCATTATGCTGGTAGTTTTTGCTGCTGCTGCTTGCTAACGAGTATCAAATGTACTGAAGGCATATTATGCTGATATTTTTTGCTACTGCCTGTATCAAATGTTGGAATTTGATATATTTTGCTTCTTCCTGTAAATGCAGTCCAGTAACTTAAAAACATGTTCAACTGAGAAAATGATACATTGAAAAACATATAAAAGTTAATTACAATTATAATTGGTTGTCAATTTAGTAATGAAAAGTTATCCTTAGCATTTATATTTAAGTTCTAATCATTATTTGAAAGGTTTTGGCAGTAGAATAAGCAAATTTGATGCTGACCATGTGGAAGATGTATGCCTCCTGTCATCGATGTTGAAAACTAAATATGCAACGATGTTAAGCATTTAACTGCACACAACTCTACTGATGAACTCCTTAATAATCAACTAGCACACAACTTTATTGCTGTGGAGGGAGGGTACAGGGACCATCATTTGAATGCTGTGAGGGAAGAAAAACCTCCTACAATAAGAAAAAAACCTCCTGCAAGACATGGTTAAAATATTAGCAAACTGGCAAGACATCACTAGATGAGACATGATAGAATCTAACTGCATTGCCCATTGACTTGGGCAATCAATGAGACAATGCTAAAGTAAGATGTACCTCAAAATTGTTCAAATTGGTGTGGATTTACGAGTCAAGCAATGAGGGGTTCAATTTCATTCGATCCCTCACAGATCATACTAACGGCTGCTGCCTCTCCGGCCATTGGGGCCCTAAAGCATGGCCTAATCTCTCACTCATCTGAGTGTCAATGAAGCTATGTGTGGATCCTGAGTCCAGCAGGAATATCACAGATTTATTCTCATTCTCATTGTAGACAGATGGGATTCAAGAGATAGTGTAAAGATATCTCAAAACCATTTGATGAACTATGCATTCCATCTTATGTTCTTATGACATTATATGGAAATATTCAAAATATTCAAAATATGGTGACTTGGTGGGAGCAAAAATTATTTTCTTTCTTCATGGTTGCTTGCATGCTATGACTTGTTCTTTAATCCATTTCCTTCTAGGGAGCAGAATACTTCAAAAATCGAATACTTGTCTGTCTCGCACCATGTCAGACATGTATCAGAGAAGACCCTAGAGTGCGACGAGCGTCGTCTGTGTGTCAGAGAAGCTCGGGGAGGTGACGAGGCCATTCGAAGACGAAGAAGAAGCTCGAAAGCTACCAGAGTAGTTTCTGGAACAGGGGAGGCAGAGTTCTGGCCGAACTCTGCCCCCTTGGTTCCAGAACTGTTCTGGAACCAAAACACAGAGCTCTGGCCGAACTCTGTGTCGTCGGACTGAGGCTAATTTCAAGGTGATTTAATCACCGTTGGATCGTATCCTACGGTCCAGATTTTGTTGCGGGATTAGGGTGTTTACATATGGTTTTTTCTAACCCTAATCACAAGTGTAACACAACAAAACAACATTGAGAAGAAAATAGAGAGAAAAGAGGCAAGAGTGCCATTGCAACTTTAGGAGAGAAGAAGGAGAATTGAAGGACGTTTTCGAAGGAGGATCGTGTTCGGGTAATCTCTACTCGTCGTCTTTGTTCTTCGTAGCCTTGTAATCAATTATTCTTGCTTCCAAGTGTTGTGGGGATCCGTATAGGATCGAAAAAAGTTTGTAGAGGGTGTACTCCTTTATTTCATTAGTGAAGGCTTCTCAAGGGTTGGACTCCGATCGTCCCGTTATTTTTTTTATAAGGGTTTTCCACGTCAAAAATTCTCTGTGTCTGCGTGGATTATATTTGGTGTTTGGTTCGTGCGTTGTATTGCTCGTAGGTCCTCTCTAGTTTGGGGAAAGCTTTCCGCGCTTCTTTCCCAACATCTTCATGGTTGCTTGCATCTTCATGGTTGCTTGCATGCTATGACTTGTTCTTTAATCCATTTCCTTCTAGGGAGCAGAACACTTCAAAAATCGAATACTTGTCTGTCTCGCACCATGTCAGACATGTATCAGACCTGATACGTACACTACAAAATACATTAGGGCGCACAAACGTTGCTCCATGCCCTTGTCGACGTGACTGTATTATGTCGTGTGGTACAACTTGTATTAGGATTTTGGGGATTAGGGTTTCTTCTATTATGGTATGAAGGAGATGTTTTCTTCTCAATAATAATCTTTGAAAATTGTTTCTTTTGGTAGAAAGTTTGTAAACTAAAGTCATTTAGACAATGTAAAGGATACATTTGCTATAATAGTATCACAGGGAGGATCCAATTTTTTGCAACATTATTTAGAGTTTACTTGACTTCTTTTTCTTTGTAAAACTTTATCATTTCTTCGGTCAGTTTTTTCGCTCAAGTATGATCAACTAAATATAGAATTTTGCGTTGTTCTCAGCTTATGGAAAGATTTTCACACCATAGTAATGAAGGCAATTAAACTCTCAAGTTGGTTGTGGCTAGCTTTTTCATGTTTACCTATTGTAGATCCAGGATCCCTAGTTGCCATATATGATTCCTGGTCTTAGCTAGGACCTTATATTTTTAATTTATGGCTACTTTATTTGTAGCTAGAGGGAGAAAAGGATATATGTAGCTGGACTCCAAAGTATTGGGACGAAGAGCTTTTGTTGTTTCTGTTTCTTCATATACTGATCTTAAACTGATACACATTAATCCTCGGTGATGTGTATTCCTGCACAGTATCTTCGTGTATCAACTTGACATTTTTCAGATAATCCCATTACTTTATTAGACATGTTTTGGAAGTTTAATGTGTATTCCTACAGAGTACCTTCATGTATCAAAAGTTTTAATTCATTTACATGGTCAATGAGTTGGGAAAGTCCAAACTCCATCTTTATAGCTTGATAAAATTCCTCCCAACCTATCATGCCCCCTTTTACTTTCACTACTACTAAATTGAGGCAATTTAAGCCTTAGTTGAGGTTGATTCCATGCTGGAACTGTTCCAGTTGGTCGTGTTGTAAGCCTGGTGTGGTAGTCACCTTTGGTCCCACTGGGCTGACTACTGAGGTCAAGTCTGTTGAGATGCACCATGAGGCTCTCCTAGAAGCTCTCCCTGGTGACAATGTGGGCATCAACGTGAGGAATGTTGTTGTCAAGGATCTTAAGAGAGGTTTTGTTGCCTCCAACACCAAGGATGCTGCCAAGAAGAAGTGATACTTATTTGTTTGTGAGGTCTCTTGTTGCAAGACTTTGCGTCATTTTAATTGTCCTATGTTTTGTCAGGTACCTTTTGAGTTTTGGTATGTTCTGTCCTTCCTGTATAGTGGCCAGTTGCAGACCTGGGTGCTGGATAGGTGGTGGTGGAGCAATTTAGTTTAGTTTCTGCCTTATCTTGCTTTAGTGTTTGCTAGTCTTAATTTGGAGAGGAATAATATTTTCCTCAGCTGTTGCATGAGATTTTAGCTTGCTTTCTTCTCCTGCAAAGCTTGAATCTTTCTATTACATTTTAAGTACAGTAGTCTTTTCTTTTAATCTTTTGTCTATTCATTTACTTTCTAGTAAGTATCAGTAAATGATTTGGTTATCTATCTTTTACATTTCAAGTACAATAATAGCCTTTCCTTTTAATCTTCTCTGTTCATTTACTTTGTAAATGAGAGAATTTATTTTCTTAGTGGAAGTTTGATAGGTGAAATTTTATTTATTGCTAGATACAGTTATTATGTGCATGTAGCAATACTTCTTTATGTTTTGATTTCTGTCTCATCAATCTTTGCTAGTTATTGGTAGCCTATAAGATGTGAATAATAGTTTTCTACCAATCAAATTAAAGTGTAAGCACATTATCTGACAGTTTATTGATTTTTTCCGATAATAGTTATTGTTTGAGAGGGTTTGACATATCATGAAGATGCCAGAAAGGGGTTCCTATTTACTGTTCCCATACTTTGCTATATCTATGTTTTATTTTTGTTAGTAATTTATTACTCTATTCATTTTGAACTTTATATTGACTTGATTATATAATAGGTTATATAAGAGATGCTACTTTTTGCTGAATACATGTGGACTTGGACACTTTTGAGGCAGTGGCGAATGAAAGATGACTCTAATTATGTTGGTGCTTGATCGTGAATGGAATGAAGAAATCAATATATATATTTTATATAGACTTAGGTTAAGTATATGGTCTCATTTTTGTGGCATTTTAGTTGGTGATTTGGATTCACACGATTTGACATTATTATGGTTTCAATGAAAGTTAGTTCTTAAACAATTATTGTGTATACTATAAAGTGATTGGATTTGGATCATTAGATATTATTGTTTCAATGAAAGTTATTATTTTTCATAATTGATGTGCATATTATATGTTTTGTGATTCATTGTCAAAGGTAAATTTGATTGCACAAAAAGCAGGACAAAAATTTTAAAAAAATTACAGAGAATTTAAGGCATGCAGAATATGTGCTAATTGATGTGTATTTTATACTTTCCATGGCATACAGTGAATGTCGTAATTGACTATTATTTATGGCGTTTTGTAGCATGTCGTGCTTTGTTCATTAAAGACGTGCAATAGAATGCCATAATATTTTACTAACGGCGTGTAGACGTATGTCGTAATATTTACTAACGGCGTGCATAAACACACCGTAATAGCCTTTTAACGACACAATGGATGTCGTAAATGCTTTTGACGGCACACAAGTTGACTTTAGACGGCACGTCTTTTATGTCGTCTAAACTACCGGTTTTTCACGGCATGGGCTAATACGGCACGCGTATGTGCACCGTAGAAAGTGCTTTATGGCACGTTTTGCGCGCGTAAAAGCGTATTTTCCCTGTAGTATGTAGTTGGAAAACTTAACTACTTGGCATTCATGACTCGTCCAGACATTTTCTTTGTCGTAAATATCGTGAGTAGATTTATGGCTTCTCCACGAGTTTCACATTGCCGACAATTCTCAGAATCCTACGCTATCTAGCCAAAAATTCGAGGAAAGAAATTCGGATGCAAATTAGGGACATACTAATCTTGAGTACTTTACAGATGCTGACTGGGAGGCTGGTCTCACAGATAGAAGATTTATATTTGGCTGTTAGGTATTTATTGGCGGGAACTTAGTGTGATGGAAGAGCAAGAAGCAGAGTGTGGTCTTACGATCGAGTTCTGAAATGAAATATCAAGCTTTTTCTCATGGCACGACATAGGTATTATATCTACAACATCTTCTACATGAGAATAAGTTGGATCTAAAGCATTAGATATGTCGTGTGATAAATAGTCTACTATCCATATTACCACAAATCATGTACTCCTTGAAGGATGAAGCGCATTGAGATTGGCATCCACATCGTCCGTGATGAGTATCAAAAGGGATGATAAAGTTTCACCTCGTGAGGACCGGCGATCAGATAGTTGATATCTTTATGAAGTCTCATTTAGGTTCTTGGGTTCAGTTTCTTTGTAACAAGCTGGGCTTGATTGACATCTATGCTCCAGCTTGAGGGAGGGTGTTGAGATTTGGTTATGTCATTTCGTTTAGTCCCACATCAGGTAGAGAATAAGGAGGAGGCTAGTCCTCTCTTATATATATGTAATCCTTATCTATTAATTAATCATCCAAGAATTACATCTTACAAATACTACAATGCCTTAAACTTATCCCTTCATACCTTAAATTTTATTGATATTATGACGTTTCACTTGTTGTTCATACACTACAAAATTATAGCTAATTAGCGACAAAAATACATGTCGCTAATTCCGTCGCTATGTACTATTACCGATGGATAGTGTACGTCGTTAGAATCATTGTCGCTAAGAAAAATCCTTCGGTAATCCGCAGCTGCAGCGACAACTTACCAACGGATTTGGCGACATAAGGTCAACGACGGTTAGCAACGAACTTAAACCGTCGAGAAATGCAAGATTACTACATAGGAGGAAAGAGTTGGGAGGATTATGTCAAAGCACACGGCTTAGAAAATTATGACATGTTAGTCTTCCGACACCGCGGTAGTGTAATATTCACATTAAGGGTCTTTGACAAGGTGACATGTTGTGAAAAGATATATCCTTATAGTTCTCCTACGGATGTTGAAGAAAACCTATGTACTTCCTCCAGGTCATGCCGCCGGCTGTGCTGCTTCCCCGGCCTCCTAATCCTGCCCACTTCTTTTCCCCCGCCTCTACACTTAAGCTGGATATCATATGTGGCTGAGAGAGTCAAATAAGAAGAAGGGAAGTAGGGAGGAGCAGATGGGTCCAGAGCCATGGTGGATTAGAGGAGAAGGAAGAGGCTTGATCAGAACGGAGGAATGGATGGATGGAAGAGAACTAAAAAGCACTGATCCTTCCTGTTGTGAGAACGGATGGCTCGGAACACAACCCAAAATTCATTCTAGCATACATTAGTGTGAATCATCTATGTTCTGTACATATGGTGTAGTATACGTTCTTATCGAATCTAGTATGTAGTATCTGAATAATCTAACAGAATCAAGATGAACTCACATAATGTAATACTAAAACGTCATCTACTACTATATAAGATATAGTGATAGGTTGTCGTATCATCATTGTCGAGGGATGAGGGTCGAAGGACAGTCAACTTTATCTACGGCTACATAGTTTCTGCCTCACCAGTCGAATGGCTGCAGGGACTATGTCCTGATCACCATGTCGTACCGTAGATTTATGCAAATGGAGCTGGAGCTGGAGCAAAAGTACAGAATCCAAAATACAAAATACAGAATCTAATCCCTGGCTTCGCCGAAAATACAAAAACAAAGATTGACACACAGTTCTAATTCATATGTGTTTTAAGTGTGAGAACGGATGGCTCAGAACACAACACATTATAGCATACATTAGTGTGAATTATCTATGTTCTGTACATATGGTGTAGTATACGTTCTTATCGAATCTAGTATGTAGTATCTGAAGAATGTAACAGAATCAAGAATGAACTCACATAATGTAATACTAAAACATCATCTACTACTATATAAGATATAGTGATAGGTTGTCGTATCATCATTGCCGAGGGATGAGGGTCGAAGGACAGTCAACTTTATCTACGGCTACATAGTTTCTGCCTCGCCAGTCGAATGGCTGCAGGAACTATGTCTTGATCACCATGTCGTAGTCCAATACAATCCAGAGATTGACACAATACTAATTCATATATGTAGTCCAATACAAATAGTCCTGATCACCGTATTACTCAGAGTATCAGTAATACAAAATGACAAAAATATAATACGTATAAAGAATTAGAAAACTTACATAAGCTTTGGTAGCCATCTTCTTCGTCATCTCTGTCCAGAAATCCGCTCTGAGTCAATCCTTTGCCCCAGAGCTCGAGTGGACATCCTTGAGTAGGACGTATACTCTGAGAGATCACCTTTACAAGAATAATATCAGTAGTGGGATTGAGTGTTGGAGGAGATACTATCAGAGTGTACGTCCTACTCAGATGGGTCTCTCATCGTTACTATTTTTTTCTGACAGCATAGTAGATGTGCTCCGTCAACAGATTCTTGCTCTGAGCCAAAACTTTGTCCCGAAGCTCAACTGGACATCCTTCGTATAGAGCTCGAGTGAAAGGTTCCTGACAGCATGGTGGTCTCCTTTGTCAAAGGATTCGTGCTCATCCCACAAAGGAGACCACCATGCTGTCAGGAACCTTTCACTCGAGCTCTACACGAAGGATGTCCAATTGAGCTCCGGGACAAAGTTTTGGCTCAGAGCAAGAATCTGTTGACGGAGCACATCTACCATGCTGTCAGAAAAAAATAGTAACGATGAGAGACCCATCTGAGTAGGACATACACTCTGATAATATCTCCTCCAACACTCAATCCCACTACTGATATCATTCTTGTAAAGGTGATCACTCAAAGTATACGTCCTACTCAGATGGATCTCTCAGAGTATCCTCTCTGGTTGGTTATCCTAATTCATGTGTTTTAAGTGTGAGAACGGATGGCTCAGAACGCAACCCAAAATTCATTCTAGCATACATTAGTGTGAATCATCTATGTTCTGTACATATGGTGTAGTATACATTCTTATCGAATCTAGTATGTAGTATTTGAAGAATGTAACAAAATCAAGATGAACTCACATAATGTAATACTAAAACATCATCTACTACTATATAAGATATAGTGATAGGTTGTCGTATCATCATTGTCGAGGGATGAGGGTCGCAGGACAGTCAACTTTATCTACGGCTACATAGTTTCTGCCTCGCCAGTCGAATGGCTGCAGGGACTATGTCCTGATCACCATATCGTACCATAGTTTCTGCCCCGCCAGTCGAATGGCTGCAGGGACTATATGTCCCGATCACCATGTTACCAATTAACCAACCAACAAAACTACTTGTTACAAATATCGGCACTATCGGTGCGTTCGAATCGTAGTATCACATTTTTCGGTGTCGGAAAACAAATAATTATTACTAAATTATCAGATTTTTCGGCACTATCGGTGCCCCCTGACCAAGCCACCCCCCCTACACCATCCCTAGCCCTAACCCGAACCCTACTCCTAGCTCCCCTCCCCCAGCCGCCCTCGTCCCCCTGCGCCGGAGAGAGTGAGAGCGCCAGAGAGAGTGAAAGAGAGAGAGGGTAAGAATACCACGTACCGGAGAGGGAGGAGAGTCGCCGGAGAGAGTGACAGCGTCGGAGAGAGTGAGAGCGCCGAAGGGGGGGAGGAGAGAGAGTGAGAGCGCCGGAGGGGGGGAGGAGAGTCGCCGGAGAGAGTGACAGCGCCGGAGAGAGTGAGAGCGACGAATGGGAAATGAACCCTAACCCGAACCCTAACCCTAGCTCCCCTCCCCCAGCCGCCCTCGTCCCCCCTGCCCCACCCCCCCCAGCCACCCCCACTCACCCCCAACCACCCGCATCCCCCCTGCACCTCCCTCCGAGCCACCTGTACCCCCCCAAACCACCAACAACCAAAACAGACGGAGAGAGAGAGAGAGGGAGGGGGAGAGTCACGTACCAGAGAGGGAGGAGAGTCGCCGGAGAGAGTGAGAATCGCCGTCGGAGAGAGTGAGAGTCGCCGCCGGAGAGAGTGAGAGCGCCGGGGAGAAGAGAGTGAGAGAGGAAAATGGGGGGAAATGAAACGTTGGGGCGGGAATATAATTAGAATTTAGCGACGCTTAAACTACCGTCGCTACTAGCGACGTTTCGCGACGACTGGATCATGTGCTTAACGTACGTCGTTGTTACGTCGCTTAGGTCGTCGCTAGTAGCGACTATGAGCGACGTTTATATAAAACGTCGCTAATGTACACAATTTAGCGACGTTAATCTAACGTCGCTAAATATACGTCGCCAATTGAGCAGATTTTAGTAGAGCTAGCAGCAGAGTTTGTGAGCCCACAATTACGAGTTTCGATGCCGATATTCGAAGTGATCTCTGAGAGTGGACTCTCCTAACTCTGTATTGAAGGAGGACTGATATTACGGAACCAAAAGTTCTCCTTGAGTCATCCACTCATTGTAGTTCGTTACGAAACTCTTCTTATAGAGGTGCTCTCTCGCGAGATCTACCTCTTTTAATGGTATACTATTACATTTGACACCAGGGCACTTTATGAGCCTCATGTCCCTGAAATAAGGTTGGCTACTGGCCTATCTCAGAAATTTCTCGACGTCCACCTTGAAATCATCCGTCAAACCAATCTTGCTCTCATGTCACCGATTGTACATCCGTGAACGGTCAACTAAGTATCGACTCATTTCTCAAACCAGTTATGCACCCTAAATATTGTAAATACAAGTATCAAAAAAAAATAAGAATATTCTAATTAAGTACCTAATTGTAATAACCAACATTACCGGTATCGGTATCAAAATCGGTATCAGACCATTCCTATGAGTATCCGTATCGGACGTATCGGATTGGTAATGATCGTATCGGATTGGTATTGACCGTATCGGATTGGTATCGGCCGTATCGGATTATATCAACCTATACGATAGGTATCGGCGTATCAGATCGGTATCGGTCGTATCGGATTGGTATCGGCAGTATCGGATTGGTATCGGCCTATCCGATAGGTGTCGGCCGTATCAGATCGGTATTGGCCGTATCCGATTGGTATCGGCCTTTGGTATCGACCTATCAGATAGGTGTCAGATGTATCAAATTGGTATCGGATAGGTATCGGTCGTATCGGATTGGTGTCGACCGTATCGGACCAGTTTTAGCCGATACAATAAACTATGTTAATAACTAATTATTATTCACAATCCTTTATATATTATAGTATTGACAACCCTGTAACACCACCCTAGAATTAAATAATATTTCCAATAATATTCGAAAAGTATTCGGATATCATAATCCAATATTAGCAGATTTGATATATTAATATATGAAAATATTCAGATATTCGAATATCACGAATTTTGAATGATTACAAAAACCCAAAATCCTAGCTAGTGCCATGAATCCAAAACCCTAGCTACTCCATTGTGTCTGTGTCCAAAACCCTAGCTAGAGCCATAATGCATCCAAAACAAAGTATATAAATATATGTTATATAGATATTTTTATGTTTGTGTCGGTGTCCAAAAAAAATTATAGTATATACAACGTCCCTATGCCAAAGAGGGTTAGGTTGAGGAAGCGTCGGGGCGTTGGGTCGTCTGCAGCCGCACGGGACGTCGGAGGTCGAGTCGCCGAGAGAGGAGGAGATTGGTATCGTCGGAAATTTTTGAGAATGAGAAAGAAAGGGTTATTGTTTCACTTTTACTCGTGGACAGCGACGGAACTGTCCGTCGCTAATCGGTCGGTATATATATAGCGACGTACTAGTGGCGACTTTAACGACGTAGATTTATACTGTATTTTACATAATATATCAGTAGCTAATCAGTCGGTATTCCGTCGCTAAGTAGCGACTTTTTTACTTCCGTCGGTAATATCAATCGCTAATTAACAGTATTTTTGTAGTGATAGGGAGCATTTAAACTCTAAGATTGATTTAAAATCCAATTAAATATCGGTTCTTATGCTATTAAACATCCCTCTAAAAGTGTCTTTTAAATGGACTAAAATAGTATAGGAATGAGAGACTATGAAACAAATTATAATCTTTCAAAGGAAATAGAAAAGACTAAAATAATATGAAAATAAGAGACTAGGAAGAAAAAAACATCTTTGAATTCCAAGAAAAGTGAGGGAAGGCCAACCAAACATTCTTCTACGAGAAACATGGTGGAGCACCCAAAAAATTAAGACAAGTTGTGGATGAAAAGAGCTCTTCTTTTCTTTCTCATCTTATTGAATGCATGAATATGTATATATAGAAGGGAAACAATACAATATTTTGAATAAGAAAAAGAGGGATAACAAAGAGAAACTAGCATTGTGTAGAATGGGATTAAATTTTGCTTCCATTATCTTGAGAGTTTGCTTGGCATCGTTCGTGTTGGCTTGCACAGTCGACTGTGGCACAACCGGAGTTCATGATGTGAATAAATATGGCGCGGTCGGTAATGGCAGAACTGACAGCACCAAGGTGAGTTGTGAAATGTGACTAGTATGTATACGCTTTGACATGAACATGAACATGAACAAGGCTACATATTGAGAATGCCAGTACTGAAATAAACAATATCACTAATTTGCTTAGATTCTTCAGTTAGTACTAATTATGCATGACTTTCTAAAGAATATATAATTCAAACTAACATGTTTTCCTACGTACATAATCAATCATTCAATGACAGGCTCTCCTAAAAGCATGGAGCATGGCATGCTCAGCTGAAGGAAATCAACAAGTTTTGATCCCTCAAGGAGACTACTTGGTTGGCCCCCTAGTATTTAAAGGACCATGCAAGGGGCCAATTACATTCCAACTGGACGGGAACCTTGTAGCTCAAGACAACCTCAACCTGTATCGAAGAAATTGGATCGATTTCCGATACATCACCGGACTGACGATCACCGGAAAAGGCAAGATCGACGGCCGAGGAGCAAAGGCTTGGCCTCACAACAATTGTCCCAAGAATTGGAATTGCAGGACCCTCCCAATTGTAAGTTTCAAATCTCATAATGCATGTTATATATATATATATATAGGATCTCCATCGATCTCCTCCTGATCACAAATAGTACACTTTGATCATGCAAAAAATGAACGATCGATCGACGGATAACATTAACTCTCTTTTTTGTTTCTTCTCTCTCCCTACCTAGAATTTTGTCTTCAGCAATATAAAAAACGCGACAGTTAGTGGCATCTCCTCCATCAACAGCAAATTCTTCCACATGCAAATCTTTGCATCCCAGAACATCGGCATCAACAATATCAAGATCGAAGCCCCTGACGACAGCCCCAACACCGACGGAATCCACGTGGCAGGGTCGAGCAACGTCACCATTTCTAACTCGAACATTGGTACAGGCGATGACTGCGTCTCGGTTGGTGACAAGACGACCAACCTGACCGTCGTTGGCGTATCTTGTGGTCCTGGCCACGGCATTAGCGTCGGTGGCCTCGGCAAGAATCCCGGTGAGGGGGACGTCGTAGGCTTCACCGTGAAGAACTGCACCATGACGGGTACGATGAACGGTGTAAGGATCAAGACATGGAAATCGAAGCCGTCTACCGCCTCTAGTAGGTTGAAGGTTACGGATTTCACCTTTGAAGACATTGTCATGAAGAATGTTTCCAACCCGATCATCATCGATCAGGAGTATTGTCCCTATGCAGCTTGTCCCGAATCGGTAAGATCGATCGAGCCACATGATTAATCCTGATTGACTGACTAAGCTTTAATAATTTGTGCATGCGTGCGTGCGTGCAGTCTCCATCTCGGGTCAAGATCGAACGTATAGCATTCACAAAAATCAGCGGTAGCTACAACTCGGAGCATGCAATCAAATTGGTATGTAGCGCAGCGCTGCCATGTGAACATGTGGTGCTTAGAGACATCAACTTGGAGCGTACTCTTGTTGGCAGCACCAACATCAACTTGGAGGAGCAGCAGCCGGACTCAAAGTGTGTTAACGTCAAGGGTTTAACCAAGGTCAATGTGAAGCCTGATCCTTGCATCTAACCTTAGTTGACATGCAAGAATGTGCATGTTACTTTCTTGGCAAATGGCTATACCAACCAAATTACAATTCCAACCATATATATTGTTGTACGTTTGGAATTCATTGCTTACCTATGATTCTTTTTGTAGGTTTACCAACCAAAAGTTTTGTTAATAAATTTTTTGTAGCTCCAATTTTTCTTCCTCATTTCTTTTGTTGATTGATATTGTAAGATGTACTTTTTATTTTGTCCACAAGTACCAAGTGTACTGAACAATATATCTACTTAACCATTCATAGACAACACTTTTTGTAATATGGCTCCTGTTCAAATGTGGAACGTATATGTGTGTCGTCCAGTGATCAGAGAAGTCCGAAGGAGTCGAAACAGCGAGAAGAATCTCAAAGTAAAACTTCCCTACTCGATCATATCATTGTTCATCCTCTGTGTTGCTGCAAGCTTCACCAACTTTTGTGTCTCCAAAACCTCTTTGCAAATGACCTCTAGCCTAGTGGTTAAGAGAGATGCATGCGGCCCAAGTGGTATCATTAGATGTACCTGTGATGTTTGAATGTTAACAACCAACATATCCATGTGTCACGTTAATGGAGAAACATGGGAAGATAAACAGAATATTGAGTTTTCAGGGTAATCTTCATAGTAAAGAAGTAGAAGTCAAGATATGTTCAAAGTATGATTGTTCATCTATACATTCAAGGCCGGCCCAGGAGCCAGACAAGGCTTCGGACTTGGGCAACCCCCTCTTTCAGTATGACCCCACAAGAGTTCGAAATTGCGAGTGACCCTTCAGAATCGGCTTACAATAAGAGTTAAGAGGCAACCAAAACTAGTCCTGGATAGGGCAACCCAAGGGATGTCCATGACTACTTGGAAAAGAATCAAATAAAACCTATAAAAAAATAAAATGTCACCATATTTCTAAGCCGCCTCTTTATCTTCTCTTTCCCACGAAAAATCTAGAAAAAAAAAAGGCGCTCTCCCTTTCCACTTAGTATTTGCTAAGCTAATATCATCTCTCTCTCAATTTCTAATAGCATCTTCTTCTTCCTCTTCTTCTTTTTTGCTTTTTTTTCGGCAACCAAACCTGAAGCGATTTCACGAGTCACGACAAGGAGTCTGATCCTTGCTCGAGTGAGGTTGACCTTTTTTTGCACCTACTCTTTTTTTATGATTATTTTTGTATTTGGTGAGAGAGAGAGAGTCAGCACTAGTGGGGACTAGGGAGTTTGCCTGGCCCTTGAGTGATGTTGTTACTGGCAATTATTTTTTTATAATTTTTAATCCATGTATACGAATAATTTTATGATTCATTGCATCCAAAATTTTAATATGATTCTTGATTCCATCTTCTGTAAAGTCTCATCCATTTCATTCTTGCAACGAAAAACTTTAGGACCCCTGACATAATATTTGTCATCTTCGACTACTTTGCATATGATTTTTTTTATCCATATTCTGCCATATAGTTGTTTATAGTATAATCTGATTACATGCAGAAACTTTGTTATAAATTAGAACTTTGAGTTGCTTAGTACTAATTATATTGTATTTTGGATTTGCTGGATTTTGTACTATAAAAAATTATATAGAGGGATGAGGGCCTCATTTTTGGGACTTCTCCAGGGCCTCCAAAATGCTGGAACCGGCCCTGAGCTAGAAAACTAGTTTTATAAAATCTTATTAAAAACAATTCTGGTTTTTGGTTTTTGGTTTTGCAACCAAGCACCACCTAAGTAAGCATATCAGAACTGTGTTATACCATGAACATGTCTATTAAACCTAATTTCCTCTAGTTACTTGAAACCTAACTTTCTATTTATCATTGCCGTGTTACAAAGATCGTACAAAGTACGTGAAAATCGAAGATTACAAATTGACTCTTGTAACCAAAAATCTAGCAACAAGAAGTTGTCGTAAAGAGGAAGCAATAAAAACCCTTGCCGCATCCAGTTGGTGCTTCAACTACGCTATCATGATGGCATTACGACCCATCAATAGCATATCATCTACATAAAGCAGTAATATGATAAAATTATCCTCGACAAATTACCTCACAAATTCACATTGATCTAATGCCGTCCGTGCATAACCATGCTCTCCCATAAACGACTCGAACTTCATGTACCACTGCCTTGGAGCCCGCTTCAGACCATACAGACTATTTCTCAACTGACAGATGAAGTGTGACTTACCCTTATCGCAGAATTCCTCTAGCTGCTCCATGTATAACTCCTCCTTTAAATCACCGTAAAGGAATTCTGTCTTCACGTCCATCTGCTTAATCTCCAAGTTGAGACTAGCTGCTAACGCTAGCACCACCCAAATATATGACAATTTTACGACTGGCAAAAAAATCTAATCAAAATTCATGACCTCCTACTGATTGTAGCCTTTAACTACCAACATTTCTTTATACCGAAGGCGGGTAGCATCATTCGGATTCACTATGAACATCCATCGATTCTTCAAATCCTTCTTGTCCTTTGGCAACTGCACCAGCTCATAAGTGGAGTTTGTCTGTGAGGAACTCATCCTCCTGCATGGCCTGCATCTACTCCATGTGTTTTCTTCCATCGCCTCTGTAAAACGTTTGGGCTCTCTCCTGTTAATCAGTAGCATATACTCATTAGGTGAGTATCTCGTAGATGGTCGACTCACTCTCGTGCTCCTTCTCAATGGAATCTCTGGTGCTGGTTGTGTGCCTACAACCTCATTCCCTTCAGGAACTTCCTCCTTGGCATGCTTATCCTCCTGAGGGTCACCCTGGCCATCATCAGCATGCTAATGATCAAGATTTCGAGCATCATCATATACGGGCTCCCCCATAACTGGATTCTTTATAGTATCCTCTGGAAATGGTTCGAATCGAAATGACTCTAACTCAGACAATTCCTCAGCCTCAGAAGGCATATCGGAATCATGAGTGTTGTTCATGGTCTGATCCTTGACGAAAATAATATCTCTGCTTCTATAGAGCTTTTTTCCACTGGATCATAGAGTCTATAGCCAAACTCATCCCGACCATAGCCGACAAAGATGCATTATCTCATTTTTGGCTCAAACTTGGATCTCTCGTCCTTCGATACATGCACGAAGGCCTTATAACCAAACAATCGAATGTGATTGTGTAACGTCTCCTTGTCGCACCATATTTTGTCAGGCACACCACCTGCAAAGGAGCACTAAAGATTAACTAATAGTATAAGCAACAGTGTTGAGAGTCTCACCCCAATAACTGTCATGTAAATTTGCTTCTGAAAGTAAACATCGTACCCTCACCATCAGTGTCATGTTCATACGCTTCGCTACACCATTGAACTGAGTATCTTTGGCGGAGTCTTCTGATATCATATACATTGCTATCTGCAATAAGCATCAACTGGACTAATGTATTCGCCGCCCTTGTCGGACCGAACACACTTCAACTTCTTGCTCGTCTTCCTTTAAACAGATACCTAGAACTCTTTAAAAGTAGGCAGTACCTAATCCTTGGTCTTTAGAGCATAGACCCAAACTTTCATAGAACAGTCATCAATAAAACTAACAAATTAAGAACCATCACCACTAGATTTTACCTTCATTGGAGCGCAAACATCCGAGTGAACTAACCCGAGCAACGTCAGCGCTTCATTGAAGATGGATGACTTTGGAAAGATACCCAATTTTGCTTTTCTGTCAAATAGTGTGTGCATCTCTCAAACTTTATAGACTGAGCCCCGGAATCACTCTCATGTTCAACAAGTAGCTCATTTCTTTCTCGCTGATATATATGGATGTCGCCTATACCACAACTCGATAGATGCATCACTGACTGTGTTCACCTCTTATGCCTCCTATACGCTTCCTTCCATATAGTAAAGACTGGACTTCTTGCTTCCTTTGACAATTATCATCGAACCTTTATAAAGCTTCCCCGACCATTTTCGAAGATATTGAAGAATCCATTCTCATCTATCCTTCCAACCGACACAAGGTTGAAACGGATATTAGGTGTCATGTCTCAATTCCGTAAACCCTCGCTTTGACTGTACATAATCGATCGTCCTCATTGAATGTGATATCGTACAAGTCTGGAGTTGCACTTGTACAAGGCAAGAATGTGCACATTTTAAGTTCATTTTGAATATCGATATACGGCAACACAGCAGAAATATTGAATACATAGTATAGGAAAAAAAATAACTCTTTTTATTGAATAATAGCAGCAGATACAACTTTTCTCAGTACATTTTGAAATGTCGTTATGGCTTACATAGCTTTTTGAAAAGAAAATAACTTGATTGGTTGTTATGAAATAACTTTCTATTCCATACAGTATGCCTCTTTACTACAATAAAATTAAAACATCAACTTTGACTACAAAATACCTTGAAATTAAGTCTTTATTTCAGTAGCAACTCAAAAACAACAACGAAAGCCTCTCTCCCCCGTGCGCCTGTGCCTTCTCTAGTACCTGTGGATGAGGGGTCAGCACATTTGTAAATGTACTGGTGAGTCCTATTGGCACACACAGCTAAACAACACTTATGAAATTATTTGACAAACATTTTAAATCACGTGATCTTTCTATTAGGGACTAGGGTCTGTTAATAATTCAGATTTATGGCAATAACCAAAGCAGTAGCGAAAACATATAAGATATGGAATAAACTTTACCAATAGTCGATCCAGTGTACCTGCATGAAATACATGATATAATACTTACCGTCCATGCACAGACATTCATTAGCATGCATCCTGACTACATGGCCACTGGTATCTATGGACCTAAAAGATAATGCGACGCGTCATTTCACCGCAGGTTGCAAGCCTCGTGAATGTCCTACAATTATTTCGTTCCACCAAAGCACGTTTCATATTCCCTCCTAGGCCGAATCAGTCCCAATGTCCCAGGTATCGCTCAAAAAAATTTATCCCCTTCTGCACAAGTTTCTTATGACCATGTGAACGCATATATAACTCGATAAGCATAAATTGCATGGTAAATATTGAAAGTAAATAGACAAGCAGTGTACATTCTTATTCATTGCATCATCACATAGTGATTATTCATTTCTAGCATTTGCCTCATTGTTTCACGTGGTGATTTATTGATCACCAATTTTATTTATTTCTTAACTCATTTTATTTCTCATAGGGTCATTAAACATTTTATTAATTTGTGTCATATTGCATATCAGTACATATATCATATGTCATTTACACTTGTATCTTAGTGGTATCAGCTTGTGGCATTTCTATTATTCATTTAATTAAGCATCATCGATCAGTAGACATAGCAAGGTAAACAAGAGAATTCATTTAGTTGGCATGATGGAGTAGCAGAGAAGGGACAAATCACCACAAAGAATCCACCCCTCACCAATTAGAGAATTACTGAAAGAATGAGGGATACTTGTGCAATTAGCCTTCTTACGCGTCTGTCTGCAAGGGCAACAATATCTGATTAGTACACCTTCTCTTTATATTCCTTTCTTTCGGAATTCTCAAGAATGAATGCAAGAAAATTCAATAAAAAGGAGGAAAAGAATCAAATCATTGAAAACCATCAGATAACGCATCCATCAAAACCAAGCAGCAAAAACATCCAGCGAAAACAAAAATATAACGGAGAGATATGGGACAAATTATTTATGCTCGTACCATATACCCCACCGACGCAATCTTGGACTCATTCCAACAGAAACCAATTCATTAGTCAGATCTCAATTCGATAGTCTGCCCGTTATTCGTTCAACTAGGAAATCCTTGAGCCAAGTCTATCATTTTCTCGATACATTTCAATATCTCGAGTATAGCATCCATCGGAACAATGACATTAATTTGCACGATCGTCATTCGCCGAGTCAGAGTACCCCCGAGTTATCGCATATCGATCTTTGATACGCCTCAATATCATCGACGATATGCGTAACTTGACGATCTTCCTTTGCAACCAATTTCGAGTCGTGCGTTGATGCTGTTGTCCGAGTTGGATGTTCCACAATTTTCTCGATATTCAAGATCAAGTTCGATCAATATTCCTCAAACTAGTTTCAAGATCGTTGTTCAAAACTCAAGTTACATTTCATTTGTATCAATCCGAAATCGTACGTGCGATCCTCTAAGTTTCCTCGATCAAGACATTCACTTTTATTCATCGTTCCGAATCATTTCCTAACTCGCGTTGCTCATTCACAAGTTGTCCGAACGACATCTCGTTCAGGACACACGAAGTCACGATCAACTAAGCGTGACGCGTTCTAAGGCTTTGCGCGATCGCATCGCCTCGCCGACATACTCGCCGTTACTCGTAATCCTCAATCTTGCTCGAATGATTTCCAAGAAAATCCATACACCACTCAGGATTCAAGCCATCCGATCTAGTCCGTAATCATTTTCGTATCATTCGCTAAGACGTCTTTTAGATTTGTTCGACGAATCTCTAGCGTAGTCGCTCGCGTCGCAACGACACACTAAGTCGTTCGTACTATTTCCTCGAAATCCAAGTCAATCCTCTATGTACGCCTAAGCGTTAACTCGATAGCGTTCCTATCGATATACAATCTAAGTGTATCTCCAATCCCGACAGAGCAATAGTACTTGTTATTGCTCGCAATTCGTTTGCACCAAGGGTCGAGGTACGCGACGCAAAACACAACTTAGCCAAAAGGCCGTGTGCATAGTCATCCCGTGCGGACTATATTCCGAGTTTGCACGCTCACTTGCTAGGGCCAACGCATGACTAGTCAGGTACGCACGCGACGTGTTAACTTAGCATGTGTTCTCTATCGAGACAAGTTTGACACCGTTCGGCACAAAGGCCTACTGATGCATCCGGCGATAGCCTACCGATGCGTTCGAGTGAACGCTTGAACGAGCTTTTGAAAATATTTAGACTTATTGTATGGACATGCCGAGGGACATTGAGAGAGAGCACACACTTGTTTTCCAACGACGAGCTTTCAAAACTGAGAAATTCGACGTGAAGTCCAAGGACGTAAAGCCGTGCTCTGATACCATTATGTCACGCCCCGCATCCGTAGGAGCGATCGTCCTCGCTAAGGCGTGATGCCGCACGAGCCTAGATTGCGCTCATGCAAGGCAGTTTCAAAACGGACGATTACAGCGGCGGCGACGGAGTTGTCGCACAGAAGTCCCAAGCAGATACATTGAACATTGCAGCAGAATTTAGAACAAGAACACATGACATTCAAAAGAAGCTCTTTTATTGATATTGAATACAAGATTACATTTGTGGGCGCAAGGCCAATTACAAGTCTCTCGTGCTCACTTTTCTCTCATTTACAAGTCACTCTGCTCTCTCTCATCTCTCGATTACAATGCTTGAGCCAGCAGAAGCTTCGAAAGGCGATGTCCATACATTATGTCCTGTATAAATCTTCAATCCTACGCGGCCGCACGCTTCGAATCGCCAAGGAACTCCGTGCCTCGACGCGTCCAAGCGAGCTCCGCGCCACGAGCTTCTACCTGTGCCTGCACATGAACACTGTGTGGGTGTCAGTACTCAACTGTACTGGTGGAGTGAGCTCCTCGCCCACCCATACATAACCGATACATTTTATTTACTTTGTGCAGCTTAAACCCTTTCAATTGTCTTTCTAGTCTTGCCTTAGGATGCATTTTAAATACGACGTCTCGACCTATACTTAGCGATGCAACGACAAGGTCGTGCAACGACGGGATCGTGCTATAATGCCAACGTGTGTTTCGATCGAGGCAGTGCCTCATTACTCAAGTACTTGACCAAACTACAACTCGGGACGGCAGGGTCGTGCCATATTCTATTCACGACTTAGACATACTCAAGACGATGCTATGCCGAGGAGCAACTTACGCGAACTCGGCCGTGCCAAGACTTTTATTTAAACTCAAGCGCCTCTAGACCAATTCTCGTGCCAACGATTCAAGTGCCAAGGACGGCAATGGGATGACTCGTGCAAGCCGTGCCTCTAGACCTTGCTTAGACTTGTCCGTGCTTCAAGATGAGGCCGCGCCTCGCAAGTTATCAAGACTTATCGTGCTACCGCCTTGCGGCCTTCCTGTTAGACCCATTTGCTAACTTCGACAAGACTTGTGGACCATAGTATCACTTTTATGAACATCCCGACGCCATCTATCATGCCAAGTATGGTGCCTATGCTGCAGCCCAGTCTTAGGCCCAGATATTGTGTTTCCGACTAGACAAGCATTCAAGTTCTAGACTCAATCCAAAGGCATACACGTGGTGTGCCGCTATCTACCGACACATCTACATGAGTGGTCACTAGTAATGTCAAGCTATCTTGGACACGGCTCGGCGGGGGTATCGGTCCGTCCTTCTAAGGGTAGCTAGCCCCGGAAGCGCCGATACTCCCATGCGGTTATCCGGCATCCTGGTTGAGCCGCACTCGCTTCCCCCGGGCGAATGATCCCGGTGCCCCGGAGGAGATCATTCGAGAAGACTACACCTTGTCGACAAGTTGTCCAATGACCATGCAAGACCCAATTCGATCTATCAAATCCTTCCTTAACATGACCGTGCATTCCTTCTTTCTATCAAGACTTAGCGAGACTCCCAAGTACGAGGGACCGATCTCGTGTACGGGACATTTCAAGACTTAGCGAGACTCCCAGGCCGCGGGACCGATCTCGGCGACAACAAGTCGCGTGAACTTCCTTTGTTCGTGGCAAGCTTTTCACTAAACTGACCGCAGCTCGTGCCTTAGACAGACCTGGTTCTCTAGGCGATGCTATCGCTCAAGTCATATACTTATATGACGAGCCTTGTTCTCAAGGGACTACGCGACTTGACAACCGCAGATAGAACGGAACAGTGCTAGAAATGGCTTCGATAGCCCAGCACAACTCTTGTCTAACTTATTCGGGCAATGACTCGACGAGTAAAGGCTACGCCGAGCTTCGCATCGAGGGAACGTGCTAGGCACGGGGTCGACTGGAACAACCAACTCTTGGGTGCCTAGACTTAAGCCAACAAGCCGTGCAAGACGACTTAACTTGCGGGACGGGCGAAGGCTATGCCAAGCCTTGCGGGACCGGACCGTGCATGCTTTGTTAAGCATTCATGCGGGCGACGCCTATAACTTAGGCTGATTTGAGTGTCGGGGCAACATGACGGGACCGTGCATGCTTTAGCAAGCATTCGAGCGGGCAACGCCTATGACTTAGGCCATTTCGAGTGTCGGGGCAACTTAACTACTTAGGCCAACTTCCTTCTCCCAAGCCACGGGATCGAAGGATCGTGTGTCATTTGAAAGCACGCTGAGCCGACTTCTATGAAGACCGTGGGACCATTTTTCATGTTCTAAGACATTTCGACCCGACGGGATTATTCCCTTAGCTATGTGCGTTCGTAGCTTTTAGATTAGCCTACTTGTGCAAGTTGAAAACAAGCGAGTTATTAAGTGAAGGCTAAGATGAAGCAAGTTCACCGAAACTCCCCCACCTGATCGAGCGGTCGCCTTGACCGAGCAATGTCTTCGAGTAGCCGTTGCAAGGCTAAGTTCCAACGCCGTCGGCGTTTTGATTCCTCCGATTGACTTTGCGGGTCGGGGCACTACACGGGGTACTACGTAATATAACACTAAGAAAAAGTTTCGTCCTCGAAACTTGAAACAAAAGTCTTACCTCAACATTATCGAACAACGAAGGGTATTTCTCCCTTATCTCATCTTCGAGTTCCTACGTCGATTCTTCGACTGCATGATTTTGCCACAGCACACGAACCAAGTCCACAGAACCTTTTCCTTCTTGTTCAGAATTTAAACGAGTTCTTCAACATATGATAGGTCGATCGGCACTCAGCTCCAATTGATCAAAATTTACTATGTGACGTAGATCATGCACGTACTTCCGTTATTGGAACACATGGAAGACATCGTGGACTTAAGCCAATGTCGGAGGTAGTGCAAGTCAATAAACTACTAGTGCCACCCTCTCAAGAATCTCGAAGGGTCCAACGAATCTCGAGCTCAATTTTTCTTTCACTCTAAATCATATCACACCTCGCATGGGTATTACCTTCAAGAACACATGATCGTCCACCATGAATTTCGAGGATCGCCGATGAGCACTCGTATAACTCTTTTGACAGCTTTGAGCAACTTGGAGCCTCTCTCGAATCTTGCAGATCTTCTCGACGACCTGCTCCACAAGTTCCGGTTCGAGCACTTGCTGTTCACCGACTTCCTTCCAACATATCGATGATCGACAGTTTCGTCCATAAAATGCTGCATATGGGGCCATCTAGATGCTCGCTTGATAATTGTTGTTATAAGCAAACTCCGCCAATGAAAGATGTGTATCCAATTTATCTTCAGATCGAGCACGCACAGTCTCAACATATCTTCAAGAATCTGATTCACCTTTTCTATTTGTCCGTCAGTCTGTGGATGGTACGTCGAGCTGAATTTCAACTTGGTGCTCATCGTCGACTAAAGATTGTTCAAAAAAGTGATAAGAAAGTTCGTCTCTATCCGATACGATTGAGACTAGCACCCCATGTAACCGGGCAATTTTATCAATATAAATATGAGCCAGCCGATCAACACTCCATCTTACTTTGATTGCAATGAAGGGAGATGACTTAGTTAATCAGTCTACGATCATCCAAACCGCATCATTTTCCCGTTAAGCCTTCGGTAAGCCAAATATGAAATCTATACAGATATGATCCCACTTCCACTGTGGTATAGCAAGGTTCTGCAGCTCCCCGCCAGAACGCTGAAGTTCTGCTTCACACGATGACAATCTAAGCACTGTGCCACAAACAAAGCCACATCCTTCTTCATGCCATGTCATCAAAATGTAGAGCGCAACTTCTTATACATTTTGGTGCTTTCTGGATGCAAGGAGTACTTCACGAAATGGATCTCAGTCAGTATCTCCTTTCTGAGATCCTCATCCTTAGGAATGCACAATCTCCCCTTGACACAGAGATCTTATGCGTGCCAAAAGATCTTCTGCATTAATGACTCAATCACTTCGACTGTTGTGCCAGTCTGTCAACTGTCAGGCATTAAATATTAGAGAAAAATCATAAAGATTGTACACTCACTGTTGTTGTGTTGGCATGAAAGTACGCCTTCACACCAAGCTCTGAGAAAGTATGCCACTTCTTGTATGTCTTATATCCTTTAGAAGCGTGCTTTTTATGCTTCTACAGGAGACGCTATACCTAGGAGAGATTGGCACCCTGAGGTAAATGTTAAACCTCGCGATTAGGAGAGTGTTATGTCTATCAAAGTGATGGGCTTGTATGTCCCAACTGTTTATCATGGGAATTGACCCAAGGACCACCATATAGTTAGGTATCATGCATATGTTAAGATTATTGTAAATCGAACATTGAATGTAGAGAAGAAAGGTAAGTTTTATTCATATATGCAAATTGTGCTAATCCTTGTCTTTTGCAGGAATGAATCGTCGACCGTGGGTAAGAAATCACTATATAATTAATGAATTTTACTGTTTATATTTCTTATTATGAATTGTTAAAAAAAACCTAGACAATTAGAAAGATCACTAATAATAGTTGTCAGCTTCACATGTTTACTTAGAATTAATTTAGGTTAGTTCGGTCATGGCCGCTCATTAGTACGAGTTATGTACTGACCCACGTTGTGGGCATCGTTTCAGATAGCACAAGACAAGCTTGTCCAATCCAGTGGAGCATTACTCGGTCACCTTGAAGCTTTTTAGTTCATGTCTAGTAGTTTTCTTTGAAGGCATCTTTACATTTCGTTTTAGTAAAGGGATATGATGTATGGGCATTGTGGCTATTTTCAAAAGTTCCAAAAGAAAGATTGTAAGCCAACTATGACATTTTGAGTCGCATGCAATACTTTGTAATTTCATTTAAAATTATTACTAAAGAAAGTTATTCTATTTCCTATCTCTGTGTTACACTTTGGTTTTCTGCATTTAAAGTTCAGTTGTGTTGTTGTTTGTTTAGTCTATTTTGTTGTTGTGCAAGTTCTGGTCTTGTGCAAGCGTAACTTAGGCTTACACGGCATCACGTCCAAGCGATAATGACCGGTTCCACATAGATCAAATCGATGACGAATGATTCTATGGAACCGGGGCGTAATATAGCACATTGTGCGCAATCTGCACAACTTGCACATACGAGATACTCGCATGCACGCATACACGCAGTAGCGCACAAGCAAAGTGCAAAGTGCAAAGTGCATCATCAAACCACCACTTTGTGTCATTCGTCCAAGTCCGAGTCCGAGTCGCTAAGCCCTTACTATATGAGTTTTTCTAAAGTGTGTAACAAAATAAAAAAATTATTCCTTTGAGATTTAAACTTGAACCCTTTAGGAAATCATCCCACATGAGTCACCATACCCCATGTATATATCTATTATACAAAACACAAAGGTTTTTGAATCCTAGGGCTGACTGTGCCAAGATAAAGAGTGGTTGGAATTTAATCTTGGTGAATCAACGGTTGTGGGGTTTTATGGGGAATCCAAATAGTGGAGTTTGTACTCATAATGGTTGTGGATGAGCATTATTGAGAGTGGGATTTTATGGGAAATGAGCATTATTGAGAGTGGGGTTTTATGGAGAATCCAAAGAGTGGGGTTTGCACTCATAATGGTTGTGGATGAGCATTATTGAGAGTGGGGGCCTCATAATTATTATTGTTCGTTTAAAATTGGGGGTCCAAGATTTTGAGGGGGAATACCTTAAATGAACCATGCCCTATGGGCACGGATTATGACTAGTGCAAATACAAAGCACAACTATATATTGGGATATACACTTTGGTGGTTTTCAACGTGGCACTAAAGCTCTTAAAAGCAAGTTAGAAACCCCAACAAAATATGTCACTACGGACTAAACAACTTGACCAAAACGTAGCGCGATTCTTGGTAGAATGACTAAAAATGTGTGGTCATCATCCAAAGAGAAGAAAAAAAAATAGCAAAAGAGAACAAAGAAGAAATTAAGTGTAACACACACATCTCCACATGCGGAATATTTACTCCAATTCTATGGCTAACCTTTATTGGTTGACGAACATGGATCAACTAAAGCAGACACTTTTGCTTACACCCGACCCAACGGTCTCTCTCAGCATTATTTAGATAGAAATGTCAAAAGGAGATTTAAGAGCATCTCCAATTATTTGGACAGAAAAATGCATTTGAGCCACAAATTCATAATAAACAAATAAATTTAGAATTGATTGAAAGCCACGTGAGAATAATACAAAATAAATTGGGACATATTTGAACTTTTTTTTTTCTTTTTGGTTCTTACTCTTTTTAAAAACTAAAATGGGTTGGGACAACCATCGGACTCCTATCGAGTCTTACTATTCTACAAAATGAGCTCATACGTTCTGAATGTAGAAATTTTTAGACCCAGACTATAGATTTTGTGGCTGGGACAGGACAATTGAACTTTACTATTCTACAAAATAAATTCCTACATTTTGGATCTAGAATCTAGAAATTGGGATGAACCTTACTATTGATGCTCTAGAAATTGGGATGAGCCTTAGCCTCCTACGGTCATCATGTTAGGGGATAGTGATGGTTCGAATTTGATCGGTTGTGAAAAATCTTAATTCAATTTAGTTAGTTTTTTTTTTTTTCGAAAATTGGTTTTATTTGGTTTTGAAAAATCGGTTTGGATGAAACCGAATAAACAAAATGTTCATCCCTACTCGTATATGGTGTTAATTGTTTAGGATTTTCGAATCGTAAAAACATGTGAGTTACTTGTTACTGATTATTGTTGGATTTAGGGCTAATGCTACATTTTAGAATGCAGAAGCAATAAACTTGATGACTAAAAATAGACCAAATTATTAAAAAAAAACCATGTAGATAAATAATCTTTTTATTTGTTATGAAAGGAAAAAAAAAAAAAAAGTAGAAAAAAGAAAAGTAGACCTAGACTCCAAAAGCAACGACTTCCCAGTCTACTATTGAGTGTCGAATCAATAATATTTCTTGTAATATTTTGTAGACTTCCAAGTCTACTTTTGAGTATTGAATTCTAAGTCATAGTCCACGACCCCACCAGAGATTAACATATGTACACAATGAGACATGAATTTCCGTGTACATTTCCAACCTTTGCGAAAAGTGTATAATTATTGTTAGTGAGACAAAATTAACCTAACTTATTATAACTTTTAATTAGCATGACAAAACCTAAACCTGACTTATTATTACTTTAAATTAGGGTTATTATAACTTTTACGGCATATATATTTATGTGATTTAATTTTTGCTACCAGTGTTACTAGAAGTCACGAACGTGTACTAAATGTTCTTTGCACATGTCTTTTGTCTGAGTTTTTTCCCCCTATATTTGTATGACAAACTTGCTTTAAAATGGTTGAAATATTTTGAAGTAATTTATTTTTGAGATGGTGAACATTTATTGTAGTAGAAAGTGTATAATTATTAGTAGTTAGTAATTATGTTAGTGAAAAATGTATAGTTTACATATTTTATCCTTAGTGAAATGCGCATAATTATTAGTGGTTAGTAATTATGTTAGTTAAAATTATTTGACCAACCAACCAAAATTAAATTTCAGTGACATATCCAAGACAGTAGTGTTGGGGTCCAGTCTCAATTTGAGGAGTCTGGAAGGCAGTCTGGACATCCGAATGCATCATCAGGAGTCAGGCAGAAGTTCTCTTGAGAACAGACTGAGTTCGGTCTGAACTTTGCCAATCTTGAACATAACTTACTAGCCTCGACCTGACCGAATTCGGTCACTGTCGGTCTGTTCGGCGAGCAGCACTAGTATCTGCATCTAATTACCATATGATCATATTTAGATGTCCAGGACTGGTGTTGTGTGTGTGTGTGTGTGTGTGTGTGTGTGTGTGTGTGTGTGTTGAGGGTAGAAGCACAAGGCAAACACAATACGAGAGATTCATGGTGCAAGTCCACAAAAAATCTAGGAGAAAGTTCATACTTTGCTCTAATGACTTGTCATTCGAAACAGTCGAAAGAGGGGATCTATTCGGGGAGTCGTCTACTTCGTTCAGGGAGATCGCTACGGGGTAGGGTGAGTGATTTTATTGTAATCTCTCTCTTTCTTTTTGAGTTCAGTGAGGGAATTGAATCTTTGGGCAAAGGGTTCAACATATTTGTATTTAGTCTTGTATTTTTTTCATAAAGTTATAAAGATTGTGATTTGTCCACACGACACGGTCACTAAACCATATACTATGTTTGATCTTCTTGGCGCTATTAGATGTTGGTTCATTATCTTCAGGTAGTTATCATTGCTTCCGCGATAATGCTTTCGCGAATAACAATTTGTATAAGAGTTCTCAGGTTCTCGAGAGGGAAGGTACAACCATGTGTATGGAGCAGATGAACACACGTATGAACACCCTCACAGGGGGAACTAGGCAGACCAAGTTAGGTCCGAACTTTGCCAATCTCGAACATAACTCAATGGCCTCGACCTGACCGAATTCGGCCCAAATTCAATCGGCGTCGGTCTGTTCGGCGAGCAGCACTACTGTATAAATCTGCATCCAATTACCGTATGATCAGATTTAGACATGAAAGATTGGTGCTAGACTATTTTTGGATTTCCTATGACCTAAATAGGATTTCTCAACCTATATATATATATATATATATATATATATATATATATATATATATATATATATATATAAATATATATATATATATATATATATATATGTGTCCCTAAGGCACTAGCCTAGTGGTAGTGCAGGGGGTCGCCCAAGCACAGATCTTGGACTCAAATCCCCCTTGGGCGGCTTGGTGGCTTGTATAGCCACGGCCCGGCTTAGAGAAAGGACACCAAAACACACACACACATGTGTGTGTGTGTGTGTGTGTGTGTGTTTATTGAGGGTAGAAGCACAAGACGAGAGATTTAGGGTGCAAATCCACAGGAAATCTAGAAGAAAGTTCATAATTTGCGCTAATGACTCACCGTTCGAGACAGTTGAAAGAGGATATCTGTTCGTGGAGTCGTTTACTTCATTCAGGGAGAAAGCTTCAGGGTATTGTGAGTGATTTTATTGTAATCTCTTTTCTTTTTTTTTTTGAGTTTGACGAGGGAGTTGAATCTTTGGACAAAGGGTTCAATATACTTGTATTCAGTCTGTATATTACATAAAGTTATAATATACAGACTCAAGTCACAAGTGAAATCGTCGTGGGAGTCCACTATTGCTGCTTTCTACATGAAGGGAAGACTCAAGTCACAAGTGAGAATATGAGAAAATTCTCGAGATCCTGCAAGTGTGGATCGTAAGGAGGGCTGCTATCACTCTAGCAAACGGGATCATTTTAAATGGGACTGCGTGAAGCTCAAAAACGATAATACTAAAGGCAAGAATGATCAAAAAGATTTTACGGCTATGAGAGTCGCAACAACCGACACAGAGGAACCTTGTGACATGTGTAATGACTACGATTGGGTCTTAAACACGGGTACGTCGTATCATGCTATTCTACGGAGCAATTGTTTTTGGACATATAAAGATAGGTTTGGACATATGAAGATGGGCGACACGGGTAGGTCGTATCACGCTATTCTACGGAGCAATTGAATCTCCACATCATATCGAAGCAGTAGGTTTGGACATATGAAGATGGATGACAAGGACACGACTGCAGTTGTGGACATTGGGGACATGTACTTCATAACTAAGCTTAGTGAGAAGCTCGTTCTCAAGGGGGTTCGTGTGTTCCAAGATTGCGCTGTAACTTGGTTTCGGTAGGAAAGATGGCAGATGATAGCTGTCGTAGTATGTTTGGAGACAAAGATTGGAAGCTTATGCAAGGTTTCTAACTGCTAGATCGAAGAGATATATGTTGTGATATGTACAAGATCAAGCCGCTATGGTATACATGGAGGCCACAGACATCGGAAGAAGGCTCGAGGGGGTATTCGACAGGATTTTGTGGATCGTCAGAAATTTGATGAGGTGAGTCTTCGATATGTTTGTAGGTATACAGAGGATTCAGTTCGTCGAGACGAAACGTCGAATAAATATAAGCCAATGATTGAGGGTCAGTTTGTCGATCCTTTGACAGTTGGTCAGTCTCCAGTAGGAGATTGTTCCACGGATCTGATTTTGGTGATAGATGGTTTGTCAAAATCTAATGGAGTGACATTGGTTTTAACAATTCAAAACCATGGAGGAGATCAAGGTGTGCAACAAACTCAATTCGAGGTGGGTGCATGTCCATTTGTATAGTTCTGAGAGAGTTGTGGGTCATTGACGACGTGGGTTTACATTCGAAAGATATTTGAGGTTGTCATACCTATTTTACAAAATCCTCAAGTTAATTTTCTTTTAAATTGTACCTTTATCACTTCGAATTTATATATGTAAAATTTAGTCATCTGTATTTGTATTACTATATAATAATAATAATAATAATAATAATAAAATAATAATAATTCTTGTAGTTGTATTTAGTCTTCCTAAGTAGTACTTAAAAAATTTAGAATCAATTAAAATAGCTATCATTTAATATTCGTAAATAATATATATAAAATACATGCAACGCACATGTACATACTAGTTATATTTAAAATATATATACAAGTAATTTGAAGTTGTTTTAAAGTTCAAACATTTACATGTATATAATTAGGCCTCATCTGGTTCAAGGAAAGAAAAGGAAAGGAAACTGATTCTTTGCTTTTTTTCTTAGAAAATTGCAATTTCAATCAATTTTCTTTCTGATGTTTAAAAATGTCAAGAAAATTGGAAGGGACATGAATCCTTAGAGGGGAAAAGTGAATTCTTGGATTGGTGGGGGAACTATTTCCTCCTTATTTTTCTTCCTCTTGGAAATCATTTTCTTTCCTGCTCATTTTTTTTTTGGCATCCAAACACTGAAAATGAACGGTTTTCCTTTTCCAAGGCCCTGATTTCGCAAACAAAGCGGGACCTTATAGTAAAAACATGCATGTGGGATAATCAATAACATTTTCTTTCTCCCTGATTTGCATGCATTTTTACATGCAACCATACTAGATTTAATAATTGAGGACTAACAAAATGTCTTTATTGAACACTTTGACAGCATTTAGAGAATCTCAAACCTTATTGTCTTGTAATGTGTTGTGATTCCTACATGACATGAGACACAAGACAATATCTTTTATATGTGGCAATACTATATTTACAAAAGATAATAAGGCAGAAAAGTCTTCTCCAATGCAAGAGTATTGAAAAGACAATAAAATAATATACTTTTTTTTTTCCAATTTTCAAGACAACTTCTTCTCTTCTTCCTTTTTATCTAAATATTTTTTATTCATAACCAATGAAACAGAGGTAAAGACACTATCGAGTATATTGTCTAGAACTAAACAACCAACTTCACATTATCTTATAACTTTTGTCACGTAAATTTCACAACTTACTGGACAATTACATTAAAGAAAAAATTTTAAATAAAAAATTGTCACTCCTATGTTGTAGCACCACCACCACCACCACCACCACCACCAATCTATAATAAGGTTTGGGATGCTCTTAACATCACGGTTCTATAAACATACAAAAATAATAGCGCTGCTTGTCGAACCGAGGGGGAACCGTGTGCAGCAGACCGCGTTGACGTGACGCTTTCCCATTGACGGGTGGGGTCCGGTACTAGCAGAAGGTGGCTGGAGCCAGTGGGAGACTGTCACGTCAGCACGATATCTCGCGCACGGTTCTCCCTCGATTCGGTTCGGCCGACATTTTTTTTAAAATAATTTATGACGACTCTTGCTGAGCTGGACGGTTTGCAGAAGAGAAATTTAATGCAGAGCTTTGCTACCAAATGATTATAATCCTCTTACAACCGTCAAGTGTCAGGCTTCGATTTGAGGAGGGGGTAAGTGGCGGGGTCAGATGGAGTCCATGTAGCATGAGGGATGAGAGGGCAGGTGGGACCCGATGTGACATATGTGTAAGAGGTGAGAGAGAGAGAGAGAGAGAGAGAGAGAGAGAAAAAGAAGGTGGTAAGCATATACTATAGTTGTAGACTTACATAGCTGGACATTGACCAGGAGCATACTGAATAAATAATAAACAAAGAAAATAGTTTAAATAAAATAAAATAAATAAAAAGAAAGAATCAAAGAACACACGAGGTTGTCGAAATAAAAACATAGCTGGACAGCCTGGACTACATTATACAGGAGCCCCTACCAGCTGCTCTCATCATCCATTCTACTCCTTCAGTTCAGAGAGAGAGAGAGAGAGAGAGAGAGAGAGAGTGATGATGTGGGGGTGGAGAAGTTCCTCCTCTCTTGCTCCACTGCTGCTGCTCCTGCTTGTTAGCCGGCTGGCCACCGCCACCGCTCAGGCTGCCGAGTCCCCTTGGCTCACCTTGACTGGTATATATATATATATATACATATATTACATTTTTAATCTTAGTCTCTTCTATGTCTTGTTTTATTGTATGTTATCATGAAATAATGTCTTGAATCTAATTCGTAGTCTGCAGATGTTTTTTTTTCTCTCTTTATAATTATTCTTCTAATTGTTTGGTTTCATCCAGATGGGGATCTTTCTTGGATCAACTATGGGGGTAGGTTGGGTGGGGTGAGAGAGGGGGGGGGGGGGGGGGGGGGGGGGGGTGGTTGGGTAGGGGCATGTCCATTGGTGGAACTTTCATGAAATCCGTGTGGACCTAGCTTTGTAATTACTAGCCTTTTTTTTTTTACCTCTCCGTGGTGGTTCTTAGACCATCTCCAATGGGGATTTCTAAAATTTAGTTTCTATCTTTCATGAAATCATGGGGTCGGGAAAGGAAAGTCATTATTTTCCTATGTTTGGGTGCCAAAGGAATTGAGCAGGGAAGGAAAGTGATTCCCAATGGAAGGAAAATTAGGAGGAAAAATGATTCCATCCATCCAAGCAAAGAATCACTTTCCCACCATGAAGTATTCACTTTCCTTTCTAATTTCCTTGACATTTCCAAACATCGGAAAGGAAAATCAATGAGAATTGTAATTTCCCAAAGGAAAGGAAATACCAAGGAATTGATTTCCTTTCCATCCCTTTCCGCGAACCAAACGAGGCCTTAGGGCCTGCCTTGGCCATTTTTACCGGTTTTGGGGTGTTTTTGAACCAACAGTTTATGAAATATTTTAAAAACCTCTGCTTGCTATTTTTGTTTTGAGACACTGTTTTTGGTCGGCTCAAAAAAATCCCAAAACCGGTATAGTGTAATTTTGGATGTCTTTATAAACACCCCAAATAGGTAGGTTTTAAAGGATTTTATTATTTTATTATATTTATAACTACTAATATCCTACCCTATTATTTATTTCTAATCTATATTTCTCTTCTACTTCTTCCAAACTAAGGCTACTTGTCCCGGTAAGTTCTCAAAATCTCTCTCTTCTACTTTCATCCATGCGTTTTATTATTTTTGATCAAAGATGGACTTATACTTCTTCCAAACTACGACTACTTTTCCAGATAAGTTCTTATTTTTCTTTTCCTCATACTTTCATCGAGACATTTCTATTATTTCATGTGTTTCTATTGTTTTATTTAACATATAGGTAATTTTATTTTTGTAAACTTTCATAACTGCTCGTTAATGAATTACCAAGCATGGTTTGAATTGGTTTAACAATTGCTACTTAAAAGCACCCAAAATTCGACCTCTAATAACCGCTCATAATCGGTACTCTAAAAGACCTCATAACCGCTAACCCCTACAATCACCAAGATAGCCCTAAAGAAAATTCTATATTAGTTGGTAGAGTTTCTACGTAGAAATTGCACCAACAAAAAACACTCCAATGATTCTCCATTTCTATCATACGTGACAAAAAATAAAAGGACCAATTTAATGAACAAGTTTGAAAGTAGGGTCCAATATTAAATTCTATTAGGGATGGAGAATTTCTACGAGAGTTTCTACATGTAGAAATTCTCTTATAAATTCTCCATCCTATATTAATGACACATATGATAGAAATTGGAATAACAACCATTGTTGGGAGATTTTTGTTTTTCTAAAAAAGATTTCTACCTTGAAATTAGAAACCCCCATCAGGCCATCTCCAATGACGATTTCTATCCTAGTTGGTAGAGAGTCTATATAGAAATTGCAAATATAAAAAACACTCTCCAATGGTTCTCCATTTCTATCTTATGTGACAGCAAATAAAAGGATCAATTTAATGACGAGGGGTCCAATATTAATTGGACGAGAGAGGAAGAATTTCTATGAGAGTGTGGAAACTCTCCATCCTATATCACCGCCACATAGTATAGAAATTGGGATAGAAATCATGCTTGGTAGAAGTTTTTTCTAAAATGGATTTCTACCCTAGAAATTGGGGAGATAGAAACCCCCATTGGAGATGGCCTTAGACTGTGGCACGGACACTAAAATGACACAGCATAATACAGAGACGACAATGCGGGGGCACGAAAATGAAAACGGTTTTAGTGTGCCAGTGTGTTTTGGAATGTCAGTGTCGTGTCCGGTACGTTTCCGACACGACATGAATACGGCACCTGACTTTTCGGATGTCTGTGCTGCTTCCTAATTCTTGGATAAAAACAAAGTGCAGAAGTGAGCGCTTTAGAATTTCAGCAATTTTATGTACTGGGTCGAGTAGGCTGTTGATCTGCACTTTTAGTAGAAACAAGATAAAACTTTAGGGGGCATACATATATTGTGTTAGAAGCATAAACATGATAATCTTTAGGAAGCATAGAAAAAGGAATCTAAAGATTGGAAGCCCGATTTGAGGTATTTTCTTTCTCTAAGACGAGAAATTTTGTAGTGCGGAACCAAAATAGTTCTAGGAAAATTGTATCCAAGGTTGGTAGCAGAAATGACGAAAGTGAAGGAACGACTTTACCCAAAGGCCTCGTTTGGTTCGATGAAGGGAAATTGATTCCCTTGTACTTTCCATGGGAATGGAAAACTAAAATTCCAGTCACATTTCCTTTCCGTTGTTTGGTAAAACAAGGAAACCACCTAAGAAAGACCATTTGATTTCCTTTCCAGTGTTTGGTTGATACAGGAAAGGAAAACAAAAATACATCAATGTTCCAAAATATCCTTCCCTTTTAAAATAAAAATGATATTATGAAAATCCAAAGGACCCAACATACGAGGAGTTAATAGTAAAATAAGCAATAACACATGGTTAGTTTTGTCATAATTTTTTGTGATAAATGTTGGAAAAGGAGGAGGGAAAATCAATCCCATGGGTCATGAGTGGAACCATATTCCCTCCAATTTTTCCTCTTGTCAGGAAATTGATTTCCAAGTTTGTGGCTACCAAACAAAGGAAAGGAACAACTTTCCTTTCCTGGTTCCTTAAATCCGTGAACCAAATGAGGCCAAATTGTGACACATCTGAATAAACTTCAGAAGAGGTCGATCATTATGTGTGTCAATCCTTTAATCTTGAACTTCAAATTCAACCCAAAATCTTCCTGTAAAAAAATACGAATTCACTATCAAATCCTTGGTGAAGGACATAGCTGAATCGGTAGGATTTGTGGGGAAGAGGGATGGTAGACAATGAATAGCAAAATAATGGGTTTTTTTTCTCGTTGAACACAAATGGTAAAGATAAAGGGGGAAAAAAGAGAAATAAGACAATAATTATTATCAACTTTTTTCATGAACCCTTGAAAAATCCTAAAATTATGATTCAGGTGTCAGCCTCGCACCTGCAAACACAATTTACAAATTCTTCAATTTTATTTGTTAATTCATGGATTTTTTTTTTTTTAAATCCCACGCACACACACAATTGGGGGACTCGAACCTTGCCGGTCCCTCCGGGTGTCCGCTCTAATACCACTAGGCTAGAGAGCTCGGACAATTCATGGATTTTAAATGGGCCCGTCTTCCCTTTATATAGACGCAGCTACATGTCCAATCCTAATTCTATCTAATCCCATTTACATGCAAACAAATCATACGGGATGAATATAAGTTTTAATTTAACCAAACAAATTCTAATTGAAATCGAACTCGGACTCTGGTCAGTGAATGACCCCACTCCAATTTGCCGGCTTCGAACGATTCACCACGTGATGAATATAGTGAAGATAACTCAAAAGTAAAATGATCCAAATGAAGATACTACCTATCATCGTATATGAATCGAATGATCAACCTATATGTAATTAAATGGTAGTGTATCGTGTCGTATGTAAGATACTAACATAGAATTCAAATATTCAATATACAAGATGACTAGATGATGACTATAAGTTATAGTTCACAGTATTGACCGATACCAATACGAAACAGACGATACTGATTCAGTTTGGCATATCCCGATCCGATACCGAACGCTACCATACTGACTGATACCGACGTTGGGGTCCCTTTCCCAGTCAATTCGAAATAGAGAATTGAACGAAAAAGACCAAATCAACAAGGGTGTGAAAATATATTAATGTATTGTTTGGGAAGAGGGAAACATGGAGGGAAGGAAAATGTTGAGGGGAAAATGAGAGAAAAACTGAAAGTAGTGGTGTTTAGGAAGGGGGAGGAAAAATGAGAGGAATTTGGGAGGAAAATCCATGTGGGTCCAATTCAATTTTTTTTTTCCCAAAATGGGAGGAAAATGAAAAGAGTTGAAAGGATTGTGGAAGAAATTATCCAACTACCCTTTAAAAAGTAAGTATCAATTATGATCAGAAAAAATCAAGAACTAAATGGCAATTATATCTTTCTCCACAAACAAACAAAACATTGTTTGTAAACTTTTCCTTTTCCTACTTTTTTGTCATCCAAACAAGTGAAGGAAAAATTAACTTTACCTTCATTTTACTCCACCATTTTCTTTTCCCTCAAAATTTTCTTTTCCTCCTAAAAAAATGTTCCCAAACACCAGTGGCGTAGCCAGGATTTAGGTACAGCGGGGTCAAAATCGAATAGTAAATTTTCAATCCAAAAATATATATATAAATGCAAAGAAAACTAATAGCAGAAATTAGTTGCAAATTATTTCGATCACAAAGACACATTAAAATAGTTGCATTCCATCATAAGTCATAACCGACAATAATTGTTTACAATAATCCCCTACGAGGCTTCATATTTTGAAAATGTTGCAAGATGTCCTCCGTTTCAACTTTTACGAAAATATCTTGCTCAATGTATGTCACCAAACAATCATTCATAAATTCATCTCCCATTCGGTTACGAAGTGTACTCTTGATAACCTTCATCGCCGAAAATGCTCTTTCAACAGTTGCCGTTGCAACGGGCAAGACTAGAGCCAACTTTAAAAGCAAGTACACCAATGGATATAATTCATTCTTCCTTCGGTCAACTAATTTTTTAGCAAGCTCACCAATTCCCTTCAAACCGAAGAAGTCTTCATCATAACGAACATCCTCTATAAAGTTTTCAAGTTGATCACCAAGTGCCCTAAACTCCATTGGTGAAAAATCAGACGGATAGAACTTAGCAAATTGAAGCAACTTTTCCTTATCAAAAGCCCTAAATGAATCATATGGATCAAGACATGCCATACACAAAAGCAACTCTGTACTCACCTCAGAAAAGCGATTATTCAACTCTTGAAGTTGTAAATCTATCACCGTATAGAACAACTCAACACGGTAGAAATGAAGGTTTGTCATCTCTTCAATATTGCGACGTGATCTTCCCCGAAGTACAAACAAGCCTTCCATATTTGGAATTTCAATCTCATGCTTATTACAAAAAGAAGACACAACCCCCAACAATTGATCCCATCCATCATCTCTCATCCTTTGTAGTCGTCGCTTGGCCGCTTTAACTTGTGACATGGCATTGACAATATTTTGATCTTTTTTCTGTAACGCTTGGGACAAGTCATTTGTAATTCCCAAAATTTCTTTCATCAAGAGTAATTTGAAGGCAAACTCAAAATATTGCATAACATCCAACAAATCAGTTGCTTCACCTCTATGGTTATCATCTGAACCATCTTCTTCAATAACCTCAAGCACGTCTATAACCGAGGAAAACAAGTCAACCAAACTCAAAAGTGTACCATAGTGTGAACCCCAACGCGTGTCACCGCCCCGTTTTAATGTTGATTCTTGATTCAAACCTCTCCCCGTCTCTCTTTCACCACTATAAATTTCTTCAATAATATTTTCAAACTGTTTCTCCCGAAGAATATCTCGACGTTTGCACGAGGCTCCAACAATATTTAACAAAATTGCAACTTGATTAAAGAATGAGGCGATTCTCTTATGTTTTTTTGAAACGGCTAGAAGTGACAATTGCAGTTGATGAGCAAAGCAATGGATATAGAAAGCAGAATTGTTCTCCTTCAAAATCAAGCTTTTGAGACCATTGAACTCCCCACGCATATTGCTAGCACCATCATAGCCTTGTCCTCGTAGACTTGCTATACTCAAGTCATGCTTGGAAAAAAAGGAATCAATGGCTGTCTTTAGTGTCAATGCGGAAGTCTCCCTAACATGTACAATGCCAATAAAGCGTTCAACCACCCAACCATGGCTGTCTTTAGTGTCAATGCGGAAGTCTCACTAAGAAGCTGCTGTGTTTGCTCCTTAGTCCTTGTGCTTTCTTTTTGGCTCACATGAGCACCCGTGGCCCACAAATGAAGCACCCGCTGCTGCTTCTTTGCCTTTGTTTTTTGGCTCAACACCTGCTGGCCCACACCCTTCAACTGTGCTAAGTCAAAGTGCTAACATAAAAAAAAAATCCTCAAATTTTTTTTTTCCAGCGGGGTCACATGACCCCGCTGGCCCCCTTCTCCCTCCGCCAATGCCAAACACACTGTAAAGTTATAAAAACATGTATATGAAAATTTATTTATTGCAGGTAAACCAATCAGCAATGGTGACTGTTATTTCATTCAATTTCAAAGCTACTAAGAAACAACACAAAAACACTTAAAATTATGCCTAAATGTTTCAAATATTTTTTACTAAAATTTTAAATATTTATTACTAATTATTTGCTTTTCGATCTTAGAAGACAGAAACTCCTAGAAGGTCAACGAATCTCAGTAAGAACCTCGATTCGGCGATTCTTACTTAGGAGCTCGCTTTCCCGATGAGGGGAGCTCGTTTCTCCAGCGACAGGAGCATGTTCTCCGACGACATGAGCGCTTTCCATAATATGATCATAATTTTAAAAGGTGACTTAGATTTTCAGAAAAAAAGTTATAAGATTTTTAATACATGCATGTTTATCAAAGTACCAAGAAACTAAAGATTATTATCTTGACATCATAAAAAATCAACATGCGAATGATCTTTTATGTAATAATGAACTAAACTTTATAAATTCTAATAAATATTAAGATATTTATAAGTTTCGATAACAATAATTAACAAACATAATTTTTTTATTATTAGCGCACGCTCCCATCACGCTCCTAACTTTAGACTTTTCTAAGTAGTCCCGTTCCCCCACTCCCGCTCCCACTCCCACTCCCGCTCCCGCTTCTGGCTTCTAAGTTTTCGATACAAAAATAAATCTGATACTCCGATTCGAAACCACCAATACTGCCGATCCTGATGCTCATAGGAAGGTTCCGATTTTGATATCGATAGTGCGAATCTTGCTATAAATAAGCCCCTTAGAAATCCCAATAACCCTTAGGGTAAATAGTGTACAAGTCCCAAAGATACCCCTCTGCTAGTTTTAAGCACAAAAGTGCAATATACATCCAACAAATATGAGTCGGCAATTTTGCCCATGACATCCCAACTAACTCTGTGTAGCACACATGCCAAGTGAACTATGCAGACACGTTATGTGGATGTTTGGTGTAAACTAAACCATCTAGGGGACAAAACAATTTAATTAGGATTCAAAAAATCCCAACAACATGGATACAGTCCTGCGAAGACCAAATCTGACACATATTGGACATCATACTTCCTCAACACTGTGTCAAATGTGGCTTGCCCATTTCTAGCTCCAAAAGAACTCAAAACATGGTTGAAAACGTCGTATGGTTGTTTTGTGATGAGCCAAACATACTTGAGATACAAGAAAATAACATTTCTTTACAATAAATCCTTTTTCAAAACCTCTGGAATCTAGTTACTATCCGAAACATACATAAAACTTAGATTTTTTTTAAGATCTATTGTGTACGTGTTCATAAATATGTTTTATGTAAATATATAAACATATCCATGCCATGGCCTAATCGTATCCTGAATTTTCTAAATCCCTACAATCTCCGAGTTTGTGCAACACCCAGATTATAGCCAAACTTCAGTCTAGTTGGAGTTTTCTGACAGATACTGATCCGTTCCCCAGATTGCTATACGTTAATGATGCATAATTCCAATGAGGCTCGGAATTCAGAGGTTTTCCCTCTGTTCCCCACATAATTGGCTTGAGAAAGTCCATAATAGTTGACAATTTGTGAATTCAAGAATGTAATATCCTCCGCATAGGTTACAATGTTATATCAAGGAAGATACTGTCATAGATTTTAAAAATGTAGTAATATTGAATAATCATGCCATAACTTATCTGCCAATCAGATAGGAGTGGGCTTAAACCTTATCCAACCAGTTATCAATAGATTGAGTACACGTGTGCTTCTTTCCAGGATGCACTATACCTAAGAACATTTCCTTGCCTTTAAGAGTTCAATTAATCAAAACTTCATTCGACCAAATACGAAATTGGCTTTTAAATTTTTATTTGACTTCCTAATTGCCAACTAGCCACCTAAGTTTTATGGCACAACCTTTCATGCTCACAGCTATCTTGGCTAGGATTTCAGCACCAAGATATGTTGGGAAAGAAACGCGGAAACCTTTCCCCAAACCGGAGAGTACCTGCGAGAGGACCGAGCAAACAACGCACGAACCCAAAAACAAGCACACAAAAACAACCACGCAGACACAGAGAATTTTTGACGTGGAAACCCTTGCGGGAAAAAACCACGGGACGATCGGAGTCCAACCCTGAGAAGCCTCCACTAATGGAATAGAAGAATTACACCCTCTACAAACTCCTCCCGATCCAAATCGGATCCCCACAACACTCAGAGACAAGAACAATGATCACAAGGCTACGAAGAACGAGAACGACGAGTAGAGATTACCCGAAACACGATCTCCTTCGAAAACGACCTTCGATCCTCCGTCTTCTTCTCCGAAGTTGCAATGGCACTCTTGCCTCCTTCTCTCTCAAACTTGTGTTGTCCAATGCGATAATACGATTATGAATTAGGGTTGAGAAAACTCAATATATCTCCCTAATCCCGCAACCAACCTGGACCGTTGGATTAAATCCAATGATGAAAACTCATCCTGAAATCCGCTTCAGCCCCCCGACACACAGAGTTCGGCCAGAACTCTGTGTGGGGCAACCAGCACTGGATGGCCAAACCCTGGAACGGCCAGACCGAGTTCGGCCAGAACTCGGCCTGGGACCGAGTTCGGCCCGAACTCGGCAGACTTGGTCCAGAACCCCCTTTGGGGCAGCAGCAGCAGCAACAACTACTCCCGAGCTTCTCCGACATCGGACGGCGCTCGTCGCACTCCGGGATCTTCTCCACATAGGTTGGGAACCCCACCCACTCCAACAAATCTCCCCCTTCACAACTATGGGGAGGACGTCGTCATCCCGACGATCTGCCTGCAGTACTCAAACTTCCCCCTTGGTAGAATCTTCGTGAACATATCAGCTCCGTTGTCATCTGTATGCACCTTCTCAAGCTCCGCGTCCTTCTTCTCAACCACATCCCGTATCCAATGATACCGAGTCTCGATGTGCTTGGACCGGCTATGAAACGTCTGATTCTTCACAAGATGGATAGCACTCTGACTGTCGCAAAGCAAAGTATACTGCTCTTGCTTCAGTCCCATTTCCTGCAACAGCTTCTTCATCCACAACAGCTCCTTGCAAGCCTCCGTCGCCGCAATGTATTCCGCCTCCGTCGTCGACAAGGCAACACACTTCTGCAACCGCGACTGCCACGACACTGCTCCTCCCGCAAACATCATCACGTAGCCTGAAGTCGATCGCCTCGTGTCTACATCTCCAGCCATATCAGCGTCGGTATACCCAACCAGCTTCGGCTCGTCACCACCAAAGGAAAGTCTCCAACCAGCAGTGCCCTGAAGATATCGTAGAATCCACTTGACCGCACTCCAGTGTACCCTTCCAGGATTCGAAAGATACCTGCTAACCGTACCAACTGCATGAGCAATATCTGGCCTCGTACACACCATGGTATACATAAGGCTTTCCACAGCTGAAGCATATGGAACCCGCTCCATATCTTCCTTTTCGTCCTCGGTAGATGGACACTGCTCCTCAGTGAACTTAAAGTGAGCCGCGAGGGGGGAACTCACTTTCTTCGACCCGTCCATCCCGAAACGCTGAAGTACCCGGTGAATGTACTTCTTTTGGGACAAGTGTAGCAGCTTGGACTCTCTCTCTCGGCTGATCTCCATCCCAAGAATAGTCTTCGCTGCGCCCAAATCCTTCATAGAGAAGGCCGCGCCCAGTTGGCGCTTCAACTCCGCTATCCTAGTGGCATTTCGACCCACTAATAGCATATCATCAACATAGAGCAATAAGATGATGAAATCATCATCGGCAAAATACCTCACAAATGTACAATGGTCCGACGTCGTCCGTGCATAACCATGCTCCCCCATAAACGACTCGAACTTTCTGTACCACTGCCTCGGAGCCTGCTTCAGACCATACAAGCTCTTCCTCAACCGGCAGACCAAATGTGACTTGCCCTTCTCACAGAATCCCTCCGGCTGCTCCATGTACAACTCCTCCTCAAGATCACCGTGGAGGAACGCCGTCTTCACGTCCATCTGCTCGACCTCCAAGTCGAAACTGGCTGCTAATGCTAGCACCACCCGAATAGACGAATGCTTGACGACAGGCGAAAAGATTTCATCATAATCCACGCCTTTCCGCTGACCGTAGCCCTTGACTACCAGCCTCGCTTTGTATCGAGGGCGAGTAGCATCATCCGTCTGCTTCACTCTGAACACCCATCGATTCTTCAAAGCCTTCTTGCCCTTTGGCAACCGCACCAGATCATAAGTAGAATTGGTGTGCAAGGAACTCATCTCCTCCTGCATAGCCACCATCCACTCCTGCCTGTGTTCGTCTTCCATAGCCTCTGCGAAACTTTCGGGCTCTCCCCCGTCAGTCAATAGCACATACTCATCCGGCGAGTATCTCGTAGATGGTCGACGATCCCTGTTGCTCCTTCTCAGTGGAGCCACTGGTGCTGGCTGTATACCGACAGCCTCCTCCCCTTCAGGAACTGCCTCCCCGGCATGCTCATCCTCCTGAGGGACACCCTGACCACCATCAGCAAGCTGATGATCAAGGTTGGGAGCAACTCCATGTACCGGCTCCCCCATAACTGGATCCTCTGCGATGTCCTCTGGAAACTGCTCGAAGCGAAATGACTCTAACTCAGGCAATTCCTCAGCCTCAGAAGGCGTCTCGAAATCCTGAGTGTTGGTCATGGTCTGATCCTCGACGAACACCACGTCCCTGCTTCTGTAGAGCTTTCCTTCCACTGGGTCGTAGAGTCTATAGCCAAACTCATCCCGACCGTAGCCGACAAAGACGCATCGCCTCGTCTTCGGCTCAAGTTTGGTCCTCTCGTCCTTCGGTACATGCACGAAGGCTTTACAACCAAACGCCCGCAGGTGACTGTATGACGGCTCCTTGCCGTACCATACTTTGTCAGGCACATCACCCTGCAAAGGAGCACTAGGAGACAAATTAATAATATAAGCAGCTGTGAGAAGAGCCTCACCCCAATAACTGTCCGGCAAGTTTGCTTCTGACAGCAAACACCGCACCCTCTCCATCAGTGTCCTGTTCATGCGCTCCGCTACACCATTGAGCTGAGGTGTCTTTGGCGGAGTCTTCTGGTGTCGTATCCCTTGCTCTCTGCAATACGCATCAAAGGGACCGATGTATTCGCCGCCATTGTCGGACCGAACACACAACAACTTCTTGCCCGTCTCCCTTTCAACGGAGGCCTGAAACTCCTTGAAAGTAGGCAGCACCTGATCCTTGGTCTTTAAGGCATAGACCCAAACCTTCCTGGAACAGTCATCAATAAAAGTCACAAAGTAAGAAGCACCACCAAGAGATTTTACCTTCATAGGACCGCAGACATCCGAGTGAATCAACTCGAGCAACGCCGGCTTCCTCGAACTTGGGTGACTCTGGAAAGACACCCTATTTTGCTTCCCAGCCAAACAGTGCGTGCACTTCTCCAACTTTGTAGACTTGAGCTCCGGAATCACTTTCCTGTTCACCAAGTAGCTCATCCCCTTCTCGCTGATATGGCCGAGCCGCCTGTGCCACAACTCGGTAGACGCGTCACTGACTGCGTTCACCTCCTGTGCCCCCTCTGCGCTCCCCTCCATATAGTAGAGGCCGGACTTCTTGCTTCCTCTGGCAATCACCATCGAACCTCTGGAAAGCTTCCACTGACTATTCCCGAAGAGACTGAAGAATCCCTCGTCATCCAACCTTCCAACCGACACCAGGTTGAAACGGATATCAGGGACATGACGAACATCCTTGAGAACAAGAACCGCACCCGTCTTCGTTCTCAAATGCACATCTCCAATGGCAACCGCCTTCGACACATCTCCGTTGCCCATCTTCAACACGCCACAGTCGCCTGTCGTATAAGTGGCAAACAGTGCCCTATTGTGAGATACATGTGCTGAAGCCCCTGAGTCCACCAGTCAAGAATTGTCATCGCAGGCGAGGTTAGTAATGACCTCATCACCTACGACGATCACATCGCCTCCATGCACCGAGGCCGCCGCTGTAGTGTTCTCTTCTTGCTTCTCCTTGTCGCCCTTCTTCTCCTTCTTCCAAGCGAAACAATTCCGCTTGATATGGCCCTTCTTACCGCAATGGTAACACTCTGAGTCCTCGTACCGACCCTTGGACTTCCCCCTGCTCTTGTCTCTGCCACCACCTGGACCCCTGCTTTTGCCCCTTCCGCGGCTCTCTGAAACAAGTGCCTCTGAGTGGTGGGATGTGGATGAAGTGCCCTGAGAACGTCTCCGCATCTCTTCATTCAACACCCCGCTCTTGGCAAACTCCAGACTGACCACGCCCTCTGGAGCAGAAGCGATCATAGATACTCGTACGGTCTCCCACGAGTCTGGCAAGGTACACAGCAGCCACAGTCCCTGAACTTCGTCGTCGAACTTGACTCCCATAGAAGATAGCTGGTCAACCACGCCCTGGAACTCACTCAAGTGATCCGTAATAGACGTCCCATCCTTGTACCGCAGACCCATCATCGTTCGGATCAGGAACAACTTGTTTACCCCGGTCTTCTTCGCATACAAGGATTCCAGCTTATCCCACAACGTCTTCGCGTGCTCAATATTGGCAACGTGGTTGTACACGTTCTCATCAACAAACTGCTGTATGTACCCACACACTTGTATGTGCTCGAATTTCCAGTCCTCCTCGGATTTATCACTGGGCCTCTCGGTTGCAAACACAGGTAGATGCAGCTTCTTGACAAATAGCAAATCCTTCATCTTGCTCCGCCAATAATGATAGTTTGTGCCATTAAGGTTCACCATGCGCACCGGCTTCGCGTCCATCTCTCCTCTCTGGTTCCTCTGTCAACTCCTGACACCCTTTGAACCCAAAGCTCTGATACCACTCTGTTGGGAAAGAAACGCGGAAACCTTTCCCCAAACCGGAGAGTACCTGCGAGAGGACCGAGCAAACAACGCACGAACCCAAAAACAAGCACACAAAAACAACCACGCAGACACAGAGAATTTTTGACGTGGAAACCCTTGCGGGAAAAAACCACGGGACGATCGGAGTCCAACCCTGAGAAGCCTCCACTAATGGAATAGAAGAATTACACCCTCTACAAACTCCTCCCGATCCAAATCGGATCCCCACAACACTCAGAGACAAGAACAATGATCACAAGGCTACGAAGAACGAGAACGACGAGTAGAGATTACCCGAAACACGATCTCCTTCGAAAATGACCTTTGATCCTCCGTCTTCTTCTCCGAAGTTGCAATGGCACTCTTGCCTCCTTCTCTCTCAAACTTGTGTTGTCCAATGCGATAATACGATTATGAATTAGGGTTGAGAAAACTCAATATATCTCCCTAATCCCGCAACCAACCTGGACCGTTGGATTAAATCCAATGATGAAAACTCATCCTGAAATCCGCTTCAGCCCCCCGACACACAGAGTTCGGCCAGAACTCTGTGTGGGACAACCAGCACTGGATGGCCAAACCCTGGAACGGCCAGACCGAGTTCGGCCAGAACTCGGCCTGGGACCGAGTTCGGCCCGAACTCGGCAGACTTGGTCCAGAACCCCCTTTGGGGCAGCAGCAGCAGCAACAACTACTCCCGAGCTTCTCCGACATCGGACGGCGCTCGTCGCACTCCGGGATCTTTTCCACATAGGTTGGGAACCCCACCCACTCCAACAAGATAGAGGGTTGATATATCAAGCCGACAACCAGTCAAGCTTTGCCAATTCTTTTATGGAGCTTTCTTATGCTCCATAGCTGACCCCATTCCGACGGGAGTAGGCTTGTATGATGATGATGATGATGATGATGATGTAACTTTTGTTTGACTGTCATTTCTTATTGCTTCGGTCTTCTCTTGTTGATCGACCATTTGATTTTGTAATGCAGGTAACACACCAGCTGTTGTTGCTAGGGGTGGATTTTCAGGGTTATTTCCGGACTCTAGTTTAATTGCATATCAATTTACATACTCAGTTGGTTTACCGGATACTATTTCTTGGTGTGATGTGCAATTGATGAAGGATGGTGTTGGTATCTGTTTACCAACCATGTTACTAGATAACTGTACAGATATTCAAACCTCTCTTCCTGGCAAAAGGTCGAAGAGCTACTCTGTCAATGGTTTGCTGAAATATGGGTGGTTTTCTGTAGACTATGACTTCAGTGACTTGGCAAAAGTTTCGTGTAAGTTGACATTCCTGATAATTGACGCTGTTAATTTCGTAAGTTGACATTCCTGATAATTGACGCTGTTAATTTCTCATACACTCTACATTGGACTAAAGTCTCTTAACGGGGATGGTTTGTGAAGAAGACTTTATAAACCTAACCAAAATAGACAGGACAAGTCTTCATAATTCTGAGTTGGGTATCTCATTGTCGAAAATTCATGAGAACTCAGAGTTGATGCTGTTCCAGACATTCACTTGTTTGCTAAACAAGGACTCATTAATTGAAACTAGTTAGCATACCATGGGACACATGTGAATTACATACTGCAAAGTTTGAACTGATTATGGAACATTTTGCATTTGCCGTTTATAGTATCTGTTAAGTGTTATATTAGAGTTATTAGTTATTGGGCTTTAGTCCCACATTGCTTAGAGTAATAGGAGAGGAGGCTAGCCTCTCATATATATATGTAGTCTCTCTTCAATAAAGAATTCATCTATTTTATTCCATTCTACATCGTATCAGAGCCATAGAAGGAAGAAAAAAAAAATTTCCACAACAAAAATCCCCCCCCCCCTTTCGCCGACCCCCCTGCTGTCCAGCGCCCCCCCCCCCCCCCCGTCACCCTTCGCCGACCCCCCCGCCCTTCGCCGCCCCCCCCCCCCTCTGCCCCCCCTTCGCCGACCCCCCCCCCCCCTCTGCCCCCCCTTCGCCGACCCCCCTTGCTGCCCCCCCTTCGCCGACCCCCCCTCTCCCATCCTTCGTCGACCCCCCCTTGTTGTCCAGCGCCCCCGTCCGATCCAGCCCCCCTGCCCGGATCTGCTGTGCAGGCCCCCGGTTCCCTCCCCCTTCCCGGATCTGCTGTGCAGACACCCGGCTCCCCCACACTCCGGATCTGCAGTGCAGACACCCGGCTCCCCCACACCCGGATCTGCTGTGCAGACACCCGGACCCCCCCACGCCCCGGATCTGCTGTGCAGACACCCGGATCCCCCCACGCCCCGGATCTGCTGTGCAGACACCCGGACCACCCACGATGGCTCAAAATTCTAACATTTTCCATCAGCCACCGCACACCCTCCGAACCCTAGTTTAAAAAAAAAGTAAAAAAAAAGCGAGTAAAAAAAAAGAGAAAAAAGAAGTCAGTGGTTAAATGCTTTATTCCTAGATTAAGCCGTTTGGAATTAGCAAATGCTTTTCCTACCCTGATCTTCACATCCAAATCTACACAGAGAATGATCGTGTGTTCTCCTGTGTCCTGACGTGTTCACTTTATATGTGCGCGCCGGTGTTGACCACGTTTATAGCACATTCGTAAAGTTGGTGTGATTTTTGGGGTTGGAAAGAACTCGTGACGGTTGCTTCAATTTCAGAATGACAGATTCGAAGGCAGATGATGGTAACGGTGTCAGCAACACGACGAGCACTGGCACGACGATCTCTTCGACTCGACTTGTCGACCGTCGATTGGACGGTCCAGATGGTTACTCAACATGGCGGAAGAAAGTTGAGAAAACACTTCGTGGGATGCGGCTATCTAAACATTTGACTGACAGCCCTCCGGCAACGACTGATCCCACATTTGAACAGTGGGAGACGGATGATAGTCGACTGTTTACACAGTTGATGAACTCCATGGAACCATCCGTCAAGGACATGGTTCAAAACACGGACACGGTCAAGGAGCTATGGGAGGTCATAGCAACGACGTTTGATGGAAAACGCGACTTGTCTCGCATATACGACTCGGTTGTTGGCGTTTACCGAGCAACTCAAGGAGACAAGTCTCATAAGGACCACTTTCGATCCTTCAAGACTATGTTGGATGAAATTGATCGTGTTCTTCCTCTGACGTCGGATATCAATGAAGCTCGGGCTCAACGTGAGCAGCTTCATGTTATGGCATATCTTGCATCTCTCGTCCTGATACGGACTCGGCTCGATCCCAGATCATTGCTGGATCTGATGTTCCATCTTTGATGGAGGCCCACTTCCGTGTTCTTCGGGCCGCAAAGGTGGTTGAGACCACTCCGGGAGATGCTCCTGCTGATCGATCTGCCCTTGGTAGCGCTGCTCGACCTGGCGTTCGTGGTGGACGTGGTGGACGACGAGGTGGTCGAACTTATGGTCGCGATGGCGGACGCGACAATGGTGGTCGTGATGGGGGACGACTACGAACATGCTTCCACTGTAGCCAACAGGGACATTTCCAGTGGCAGTGCCCTAGAGCTCCTGTTGCCAATATTACTTTGGATGCTACTGATAATAGCGTTCGTTCGGTTCAGATGAGCGACGATTCTTACGCGGAATTTCTTGAGTTCCAGGCTCAACGTCGTGGTGAAGCATCAACGTCTGGTTCCACAGCCGGATATTCCGCTGCATGCATAGTAAAACCCAAGCAGTGGGTAATTGACTCTGGTGCATCCTCACACATGACTGGTGACGCAGGTATGATACATGATTATGTACCTGTCCGTCGTGCTTCTGGCATTACTATTGCCAATGGCGGTTCTCTGGCAGTCCGCGGCCGTGGAAGTGCCACTCTTTCTCCCGGACTGTCACTTACCTTTGTTTTACTTACTCCTGGGAACCCGTTCAATTTACTTTCTATCAGTCAACTTACTCGTGAACTTCATTGCTCGGTAACCTTTTTTTTCTTCTGATAATTGTGTTTTTCAGGACCTGACAACTGGAAAGACTATTGGTAAGGGGCATGTGGCTGGAGGCTTGTACCTGTTTGACGCAACTCCTTCTGTTGTTTGTGCAAGCATGAAACTTGATCCGGTCGAGTTACATTGTCGGTTAGATCATCCGTCGTCTCCAGAAAATGTATCCATCTTTAGCTATTCTCTCTTCTTTTCATTGTGAGCCATGTAGTTTAGCTAAGCATCATCGGATTTCTTATCTGGTGAGTCCAAATAATCTTGCAACCGCTCCTTTTGAGTTGGTGCATTCTGATATATGGGGACCTTGTCCGACTGAATCTGTAATGGTTTTTAAGTACTTTGTCACGTTTGTCGATGATTACTCATGTGTCACTTTTATTTATTTAATGAAAAGTCGTGCTGAATTATTTAACATCTGGTGTAACTTTCATGCCGAGATAACTACACAATTTGGTCTTCCAATCAAAACCTTTCGGAGTGACAATGGTCGTGAGTATTTATCTCGTGATCTTGATAAACATCTGGCCAGCAACGGCATCATCCACCAAATCTCTTGTGCGTACACACCACGACAAAATGGTGTAGCCGAACGCAAGAATCGTCATTTATTGGAAACAACACGTGCTCTTATGTTTCAAGCACGTACTCCCAAGAGATTTTGGTCAGATGCGGTCCTTACAGCTTGTTATCTTATTAATCGCATGCCGTCGTCAGTTCTCAATGGTAGCACTCCCTTCTCTAGGCTCTTTCCTGAAAAAGAGCTGTTTCCTCTGCCTCCCCGCATCTTTGGTTGCTTATGCTATGTTCGGGATACCCGACCAACCATTTCTAAATTAGATCCTAAGGCTATACAATGTATTTTTCTTGGGTATCCTAAAGATCAGAAAGGGTATCGGTGTTTCTCTTCTGTCTTAAAGCTATATTTTTTCACTCGGGATGTTACATTTGTCAAAACAAAATTTCCTCCGTTCCCCCAATTAACAGGTCCGGCTCCCTGATCTATCCCGAAGAAGATTTTTTGTTGTTTCCTCCTCAAACACAACAATCCCCCGTACGGGTGCCCTCCCTTACCGAGCCAGTCTTCCAGGATGATGGTCCGCATACACCGATTCAGCCATTAACGCATCAACCACAGAATCTTCCTCCTCTGGTTCCACCAACAGCTCCGGCTCCAGTGAGCTGCCTCCATCTGTCCCTCCAGCAGCTCCACCAATTCCGCCAGCAGCTCCGACGATTCCGCCTCCAGAACGTCCTCGTCGTGCATGTCGAGATCATCCCTTGTATGTTAACAACTACAAAGGACTTACCAGTCACACTCAGTCTCTGGTAGCTACTATTGATGGAATTCAGATCCCCAAGACCGCTGAGGAGGGTCTCCGACATCCTGGTTGGCGTGCTGCTATGCACGAGGAGATAAAGGCTCTCCAGGAGAATCATACCTGGAACTTAGTCGATCTACCTCATGGTAAACAGACAATCGGCTGCAAATGGGTGTTCACAATTAAGGTGAAACCGGATGGCACTCTTGACCGATTGAAAGCTCGTCTGGTGGCCAAAGGTTACTCTCAAACCTATGGTGAGGATTACTTCGAGACTTTTTCTCCTGTGGCCAAAATGACATCCGTTCGTGTCCTCATGGCCTTGGCCATTCGCTATGACTGGCCTTTACTTCAACTCGATATAAAGAATGCTTTCCTCCACGGGGATCTTGATGAAGAAGTATATGTGATGCAACCTTCCGGGTTCGTTGCAAGGGAGGGTAAGGTGTGTCGTCTAAGGAAGGCCCTTTATGGCCTGAAACAATCACCTCGTGCATGGTTTGGTAGATTTACACAGGTGGTTACTCAATTTGGAATGTGTCAGTCGAAGAAGGTCCATTCAATCTTCTATCGACACACATCTGCTGGAAGAATACTTCTTGGTGTCTACGTTGATGATATTGTAATCACGGGAGATGACAGCCAGGGTATTGCAAGTCTCAAGAAGTTTCTTGGAGAATAATTTCAAACCAAGGATATGTAATCCTTGAACTATTTCTTGGGCATTGAAGTCACACGGGGTAAGCGGGACATTGTAATGTCTCAAAGAAAATATGTACTGGATATACTAAATGATGCAGGCATGATGCAAGCAAATGGAGCAAACTCACCTATGGATCCAGGGGCAAAATTACTTCCAGACGAAGGGGTCCTGATGACCAATCCAGATCAGTATCGTCAAGTGGTTGGAAAACTCAACTACTTGGCAGTCATGACGCGTCCGGATATTTCTTTTGCAGTAAGCGTCGCAAGTAGATTCATGGCTTCTCCAAGAGTTCCACACTGGCAGACAGTTCTCAGAATTTTGTGTTATCTAGTAAAGAATCCAGGGAAAGGAATTCGAATGGAGAATAATGGACACACTCGCATTGAGTGTTTTACTGATGCTGACTGGGGGGCAAGTTTGACAGATAGACGGTCTACATCTGGCTACTCAGTATTTGTTGGCGGAAATCTAGTATCATGGAAAAGCAAGAAACAAAGTGTGATAGCACGCTCAAGCTCGGAAGCAGAATATCGAGCTATTGCTCATGGCACGTCAGAGATATTATATATGAAGCATCTCCTACAAGAACTGGGAGAAGACGCAGGATCTCAAGTGGCAGACCTATGATGTGATAACCAATCTGCTATTCACATTGCCACCAATCCAGTATTTCATGAACGGACGAAGCATATTGAAATTGACATTCATTTTGTTCGTGATGAATATACAAAAGGAGTGATAAAGTTTCAACATGTGCGGACCGGCGACCAGATAGCTGATATCTTCACAAAGTCTCTTCTGGGTCCCCGGGTTCAATTTTTATGTAACAAGCTGGGCATGATTGACATTTATGCTCCAGCTTGAGGGAGGGTGTTAAGTGTTATATTAGAGTTATTAGTTATTGGGCTTTAGTCCCACATTGCTTAGAGTAATAGGAGAGGAGGCTAGCCTCTCCTATATATATGTAGTCTCTCTTCAATAAAGAAATCATCTATTTTATTCCATTCTACTCCAAGTATTCATGAGCTTAAATTGAATGACCAAAAAGGTAGGTAAACCTACCTACCACCTAGTCTTATAGGTTTTATAGCAAGGACCTCTTGCTCATAGGTACCTTGGCTTGGAATTTGGCACCGGCGTGGAAGGTTGATGTCAGGCTGATAGACATCATAATTTTTTTTGTCAATTATGGAGATCATTTACCGTAGCCCCGTTATGATGGGAAAAGGTTTCATACTTCATTTTTGGAATTTTGGTATCTGCAGTCTAGTAAATCCACATATCAACACAAAGATACCTTCATAAGCTTTTTAGTCTCCAAATGGTATGCTCCCTTGTCCACCTCTTTTTTTCCTGGATACAACAACAGCAATGATGTGGTACTTCTTGCCTATAGCATCATAATGCCAAACTGGAGTTTTACAATTCTAAAACTTGTACTTAACTTTCTTTTTCACTCCAACTCCAACAAGGAGAAATGTATTCCTTATGTTATTTATCATTTTCTTTTGGGATAATTTAGCAAATACCCCCATTCCAAATGTTAAAACTAGCATATACCCCCACTATTTATTTTATTTAGCAAATACCCCTACTCCTATGTAAAAGAGTGGGGGTATATCTTAAATTTTTATTATTTTATATCAAAAAATGGGGGTATTTGTTAGATAAATAAAATAGTGGGGGTATATGCTAATTTCAACATTTAGAATGGGGACATTTGCTAAATTATCCCTTTTCTTTTTCAACAAACTGGAACTTCTGTTTGTACACAGCCTGAAATTTTAAGATCAGACAATAACTGAAAATCTCAGTTTTTGATACGCAGAGCTCCGTTCTGAACCACTTTCCAATTCGTAACAGAAGGGATTTCCGGTTCTAGGATTTTCTTCCTGCAGCATCACAAAGCAGACTGGAATCTTCTACTTTATCTAAAACTTGTAATTTTAGTTCCTTTTTAACGCCAACAAGATGAAAAATAGCTTATCTGGTACTCTGTTCTGGCACATGCATTCATTGTATCTGAAACTTGATCCATATTATTTGCTTGTTTTTCCTTTTGTTTTGGTATAAAGAGAATATTAGGATGGTGTTTATTTGTGAACATTTTGAATAATATTCATATTTTGCATGGCTATTATATCTGATTCTTACCCATGATTTGGCGATATAATTGGTCTCTAATAACCTTTACAGTAATTCGGCAAATTTTATCTCGAAGTGAAAAATTTGATGGCCTTTATCCAATACTTAAGGTTGAAGATGTGGCTCAAACTAAGCCACCTGCCCTTTGGTTAAATGTGCAGGTATTTTGATAAGGAATTAGTTAATTTATGTAATCGCGATCTCCTTGTAGGTCAATATCCGATTTACTAGTTCTAACCAATTTTCATGATTTCCTACTATTCAGAATGATATATTCTACAGGCAACATAATTTGAGCATGAGAAGTTATCTGCTTTCTATATCAAGAAAAGTTATCGTGAACTACATATCATCACCAGAAGTGGATTTCCTTAGAAGTATATTGGCAAGAATTAGCAGAGGCAAGACAAAGCTTGTTTTCCGCTTTCTAGATGAAGACATGATTGAGCCTTCTTTGAACCAATCATATGGTTCATTATTAAAAAACCTGACTTTTATCAAGACATTTGCCTCTGGAATTCTTATCCCCAAGTATTACATATGGCCTGTGACATCTGACTTTTATCTACAGCCTCACACCTCTGTTGTCATGGATGCTCATAAGGAAGGGCTAGAAGTTTTTGCATCAAACTTTGCAAATGATGATCCATTTATTAGCTACAATTACAGCTATGATCCATTAGCAGAATATCTCAATTTCATTGACAATGGGAACTTCTCGGTTGATGGTTTTCTGACAGACTTCCCTATAACTGCAGCAGAAGCCATAGGTGATGTTTTCATACTTTCCATGAATATCACGTCATATTCTGTTGGTAGTGGTTGGACTGTTTCTGTCTTAGCGAACTTCTCATGAATAAGTCAGTTGTTGCATGTGTAACACTAGCTTTGATTTGCAAAGGTAATTTCTTTAGCTTCTGATAAGTTATCTTTGAATAGATTGCAAGGACGTGCTTCGGTTGTAAGTTAAGGTTCCCATCGTTTAAAATTCATTTTGTATGTAAATGCACTTAGATATGACTAGAAGCTCCTTGAGAATCATAGCTAGTGTATGATTTAGGATTCAAGAATTATTATTATTATTATTCTATGACCGGTCTGTTGGAGAAGATAGTAAACTATTTTCTATTACCATTGTTTACATCAACGATCAACATTAACTCCTTATTTTTTTGCAGTAGTTAAGAATGAAATTAGTACACATCTAGGAGGAGGTTCCGTGGTTTGATCGATGAGACTAGAGAACGGTTATATGCTAAAATGTAAGATTTGAGAGAAACATTGGAATCCAAACGATTTAAAAAGTAGGACGAAAACATAGTATATAATGTAATTTCAACCATAGGTCAAAGCGAAATGAGGGGGGAGGGGCATATAGATGGACAAGAATATCTAAGAGTGATAGTTTTCGGTATTTAAGATCAATCATTCATCATGATAGAGAGAAGACTGTCATGCATAAAATTAAACCAAGATGAAATGGAGTTCTTCTAGATTCGTAATACACCTCTAAAGTTGAAAGAAGAATTCTAGAAGAGTGCTACTAGACTAGTGTGCTTTATGCATAGATCAGATTACTACGACATGTCCATAAAGTTAGTGTAGACGAAATGATAATGCTTAGATGGATGAATGACAATATATTAAAGAAATTATAAGAAATAGACGCAATGATAATGCTTAGATGGATGAGTGACAATATATTAAAAAAATGATAAGAAATGAGTGTATCCCTCATAAGTTAGAGGTGACACCAATTGAGGACAAGATGAGAGAATCGTCTTAGGTGGTTTGGGAATGTGTAATGCAGACCATATATGCTTTCTTATGGAGTGATAATATAGTAGTTAATTGAGCCTCTAGGACTAGAGATAGGCTTATACGAACATGGTTTGAAGTTTTAAAGAAGGAATATGATTTTTGTTTAGCAACATAGATAACCCTTAACATAGCATAATGGAAGAAAATGATTCAAACAGAATTTGGGATAAAGGTTTTGTTGTTGTTGTATTATATAATATTATTAGATCTTTTGGACCTTGAGGACTTGTTCTGTGGTATTATTTCAAATTGTGAAAAGTGTTGGTACTTGAAAAACCCTGTCAAATTTCTATGAGAAAAATGGCATTACTCCTCTCCTCCTAAGAGGAAGTTCATTTTCTATAGAAATAATGGTATTCTAATATGTAACAGTGCTTCTATACCCTGATTTTTCAGCTATATCAGAACCTTCAGTTTTTATTGACTACTTGGTGATGAAAAAACGCATTTTGATTTACCACTAGCTTGTAAGCTGTCTGCCAATGAAAGGGCACTTTATGAGCAAAAGAAGCTTATGAGTTGCACATTACAGTTTTCCTTTGCTATTTCTTAGTATACTAGTTCAGCTGACAATAATGAAGTAATTTCAAAAGGAGAATATTAGTTCAGCCAACTCTTACTACGACAGTAAAAAATATATTTAGAGTAACTAGCTATGTTGATAGTATCCCTACCGCAGATGTGAGCCAACTGAAGTACCCAACTTGAGTCAAGCTACTACTGTAGACTGATCACTTATTTGAAATTGGCTACTTTAAAATCTAAATATTCTAAACTAGTCTCATCAATTGGTACCATACATCTCTGTGTATAGTATGCCAGTATAAACTTGTTAATGTGTGATTGTTATCGTCTATTTGAACTCAATTCCCTTTATGAGATTTTTTATCGCTAATGCCTGGTTTTGATCAATGAAAAATATGTAAAGGTTTTCTGCTGCTTCAAACCTATTTGTAACAGTACCTATCTGCTCCTCTTTGGTTCTTCCGTGAAGAAAGTAGTATAACGTTACATTCATTGTGCGTTGAAACAATCAAGAACATAATATACTTTAGTAATTAGTTCATTATAATATACTATTTGATTAGAAAAATCCTAAAGAAAATCATATAAAGAAAACATAATGTTTAATAGTGAATACCTTCTTTTTATTGAACTGAGCTTTTATCCTTTTGGTGGATCTACTTAATGCTTTGAAGATGGAATCAACTAATAGACAGCTAGGAGGCGGCCTAACTTTTAGGGGCTTATATAGGGCCTAGGCAGCATTAAAATGTTCTCGAAAAGAGCCAAAAAATGACTCAAAATGATAGATCAATAAAAGTTCTACGTATTCTTGGTACAGCCTCTTGGTGGTCTACTTCTTTTGTACCACTGTCGGAATCATCTCGTAGTGGTTCCTTCCCTTCTCTGTGGCCTGATTCTATTAGACTTTTAGAGGCCCTAGCATAGTCCCTATCAACAGAGGAAGGAGCCATCTGTTAAGTGCATTAATATAAATTCAATCTTAAATTTTATTTTTACTTTGGACTTGCACGTCAATTATGGATAGTATCTAATTCAATTAAAAGGTGTCACTGATACAAAAAGTTTGTGCAGTCCGCTACTTTATTTGTTGGCTTGAAGAGATCATTGTAATCTAGCCTTCATGTTGGAGAGATGTTCAATATGCAATAAAGAAACTTGTCATCAGAGTTTATCCTTGTCCAAACTATTATTTAGAGGCAACCTGAAGTGGCTACGGGTTACTGCAAACAAGTACAAAGAGCCACCACCGATATCCAAATTGATGCTTTTTCATTTAACCTGTAAACAAAATTATGAAAAGTTGGTGTTATCGGCGTATGGGGAAGTCACACACTACACACTGCCCTAAGAGTTGATCCTAGGTCTATGTGCAGACTTTTTTCGAATTCTCCTAGTGGTAAAACTCCCGTGCTACCGGCTTCTCGTCGTCGCACACAACCCCGAAAGACTGACCCGAACTTAGCTTGTCCAACAAAGAAATTGAAACAAATATATGGAGAGATGGAATGAACTGGAATATGGACATGATTTTGTTCACTATGCTTTTTAACCAATGGAATGGGACTATGTATATATAGAGAGAAAACATAACCCCGAATTAAATAGAAATAAGGAGAATTGATGGAGAATAATGATTGTATATAATAGATGTTGGAGGCTCATAACTGTCACGTCCCGATTCGGGGAATCGTTCGCCTCCGCTTTGATTCACGCCGAATCGTTCGTCCTCGCTAAGGCGTGATGCCGTACAAGTCTGAAATTGCACTTGTACAAGGCGTGCTCGTGTTCCTTTTATAAAAGAGACATTTTGAATAGAGATTCGCAGCGGATGATAAAGAAGTTTTGGCAACACAGATATGATCTGAAATAAGTTCTTTATTGATATCTTTGAAATTACATTGCATAAAACATAAGGCTCTCAAACAGCCGAGATAAAATGCCAAACTTGGCTACAACATTGCAGAAATATTGAAATGAGATACAACTTGTTCCATACATCATATCCCTTTATTAATAATGCGGCAATAACCACCTTCAGCAAAATGCCTTCTTCTTCAAGTGGAAACTTCAAGATGTACGAAGCTTCTAAAGAGTCGGACAACAAGCCTTCAGCGTCTATGATTATCCACTAGGTTCCCGGCACCTGTGGAGACGAGGGTCAGTACATTGCCACATATGTACTGGTGAGCGGCCGTAACCAATCTCACCATAAATCAACAGTAGTAAAATTACATGAATGTTCACTATTGATTTGTATTCTTTCTATCTTGTCTTAGGGTCCATTAACAATTCATATATTTGATGAGAAATATAAGGAGCATACAGTGATGTTAGAAACATAAGCAATTCATGTTGTTCTAACATAAGCAATTCATATTGATCACCAATTTGGTGAATCTTACCCACGGTCGATAGCCATTCCTGTAAATATTTATGAATACCACTTACTCTGCCTGCATAAGACATTGTTAGCTATGCCACCTGTCTATATGAAGGTCACTGACTACACGCCATCTGGGACATCTTGGTCGGACGGCTCCCCTTCAGCGGTGGGTAGCTAGCCCATCCGGAAGGTTCCCGAAAGACCGTGCTACTACTTCAGCACTGTGCTACTACTTCAGCACTGTGTTCCTCCTAGGTCGAATCGGTTCCGTGGCCTCGGAGTACCGTTCGAGGAACTACCTTGTATACAAGTTGTCCATGACCATGCATGCAATGCAACTTAACTAATAAGAGACATGACATGCATGATAATAGCATCTTCCACACATATTCGTAGTTCTCATTTCATCTTGCCATTTTCCCATCTTTCCAACTTGCCATCTTACCATCTTGCTTTGAGCCATAGGCTCGCATATTCGTTCATCCAACCAAGGGACTATTCATTTGTAACCCATTCTTTTGAACCGAAGTCCGATATACTTACCGCCCAATACTTGGGTCTTTGCATCACCTGTTAAACAATTCATATAGCATACGAGCGTCATTCGATTTGCAACATAAGCCTAGCCATGTGATAATTTATCTTTCATTATCTTTTCCATATTATTACTAGGCATCTTTTATTAAGCACCGAACGCAATAACAAGTCTACCATTGTTATGCGCGAAGATCAAGGATCGTCGAAGGATCAAAGCCACTCACTTGTTGGTGAATTGCCGAGAGAAAGAGGTCTTCCACGCAACGTCAAGCTCGGTTCACTGCGTTAGCACCTGCATTGGCACCAACGTTTGGTCAGCATACTTCTTCTCTTTCTCTCAGTGATTCGATATGAAATGCGTAGACAGTGAAAGTAAATCCATGAAAACATTCATCGAAAACAATCACGAAAACGCACACAAAAGCCAACAGCAAAAGCGACATCGAAAACCAGCAGGGCAACGGTCTCGGGGCAAGCGACTCTTATATAGAACTCTTCCCCCAAGACGCGCGCCACTGCATCTTGGGCATCATTTCAAAAGAGTCCAATCCATAACGAGGAAAGGATCTCAATTCATTATCCCGCGATCCTGGTAAAGTTTCCCCAAGTAAAGTTCCCCAATTCCCATCCGACTCGGCCATTCGGCCGCTAGCCCGCTCCGTGCTCCGCAACGGATTCAGGGTATTACATATTAATACACTAACAAAAAGTTTCGTCCCCGAAACTTAAACACAAACCCACCTAGGTCAAACAACCAAGGAAACTTTTCCTTCATATCCGCTTCAAGTTCCTACGTCGACTCTTCGACGGAATGATTTCGCCAAAGCACTCGAACCAAAGAAACAACTCGGTTTCGCAAAATTTTATCCTTCCTATCCAAGATCTGCACGGGTTCCTCCACATAAGACAAGTCAGCTCTTAGCCCTAACGAACCGAAGTCTACCACATGGCTTGGATCATGTACATACTTCCGTAGTTGGAAAACATGGAAGATATCATGCACTCCATCCAATGCCGGTGGTAACGCGATCTGATAGGCGACAGGGCCGACTCGCTTAAGAATTTCAAACGGGCCAACAAATCTCGGACTTAGTTTCCCCTTCGCACCGAATCGCATAACTCCGCGCATCGGTGACACCTTCAGAAATATGTGATCGCCCACCATAAATTCCAATGGTCGTCGATGAGTATCCGCATAACTCTTCTGCCGACTTTGTGCCACAAGTAACTTCTCCCGAATCATGCGGACCTTCTCGACGGCCTGTTCCACCATCTCTGGACCAAGTACCTGTCGTTCACCGACTTCATCCCAACAAATCGGAGACCGACACTTTCGCCCGTACAATGCTTCATACGGAGCCATTTGTATACTTGACTGGTAACTGTTGTTGTAGGCGAATTCTGCTAGCGGCAAGTGAGTGTCCCAACTAGTTTTCAGATCAATAGTACAAAGCCGTAGCATGTCTTCAAGTACCTGATTCACCCTCTCGGTCTGGCCATCGGTTTGAGGATGGTATGCAGAACTAAATTTCAATTGTGTTCCCATGGCAGCATGTAAACTGACCCAGAAACGCGATACAAATCGCCCATCCCGATCCGACACTATTGATACCGGCACTCCATGCAGTCGGACAATTTCATCCAAGTATAGCTGAGCCAACCGGTCGACGCTCCATGTGGTTTTTATTGCGAGAAAATGTACAGATTTGGTTAATCGATCAACGATGACCCAAATTGCATCATTCCCCCGCTGCGTCTTCGGCAAGCCAACTATAAAATCCATGGTTATATGATCCCATTTCCATTCTGGGATCGCGAGGTTCTGCATCTCCCCGCCGGGCCTCTGGTGTTCCACCTTGACTCGTTGACACGCTAAGCATCGCGAGACAAGGAGGGCCACATCTCGTTTCATGCCGTGCCACCAGAAGGTCGTGCGCAAATCTTTATACATTTTTGTACTTCCCGGATGCAAAGAATACTTGGCATAATGGGCCTCCGTCAAGATTTCTTTCCGGAGTTCTTCATCCTTCGGGACACATAGCCTCCCCCTGAGTCGCAACGATCCATCCTCGTGCCTAGTGAAGTCGCTGGCTTCACCCTTTTCCAATATTCCGCCAATCTTAATCAAGAACTCATCCGTCCTCTGTGCCGTCTTTATCTTTTCTAACAAACTCGGCTCAAGTTGAAGTTGAGCCAATTGTGCATTTCGGCCACGAATCTGGAGCTCAATTCCCATGCTTTCTAATTCCTCCAGTATTCGTTTGTCAACACTGAGTGATCCCACAAAGTTCCGACTCAACGCGTCCGCCACCACATTGCCTTTTCCTGGGGTGTACGCGATCGTCAAGTCGTAATCTTTTATAAGCTCCAACCAACGTCTTTGCCGCAAATTTAAATCTTTCTGGGTAAAGATGTACTTCAGGCTTTTATGATCGGTGAAGATCTCGCAAGCCACTCCATACAAGTAGTGCCTCCATAATTTCAATGTAAACACTATTGCTGCCAATTCCAAATCATGCGTTGGATAATTTTTCTCGTGCGGCTTAAGCTGTCTCGAGGCATAAGATATCACCTTCCCTCTCTGAGTCAACACACATCCCAAACCCAATCCGGATGCATCGCTGTATATCTGGAATCCCTCGACGCCGTCTGGAAGTGCAAGGATTGGAGCTGATACGAGACGTTGCTTCAGATTTTGAAAGCAAGCCTCGCACTCATCAGTCCAATCGAATGCCACTCCCTTCTGGGTTAGCCGAGTTAAAGGCGCTGCCACTTTTGAAAAATCCTTGACAAATTTCCTGTAGTAGCCTGCCAAGCCGAGGAAACTTCGGATCTCGCTCGCCGATGTGGGTTGCTTCCAATCCACTATGGCTTCAATTTTCTTTGGGTCAACGGACACACCTTCCGCCGAGATAACGTGCCCTAGGAACGACACGCTACTCATCCAGAACTCACATTTGCTCAGCTTGGCATAGAGCTGATTGTCCCGTAGAGTCTGTAACACTGTCCTCAGATGTTCTGCATGGTCTTCTCTGTTCTTCGAGTAGATTAGGATGTCGTCGATGAACACGACCGCAAATTTATCCAAAAAGGGTCGGAAGACTCTGTTCATCATATCCATGAAAGCGGCAGGGGCGTTGGTCAGTCCGAAGGGCATGACCAAGAATTCATAGTGTTCATATCTGGTTCGGAATGCGGACTTAGGAACGTCATCTGGTTTGATCTTCAACTGATGATAGCCTGAGCGAAGATCAATCTTTGAAAATATGGACGCCCCTTGCAACTGATCGAAGAGGTCGTCTATTCGAGGCAACGGGTACTTGTTCCGAATTGTAACTTTGTTTAGCTCACGGTAGTCGATGCACAGCCGCATCGATCCATCTTTCTTCTTCACAAATAGTACCGGAGCACCCCATGGTGAAACACTGGGTCTGATGTATCCCCTGTCTAATAATTCTTGTAGCTGCACTTTGAGTTCCTTTAATTCAGCAGGCGCCATCCTGTATGGTGCCCTTGAGATCGGACGAGCGTCTGGAAATGTATCGATAGTGAATTCAATCTCTCGGTCCGGAGGCATTCCGGGTATCTCGTCAGGAAACACATCAGGAAATTCTGCCACGACTTCAGTGTTAGCTGAGTCTGCACCATTCTTGCGTGTGTCTCGAACAGAAGCAAGGTACCCTTCGCAGCTAGAATGTAACATTCGCCGGGCCGTAGCAGCTGAAATCACCATCGAAGCCTTCGTCGACGAACTGGCCGAGTAAGAGAATTCTGTTCCTCCAGGTAGTCGAAACACAACTCGCTTCTTCGCACAGTCAATCGTCGCACAACATGCACTTAACCAATCCATTCCCAGAATGATATCATAATCTTTCATATCTAGCTCGACTACATCTAATGGTAGCTTTCTCTTCCCGATACATATGTAACCATCCCTACATATCATGTTAGTAAGCATCTCCACTCCTGATGGAGTACTAACACTAAGATATACATCCAACATTGTCATTTTTATTTCATGTTCCTTAACGTAGTCTTTAGATATAAAACTATGTGAAGCACCAGAATCAAATAAAGTACGTGCAGGAATGCCATTAAATAACAATATACCTGTCACTACAGTATCTGATGCAAGTACTTCCTCCTGAGTCAATGCAAAGACTCGGCCCTGGGCACCGGGCCTCTGATTCTGTGGTGGTTGATGGGGTCGTGGTGCCTGCCCACGATTCTGTTGATGATGTTGGTGATGCTGCTGCCTTGGAGGGTTCTGGTGGCCCCTCCCTGGACAGTCTCTGAATCCGTGGCCCATGCGACCACATTTGAAGCATTCACCCTCTAGCACCTGACATTCGTTAGCGAAGTGCCCTTTGTTGCGGCACTTGTTGCAGAATGGTCCACCCTGGTTGGGTCGTTGAAAGCCACCGTGATTCTGACGCTTAGGCGCCTCATATCTACCCCCATTGTTCGGTCTCTTGTTATGCAGATTCTGTACCGACGCTTGCACTGGCGCCGTCGCAGGATAGTGTGGGTCCAATTCCTTCGCGTGCTCATAAGACTCCTGAAAAGTCTTATATTTCTGAACCACAACTTGAGCCTTCAGAGCAGGCCTCAAGCCCTGCTCAAACCGACGAGCCTTAGATGCATCGTCAGTAAACTTCGTGATTGCATACTGAGACAATCTAGAAAACTCTGCCTCATACTCCTTCACCGTCATGTTTCCTTGCTCGAGCTTCTGGAACTCCAATTCCTTAGCTCGCTGCTCAGTCGAAGAGAAGTACTGAGCCAGAAATGCCTCGCGGAACATCAGCCAAGTAATTTTCGTTGTTCCATTCACTCCCGCAAGAATTCTTTTCTGACTTTGCCACCAGTAGTGTGCGTTGGAAACCAGCAGTAGTTTCACACACGAGACCCTCTTAGATCCAACAATACCCAAAGCTTCCAGGTGATCTTCCACTTCAACTAGCCAATCCATAGCAATGGTGGCTTCTTCTGTCCCTTTGAATTCTTTGTTACATATTTTCTTAAACTTTGTAATGTCGGCCACAGCAGTGATTTTCTTAGCCGCCGGGGGTTCCTCTGCCTCCACAAGTTCGCTCTCTCGTGAGACTGGAGTGCCTTGAGCCCCATTGTTCACCACTGATCGGACCAACTGTTGCAGGGTATCTAGCTGCTTTTGTTGGGCCTCGAATTGCTTTGCGTTCTGCCTCTGCTGGCTCTCCATCATAGCCAGCATTCTCTCCATAGGGTCGGTTGAGGCTACCACCCTTGAGCTACTCGCGTTGTTCGTTGCACCCGCCTTAGTCATCTCTGCAAAAAGACAGAGAAGCTTGTTAGTCTCATAAAATATTTATGGACTTATTGTATGGAACATCTCATTTCGGGACATTTAAAACCAAAGTTGCTCGAGAAGCAATAAAGCTTGTGTCATTTTCAAAATCTTTAAAACCAAGAAATTCCCAAGGATGTAAAGCCGTGCTCTGATACCAAACTGTCACGCCCCGATTCGGGGAATCGTTCGCCTCCGCTTTGATTCACGTCGAATCGTTCGTCCTCGCTAAGACGTGATGCCGTACAAGTCTGGAATTGCACTTGTACAAGGCGTGCTCGTGTTCCTTTTATAAAAGAGACATTTTGAATAGAGATTCGCAGCGGATGATAAAGAAGTTTTGGCAACACAGATATGATCTGAAATAAGTTCTTTATTGATATCTTTGAAATTACATTGCATAAAACATAAGGCTCTCAAACAGCCGAGATAAAATGCCAAACTTGGCTACAACATTGCAGAAATATTGAAATGAGATACAACTTGTTCCATACATCATATCCCTTTATTAATAATGCGGCAATAACCACCTTCAGCAAAATGCCTTCTTCTTCAAGTGAAAACTTCAAGATGTACGAAGCTTCTAAAGAGTCGGACAGCAAGCCTTCAGCGTCTATGATTATCCACTAGGTTCCCGGCACCTGTGGAGACGAGGGTCAGTACATTGCCACATATGTACTGGTGAGCGGCCGTAACCAATCTCACCATAAATCAACAGTAGTAAAATTACATGAATGTTCACTATTGATTTGTATTCTTTCTATCTTGCCTTAGGGTCCATTAACAATTCATATATTTGATGAGAAATATAAGGAGCATACAGTGATGTTAGAAACATAAGCAATTCATGTTGTTCTAACATAAGCAATTCATATTGATCACCAATTTGGTGAATCTTACCCACGGTCGATAGCCATCCCTGTAAATATTTATGAATACCACTTACTCTGCCTGCATAAGACATTGTTAGCTATGCCACCTGTCTATATGAAGGTCACTGACTACACGCCATCTGGGACATCTTGGTCGGACGGCTCCCCTTCAGCGGTGGGTAGCTAGCCCATCCGGAAGGTTCCCGAAAGACCGTGCTACTACTTCAGCACTGTGTTCCTCCTAGGTCGAATCGGTTCCGTAGCCTCGGAGTACCGTTCGAGGAACTACCTTGTATACAAGTTGTCCATGACCATGCATGCAATGCAACTTAACTAATAAGAGACATGACATGCATGATAATAGCATCTTCCACACATATTCGTAGTTCTCATTTCATCTTGCCATTTTTCCATCTTTCCAACTTGCCATCTTACCATCTTGCTTTGAGCCATAGGCTCGCATATTCGTTCATCCAACCAAGGGACTATTCATTTGTAACCCATTCTTTCGAACCGAAGTCCGATATACTTACCGCCTAATACTTGGGTCTTTGCATCACCTGTTAAACAATTCATATAGCATACGAGCGTCATTCGATTTGCAACATAAGCCTAGTCATGTGATAATTTATCTTTCATTATCTTTTCCATATTATTACTAGGCATCTTTTATTAAGCACCGAACGCAATAACAAGTCTACCATTGTTATGCGCGAAGATCAAGGATCGTCGAAGGATCAAAGCCACTCACTTGTTGGTGAATTGCCGAGAGAAAGAGGTCTTCCACGCAACGTCAAGCTCGGTTCACTGCGTTAGCACCTGCATTGGCACCAACGTTTGGTCAACATACTTCTTCTCTTTCTCTCAGTGATTCGATATGAAATGCGTAGACAGTGAAAGTAAATCCATGAAAACATTCATCGAAAACAATCACGAAAACGCACACAAAAGCCAACAGCAAAAGCGACATCGAAAACCAGCAGGGCAACGGTCTCGGGACAAGCGACTCTTATATAGAACTCTTCCCCCAAGACGCGCGCCACTGCATCTTGGGCATCATTTCAAAAGAGTCCAATCCATAACGAGGAAAGGATCTCAATTCATTATCCCGCGATCCTGGTAAAGTTTCCCCAAGTAAAGTTTCCCAATTCCCATCCGACTCGGCCATTCGGCCGCTAGCCCGCTCCGTGCTCCGCAACGGATTCAGGGTATTACAATAACTGTTGGAATTAAGATGTCATTTAATATCCAACATTCAGATTATTAAGAAGAACGCCAAAAAAAAACCTAGTTAAGGAGAAAAAAGGTTTTTAGGGTCTCAACCCAAACCCTATGAAGAAATTGGATCGACATTCGGCGCCTGCAGATGTGGGTGTGTACCCGTACCCGTTACGTATGCCGAACCGAACCGAGCCGGGCCGGATGGCGCGCGCGTGTGGCCCATAGGGCTCCCCCCACAAACTCACATAGGAGCAAGAGAGAGTAATATAACTACAAAGTCCCTACTCCCAATCATTGTGGGACTAAAAGACTAAAGGAAGTTGGTTTTTGAGATTCACATCCAACAATCCCCACCCCTCCAAAAAACAAGTTCCAAAAACACAGAGGAAAAAAAATAAGATTAGAGAAATGCTGAACAAATATATACTATTCATAGATGAGATGAACTACGACTTTGAATTTCATTTAGTGACTATTGTCTTTGTCTGAAGAAGTGCTTGATGGACTAAACCTTGAATCAGACTTCTTGAAGCAGATTTATAAAATAGCACATATAGTACACTAGAGGTTCTTGGGTCTATCGTATGACACTTTTGATTTGGCCTTGCGCACTTTTTCATAATCATGAGAGTTGTCTGGGATCGTCCTGTCCTATAGTTGCGGCCTTCACGACCTCTCATATGGTAAGTTCTTAAGGGTTGGTGATAGATGTCAACCCTGCATGGCATGCTTGGACCTATTAAGAGTTAAACTTATCCTAACCATATCACTTCAGAACACTGTCACCATAGGGATGGGGTATATTGTACAACTTCGTACAGCTGCTTGGGCATTAGTTTATGAGAATTTAATCTCAGGGTTAGTGTTCTTTCACCTAAGTCCATCTTGTTCCTACCATTGACCGACTTCTTAGGGTCTCCAGTCAGACTCGATTGGGTTGCCACTGCTGGTGACTTACTTATAGGCTTAATTCCATCTCCCTTGATGATTCTAGGATTAATGTTCTAGATAAACTATTCGTCTAGAGTTTTGCAAGGTTCTTTTCTAACTTTATATAGTCAAGAACCATATATTTTATAGGCTCTTTGAAGACTTGAAGCGAAACTGCAGGTACTTGTTCATCTTAGAATTCACAGAATCATGCATTTAACAGTTCTATATTATAGAAATAATATGTTCAGAAATATATAGAACATAATACACACATGGTCTAAAGCTATCTCCTCAGAGTCGTCGATACTCCTCATTATGAAAGTTGAAAATTTAACTTAAGAATCAATAATATTTATTTTATTGATAATTTTAAGAATACATAGTCCATCTTTAACAAATTCATTTCCTACAGAAGAAACATTCTTATAAATTACTACTTATTATCTTTATTACAACCTTGAATCCTGAAAATCCAAGAAAATCCAATAGCTATGTTCCTTCAAGCTGACGACATATGAAGTAAATCGTGAAGAGGTAGAATTTTTCTGATGTCATATTCAGAGCGCTATTCGTCCTTTTCCTATAATATGTGCCGCTGTGCTATCTCCCAAAGTTATCTCTTCTATCTGATTCCTGATAGTTTGAAAATATGAGCAACCAAATAAAAGATTAGCTCTAGAATTCAAACATCAATTATCGGAATGGTAAGAAGTATTCATTAAGGGTTGATAGTTTACAGACCTGAAGGAAATAGAGGATCCATTCATAAGCATGTTTGCTTTAGGTTGACTGTCTTTTCCTTTAAACTGAGAATTGATAGCTTTTTTCTTGCCGTGAAAACAATTGAAGGATATATGGCTTGTCCTGCCACATACTAAGCACAACTTTTCTTCATCCTGAGTCTGACTGAAGTTTCTAGGTTTGTTGTTTTGCTGGTGTTGATGGTCCTGGTGGTGAGGCTGAAAGTTCTGCTTCTTCTTGAAGACATTTTTCTTGGATTTGTGATGATGATAAAACTTGGGTTTTCTTTGGGATTCTACAAGGTTTACCTTAGCCTTAGGCTCCAATTTAGGATTTTACCTTAGCCTAATTTGTTCTTCTGTTCTAATTTTCTTTAGGACTTGGGCAAAGGTAAGGTCTCCTTGTGTATGTATAAGATCTTTAGCAAAATCAGAACAAGGTGATAGCTTATTTATCAAGCAAGCTATCTTATGTTCATTAGAGAATGTTGTACCTTTGGCTTAGATGTGCCTAATAGATTCTTGGAATTCGTGGATTTGGTCATTCATAGGTTTGTCGTATACTATAAAATACCTATTGAATGTGGAAGAATTCAACCTTTCAATTCTAGCATCATCCTATGTTACCCGGACTATCCACTTTAAGGAGAAGTACCCGTGTCGACCCGATAGGACATGGGTATGGGTATAGAATCCGTATCCGATCCTCCATGGTGACAATCGGATCCTTCATGGTGACAATCGAAAGACTGGTAGTGAAGTAGATAGTTTATTTTAATGTGGTAGTGATGTAGATAGTTTATTTTAATGTGGTAATGATGTAGATAGTTTATTTTAATATGGTAGACTGGTAGTTAAGTTGTAAGGGAGCTGAAGGGACGGTCCCTTAGAGACTTATTCAACTAGTTCAGTAAAGTTTACTAGTAATTTATAATTACATGTGTTTTTATGGAACTTTAGTTATATTTTCGTACCCGTACCATCCTTTAGCTGAGTCCGTGTGTCCTTCAATTATGAGTTTGAAGGGTCTGACTCTTGGATATGTACTCGTACCTGACACCCATACCCGAGTCTAGGTAACATAGGCATCATCACAACTATATTCTTCTTCTAAAGCATCCCAGAGTTCTTTAGCGTTTTTATATTCAAAGAATATATCGTATCATGATTCAGATAAGATGCTTATAATTCTATGGAAGCAATGGTAATATATTTTCTTATGAGTTTTGGGTTTTATAGAGTTAGAGGATTTGGACATTCCTATGTTAGACTCAGTGTCATCAAAATCGTTTGTGATAGGTATGGATCCATCAATAGCTGAAATTAGTCCAAATGTTGTAAGCCAAAAATTTAGCTGACTTTGCCATCTCTTAAAATAAGAACCGGTGAACTTTGCTGGCTTAACACTAGAAGCTTCTTCTTTACCAGCCATATTAACAATTGTGACAGTCTAATGTTCTGCAAAATAGTGTATTTAATCAATATGACGGTCTAAAATACTAGTGTAATAGTTTGAATAATTTTTGTTTATCAACCTTAGCGAATCTTTGGTCTATCAAGTTTTGATCATCTTGGGTTATCTATAGGGGCCGGTTCCCAACTAGCGGTGGTCCGAAAACACTTAAAATACCGTGTCGCTTAGGGCTATTTACACCCAGTTGAGACCCTTTCGGCTTGTATCCAAACTAATTTCTACTTCAAAACCTTAGATTTAAAGGTATTTGCAATATCACTTAACTGATTACTAGTCAACTAGACTTGAAAAATTGTTGATTCCTAATGTCACAAATGTAATATCCTTAGTTTGGTATGAAAAGGTAGTGAATATTTAATCATCAGATATAACACTTTTGTTAATAGCAATCATGAAAGAATTTTTGAATATAAGCAACAAGTATTCTTATGTAATATTTCTTAACAACTTAAAAAAAAATTGTTGACCACAAGAGACTATTTCTATGTCAAAGAAATTTGTGTTAACAATAGCAAGAAGGATTTTAACAACTTTAAAAAATTGGATCACATACCAATTATAAAACTGTTATGCAACTTGTAAACTAATAGAATAGATTATAATTCATAACATTTAAATATTGTTGACACAAGAATATTTCAAATATTATAGTTGTTTCTAAACATATATTTACATAAAAGAATATTCTGATTCTGTCATAAAAATTTATCAGAATAGAGTTTGATTATTATAAACAGAACCTAATAGAATTACTTTTGTTACTAAACACAATTTAATCATAATTGATTATTACAAATATTTACACAAGAAAATAACATTGATAAATATGACCAAGTCTAGATAAAGATGCAAATTTTATATTGTAAAATGACTAATGTTTTGATGGATAACCTAAAGTTTATGACAGGGTCTAAAGGTAAATCAATTATGTCTGTGCTTTGAAATAGTAGCATACACATGAAAAATTTCTATCATACATAATTAATCATAAGTAACCCAGCCTGTAGTTTTAGTTGTCATGCTTTTGCACATAAAGAATGTTAAACATTACAAAATGAGACCATATAAACTAGTCAAAGTAGATATTATATGCCAGTTTTCGGTTGTTATGTTGCCAATATTTCAAGATCAATCTATTCACCATTATGTAACTAAGGTCCAAATGTTTCGAAAACGAAAACGTGGTACCAAATGGAGTAGCCCAATTAGCCATTGATAGGAATACTAGTTTATACAAACTTTCAATTTCAAATCTCTCTAGAAGTCATAGGACTAGGATTGTGTTAAACATGCTACAACTACTCGGAGGGATCGAACAAAACAAAGATTAAAGCTTGTCAGAAAACATATTAGGATTATTAATGTAACCGAGTAAACGGCACACAAAGGATCCAGATGAGGGAAATGATTTCCTGTAGCTGACCCCTAAAAAAATACTGATGTCTGTGTGTATACAAGGAAACTTCTTGTTGTTGTTGTTGTGAGGTGATAGCATCTTGTCCAACAACTCATCTAACCATTCTACAATCAAATGGTAGATATAGCATACATATAAAGTCAAACAAAAAATGGGCAAGAGACGGTTGAAAATTTACAAGTTAACCAACTTATGTATCATTCATGGTTTGAATCCATTGTCTGTCTACAATACGAGAAGACTATGCTCTTCTTGAGAGTAAGCCTCTCATACTCGCACTTTTCTAGCCAATAGACCTCCAACCAAATAGTAGATATGGCTTGTAGACAGACAAACAAAATAAACAAATTATGAGCCAGAGAAGGAACATTGCTCAAGTATGGCTTGTTTAGCACATTGCACAAAATAGAAGCAATAATCAACAGAAGTAATATTTGATTAACACTATCAACGTTCTAATTTATTTCCTCACAATTTTCAGCAGAAGCAATAAGTAGAACAAATATACTGATATGTAAAACAGTGATCTAAAATGTTTCAACAGTGTAATATATTTGGTTTATTATTATTATGTTAAACAAACATATATAACATGAAAGACCAACTCTTAGATTGTTATCCAAATTGATGCCTTTTCATTTAACCTGTAAACAAAATTAAGAAAAGTTAATTGTTACCGGTATCTAGGGAAGTCGTGCACTACGCACTGCCCTAAAAGTTGATCCGAGGTCTATGTGCAGACTTTTCTCGAAATCTCCTAGTGGTAAAACCCCCGTGCTATCGGCTTCTCATCGTCGCACACAACTCTGAGAGAATGACCAACTTACTTGCCCAACGAAGAAATTGAAACGAAGATATGGAGAGATGGAATGAACTGTAATAGGGACAAAATTTTGTTCACTGTACTTTTTAACCAATGGAATGGGACAATGTATATATTGCGAGAAAACATAACCCCAGATTAAATAGAAAGGCTTTTTCTAAGGGCACCGCACAATTTACTGGGGGCGTCATTTTACTAGGGGACAGCCCAAGTTTGAGGAACTTTTACTGGGAACGTCCCGAAAATTGCTTGGGGCTATCCCAAACTTAGGGTTTTTCCCTCCTCTTTCCTCCTCCTTCCTCCAGCCGCCGCCTCCTTCCTCCTCCTCCGCCTCCAGCCGCCGCCTCCTTCCTCCTCCTCCGCCTTCCTCTTGAGAGTCGTCCTCCCGTGGTCCTTGGCCTCCGCCATGCTGTGGTTGATCACAGCGGAATTGGCGGATTCGGGCGAGGGAGGGTGCGGATCGGGATGCTGCGGAGGATCCGCTTCGTCATCGGAAGGGGAGGAGGAAGGGAGGAGGAGGTCGTCGACGGAGAAGTCGAGCTCCAGGTCTAGGTCGAGATCGGAAGCGAGGGGGAGGTCGTGGGAAGTGGGGGGGGGGGAAGTGGTGGTGGTGGTGGAGGTCGAACTCGGGGAAGTCGTCATCGAAAGTGGAGGAAGGATCGACAGCATCTCCAAGGACTGTCAACAAGTTGGCAGTCCAAACATATGTTAGGACTGCCAACTTGCTGGCAGTCCTAGGACTGCCACTAAGTTGGCAGTCCTAACATATGTTAGGACTGTCAACCCGCTGGCAGTCCTAACATATGTTAGGACTGCCAGCAGGGTGGCAGTCCCAGCAGGTTGGCAGTCCTAACATATGTTAGGACTGCCAGCAGGGTGGCAGTCCTAACATATGTTAGGACTGCCAACCTGCTGGCAGTCCTAGGACTGATTGGTGTGGTGCCCCAAGTAAATTTTTTTGATGGCAAACTTGTAATTTTTTCAAAAAATTTTGGGATAGCCCCAAGTAAATGGTGTGGTGCCCTTAGAAAAAGCCAATAGAAATAAGGAGAATTGATGGAGAATAATGGTTGTATATAATAGTTGTTGGAGGCTCATAACCGTTGGAAGATGTCATTTAATATCTAACATTCAGATTATTAAGAAGAAACGGTCATAAAAAACTAGTTAAGGAGCAAAAAGGTTTTTAGGGTCTCAACCCAAACCATAAGAAGAAATTGGATCGACATTCGGCGCCCGCAAATGTGGGCGTGTACCCGCACCCGTTACACTGAGCCGGGCCGGGTGGTGGCGGCAGCGCGTGCGTGTGGCCCATAGGGCTCCCCACACAAACTCACAAAGGAGCAAGAGAGAGGGAGTAATATAACCACTCCAAAGTCCCTACTCCCAACCGATGTGGGACTAAAAGACTAAGAGGGAGTTGGTTTTTGAGATTCACATCCAACAACCACTACCATTCATTTCTGGGCCATACAATTGGATATGTTCTCTTCTGCTTTTTGTGTTGGTAATCAACTTGCTGATGTTCTGTACTGGATATGGTTTGGTATCAACGTTAATATTCTTCAATTTGTAATGCAGGATATTGTGCTTTACAAGGACTATATTCTTTATGATTTTTTTTTTTTGAGATAAACCCACTCATTAATGACCGTCCGTGTCCTGGGCTAAACACCAAGACCTCCACCCATTTAATTAAATTTTGTCTGGTCTGGGATTCGAACACATGCCCACTCTTCCCTTCCCTTACCAGTGCTACAATATTGGACCACCCTCTTGGTGGTTATATTGTTTATGGTATTAATTGTTTTTCTTTCTTTTGGCAGGGTGCTTTGCTAATGTGAAAGAGTCTAAATCTGAAGATGGTAGCCATTTTCTTTTCCAGGCACTTGTTTTTTCAGGGGTTTAGTATGATTATGTGCAAGTTAGTTGATGAAATGTTGACAACACAATTTTCTTTTTGGTTTTCAGGAAAGCCTGTAGTTATCTCTCACAATGGTGCTAGTGGGAATTACCCGGATTGCACAGATCTGGCGTATCAGCAGGCTGTTGAAGATGGCGCAGATTTTATTGACTGTCCTGTTCAAGTAACTCAAGATGGCACTCTCATATGCATGAGCTCTATAAATCTTCTTGATGATACTACAGCCGCTACATCAAGCTTGCGTTCTCGCTCCAGTGTTATCCCTGAAATCCAAGGCACTCCTGGAATTTTTACCTTTAATGTTACCTGGGAGGAGATTCAAAAGAATGTCAAGCGTAAGATGGCATCACTTTCCTTAATTTACAATGTTTTCTAACTTGAAACTACGCATCCTAAAGAAGGAAGCTATATCGTTTTAGGTTATCCTTTACTGGAAAATAACTTCTTAAGTAGGGTTTATAAGTAAGGTGAACAATAATATGTTTCATCACATTGATATCTAGAGGTTCGTACATATAGCTTTATTCAATTTAAACACTGTTTGTGTTATTTTCATTTTTGGTATAATTTTACTTGTTCTGATTAAAGACTACCATAAAGGGGTGGATACATGTTTCTTTCTATGTGACGTTTAAACTGAATATTTCATGATTATGTTAAAGCATTCAAACATCTTATCTTTTAATATTTTCTCCTGTTGAATTGAAGAAAAATTTTCCTATTGAAACAAACAGAACGTAACTTCCCCTCAGGCGAACACTTGTTTATATGCTGAAATTGTAACGATATACATTGGTCCCAGTGTTACTAATTGCAGAAGATGTGTTCCTGGTTACAGGATACGTTTAGTTGGGTTGACATCATAATTTGCAGTATCGGCTGATACCGATACGATACGACCGATACGTATCGGTTTTGGCATATCCCGATCCGATACCGACTGCTACATATACTGATTGATACCGATGTTGGGGGTCTCCTTCCTGTTCAATTCGGCAGAAAAAATTAAAGAAAAATGATAGAACAATGAATAGCGCTAACACAATGGTTCAGTTGTATGAAGGTCGACAATGTTACAATGTGTCAATTAGATTCTTTATAGATGAATTATAACCATTATCATTTGTCAAAATTTGTCGAAGTTGAATATCTATAAATTCAAAAGATTCATCCATATTAGTATTATTTAATTCAAAACTATTTAGACAATCAAATAAACAATTAGAAACTTGTTCCATTTAAAACATTGATCTATTATAAGTAGAATATTATTTCATTTAAAACTAACGAGAAATAACATATAATATATAAAATTATGCTCAAATATATCAATTTTTTCCTACCTTCTGAAAATACGTTTTTATCATTTTTGGCTTTCTGAAACGAATATCCTATACTCCAATTCGAAACTGTCGAAACCGTCGATACCAATACTCATAGGACAATTTTGAAACTGATTCCAATATCGATACTACGAACCTTGGTTCATATCAATTCCGATATCGATGCTGCAAGCCTCGGTTCACATCAATCCATGGGAGATGAATGATTCAAGTTATTAGTATTTTAAGTCTATTAGATTTGGTCTATCCTAATTAATTGGAACTATCTGTGTAAGTGTATACTGATGGTTTTAAATCCACCAACCAACTGCCAGCGTATGAAAATGGAGATCATAAAATGCAAACACAAGATTTACTTGAAAAATCTTTAGGACAAAAAATGGTTTTGGCATATCCCGTTCCGATACCGACCACTACATATTCTGACTGATACGGATGTTGGGGTCTCCTTCATGTTCAATTTGGCAGGAAAAAAGATTAAAGAAAAAAGATAGAACAATGAATGGTGCTAACACAATGGTTCAGTTGTCTGAAGGTTGACAATGTTAATGTGTCGATAAGATTCTTTATCGATGAATTATAGCCATTGTCATTTGTCGAAATTTGTCGAACTTGTATATCTATAAATTCAAAATATTCATCCATATTAGTATTATTTGTTGAATATTAGTTATTTAGTCCCACATCGGGTAGAGAATAGTGAGAAGGCTACTCATCTTCTATATATATGTAATCTCACATCTCAATAAAGTGTCTATCCTATTATTTTCCACTTTTACATGGTATCAGAGCCAAGACCAAATTCATATATCTTTTTGGTTATTTATAATCTTCTAATATGCATTTTGACTTACCTCAGTGCCCAGTTAATGCTATATATGCTTGAACTATGTAATCATGAAGCAATCTATCTTATTGCAATGTTTTTGGATGACATTTCAAAATCATGTACTCAGTCCTTGTATGACATACAAGAGATCAAACTTCAGATGCTTCTTTCTTCTGTCAAAAGTGCAACTTTAGTAACTCATTTTGTTTATTGCAGCTCTGATGTCGAGTCCAGAACCAGGTTTTGCATTGTTACGAAACCCACGATATAAAAATAAAGGAAATTTCATGCAATTGTCTGACTTTTTGGCTTATGCAAAAGGCAAGGGTCTATCAGGAATCTTAATCAGCATAGAGGTAAGAACAAGAACATATAATTTCTTTCAAAAATTATACAGTTATCTCTCAGTTACATGCTAATGCATCAAAATTGTCAGACAAAGCCATATACATGATGTTTTCTATCAACTAGTGGTTTACCTGATGAAAATATACTTTGCTAATTAACTATAAACCGTGATTTAATAATAAGTGCATCAGCTTCTCTTTCCAATTAACTCGTATAACTCTCAATTTTAGAGTGCGACCGAATGTCGAGTTGCATTTCTCATGAAAATTAGCTATTAACTCCCTCTTACACTCTCATATAGACATTTTCAATAGAACCTGTTCATAGTCCAGTTAGTTTTTTTATGCTCTATAATTGTAGAAACAAATTATATTGTTTTTTTCTCAATATGTTTGGGGCAATTTATTCCACCGTCAGGATTGGAGCGAAGTACACCTCTAATAACAGTTTCAGTAAATGATAAAGACTATGTAACAGTAAGTAAAGATAATATACAAGATAAGGTAACGTGTACATGAATGTAGCAAGTATGGAAAGCTGTAGATAAACATAAGAGCAGAAAATAACATGTACAATAATCAGGAAATAACTATCTAAGTGAGAGAGCACTAGTTTCAACATGTGATCGACTTAAGAACTTGCACAGAAATTTATGGCCTGGTTAATCATACGTGCGGTGTATGATTAACTCTCACAGGGGACAATGACTTGCACAGGGAGGGTATGACATATATACACTACTACTCCCCGCTCCCAACTGGTATATTGAATCCAACTATGGTACGTTACAACACGGAATTCTGGGAGAAGGTAACAAGTCTTCTCGAGAATCAGTGTACATACAAGTACAAGAATAACAACAGGGCTTGCACAAGATACACCGATATACAAAGAATAATATCTCATGACGGAAAATACCAATCCGTGTAACCAATATGTCAAGAGATCAAGAATATCTACACTAAATACAAAAAACATAAAAGATATCATAAACGAAAAATTACAAGAGAATGTAAAAGTCACTATTTGGTTTTTAGGTACTAACTAAATCAAACTAGTCAATACTAGTTAATACTAGGCCAACACTAGGTTTCTAGACTATACTAATAAGTTTCTAGCATATATTATCCTAATATATACTTCTACCTATAATTTTTAGCAATACCTTGGCCTATAGCTATTTACCTTACTCCGTACCACGGTATCTTAACTCGTATCACACATTTACCTAATACCTTAGTCCGTATCTCAAATACCTTAACTATTAGTAAATACCATAGTTCTAGGGTCAATGTGTTGGGTAAACTAGGTTTTCTAGTCCATACTAGTTAATACCCTGTTTCTAGGTCTATACCTTGGAGGTATTAGCCATATTAGCTAATATTACCGAGTATCAATACATATGTCTTATATCTCTACTAGTTCCTACTATCTAGGATTACCTTAGCCAATTTACCCTTTATATATCCATGGATGTACCCAATGTCTATTACATGTACCATTATCTTTACATATCCATAACATATACCAATATGTCCTTTATCCATATCTAAAGATTTACCCTTTATCTATGTAATATACATATATCCTACTATAGGCCCATATCTCTAATCATTTACCAATTACTATACCCTCACATTTGTTTGTCTACACTTACTTATGGTGCTAGGTTACTCCCTTACTCATATACTATATATATTCATATACCTTACATGCCATAGTACATCAAGCTATCCCTATACCATATCCACATGGTATAATATACCCTTGATACTATACGTATAAATATATATCTATATTCCTATGTATCCTATAATATTGATATCTATATGATACCTATATAAAATACATATATGATATTGTACCATTGCTATCCTATGCATACCCATGACTTACCTTGCTACTAAGTTATTTATCTTTATCCTTAGAATTACTTTAACTATCTATATACACACACACACACACACACACACATATATATATATTAGAGGATGCGAACGGGCGACTTGGGCGATGCAAATCCTAGGGGGTCCCCTCCGTGGGACCCCGACGCTAAAGGCGAAGGCGGGCTGGCCGGCGGCGGCCAGGTCGGGGGCGGGCCGGCCACGGGCGGTCCGACTGGAGGCGGCGCAATCTCCGATGGCGGCGGGGGCTCCGCGTCAGCGAGCACGGGAGCGGCTTTAGGCGCTGGCGGAAGCGACAGTAGCGGCGGCGCTGGTGGGAGTGGTACGGGCGTTGGTGGGGGCAGAAACGTTAGCGGATGCGGATCGACGGGAAGGACTCATTGGGTTCCAGATTTGACGGGAACTCCGGATTTCCAACCTTGATCCGGGTCTGGATCTCAGGGAGGACAGATGGAGGGTGGTGGATGGACGACGGTTACGAGACGTCGTAGTGGAAAGATGGAGGGCAAGGAGGGTGGCGTGCAGACCCACTTGAAGGCACACTTCACTTCTGATAGGAGAGCGAGAGAGGGTTCGGGGTTGCAGAAGATGCCCCATGGCCTTGGGGTCCCCTCCCGGGCAAGAAATAGTACTGCTGGGAGATCAGTTAGGTGGTGCTCCAAGGTGCTGCGGTGGACAAAGGAAAAGGAAAGGCTGTTGCCTTGGGAGGTCAGGGAACTGGGTCCACTCCTTCTGGTGTCGTACCTCGGTCCCAGGGGACAGCTCCTCATCCTGTGGGAAAGTCCTAGGCTGGCATATGCAAGCCTGTGGGTCCCAAATGTCCAGCATCTATGGAGTTTGTGCCACCCAAGAAGGTAGGGAGCGGCTTCCGAGCCACGTTCCCTGTGGAGGAGATAGGGAAGGTGACTGCTTTCTGGAAGAACACGTTGGTCTTGTACGTCCTGGGGAACAAGCCCTTCTATGGACAGATTCGGGCGTATGCGGCGGGTATGGCAGCCTATAGGTAGCATAGAGATTTTTGCGAGGGAGAATGGCTTCTACTATGTGAAGTTCGGGCTCGCGGACGACGTCACTAGGATTCCTCAAGGGGGGCCGTGGACGTTTGATGGCAGGTTGATCATCCTGAAAGAGTGGACCCCGGATCTGCGATGTGAGAAGGAAGTTCTTAAAGCTATCCCAGTCTGGATACGCTTTCCGGAGTTTTCAGTCAGATATTGGAGCATCCTACTGCTTATGAGGCTCGCCAACTTGGTGGGTAAACCGATTAAGGCTGATGATGCTACAGCCTTTCGGTCGAGACTGATGTATGCGCGGATGTTCGTAGAGATCAGGGCTGGTGGGAAGCTGCCGAGTATTTTGGAGTATGAAGTCCCATCTGGAGAGGTTCTAACCCAGAAAGTGGAGTACGAATGGGTTCCACCAGCATGTTCGCACTGTGCTTGCTTCGGGCACCTTGCCAGTGCATGCCCTTCAGGAGAACTGAAGTCGACTTTACCTTCGGAGTCTGCTGAGGAGCCTAAAAATCACGGGTGATGAAGACTTCCACCGGGGAAGAGAGAGTTGAGGACGCCATGCAGGAGGGGGACCGGCCGATGGAGGAGGCCAGTTACCTTAGTCTGACAGTCTCTCCTCAGCCGGTACACACCAGTGGGACTATGGTCACCTTCTCGGCACAGAGGAGCATGGTTACCAGAGGCATGTCGGTTTCGGGACGACAACATCGAGGAGACGGAGACGCATCCGCGGAGAAAGTTTACAGTAGGAAGAGACATGCTGGCCCTCTACGCGTAGGACCCCATCGGGAGGCGGGTCATACACCTGTTCATAGTGAGGCGTTAGTGGTGGACAACCCGGCTTGGGCCCTGATACTCTCCTAGGCAACAAACCAGCATTCCTCAAACCCTGGGTTGGAGGAGGACATGGCAGTGATGGGCGTGGTACCCCCCCGGGTACCGGTCCAGGTGGGATTCAGGGGACCTACCCTCTTAATAATTAATGGCGGTTATCGTCTGGAACGTGAGGGGTGCATGCTCTTTAGGGAGATGGAGAGAGATTTATGTGGTCATACGCAGAGAGAAGTACGACATCTCTGTATTGTTGGAGACCAAGATTAAAGGTGAGAAGACTCTAACCCCACGGACCCCCACTCACTGGGTTCAACTCCACAATCTAGCACTTTGCGACATGGCGAGGATCTGGGTTAGATGGATTTCCAGCAGTTGGGATGGGGATTTGGTCCTGATATCGGAACAACTGATAGCCATAGCCTTCACTAATAAGGGTGGTTTTCGGTTCTTGCTGGGAGCGGTTTACGGCCACAACGACAAGCGTCGTCGGGAGGGCCTGTGGAGGGACATCCAGAGGCCTCCTCTGCTGACTCATTGCACCTTCCGCTTCTCTTGATGGGCGACTTCAACGTCCTTCACAGAGGAGAGAAGGTGGGAGGCAGACCTGTTCCGGATCAGATCCTGTATGACTTCCAGAGGTGCCTTCTTCAGTCGGGGCTTCATCGATTGGTGCGGACTGGACACGTCTGGACTTGGCATAACAAAGCGGTCTACAACAGAGTTGCTTGTCAGCTGGACAGAGCACTGGGCAACGAGGAGTGGTTCTGCCGCCTCCCAAATGCTATGGCTGAGGGATTAGTTGCTGGGACGAGCGATCATTCTCCTATCAGGGTCGGCTTCACAGAGCGGCCTACTTGAAAGTCACGCCCTTTCCGGTACAACAGCTGATTTCTTTCGGATGGATACTTGGAGGCTGTTTCTGTCACGCCCCGCTCCCGTAGGAGCGATCGTCCTCGCTAAGGCGTGATGCCGCACGAGCCTAGATTGCGCTCGTGCAAGGCAAGTTCCATAACGGTCGATTTGCAGCGGTAGCGACGAGGTCGTCACACAGAAGTCCCAAGCAGATACATTGAATATGCAGCGAAAATTTAGAACAAGAACACAAGTCATTCAAAAGAAGCTCTTTATTGATATTGAATATATGATTACAAGGGCGCAAGGTCAAGATTACAAGTCTCTCAAGCTCATTTTTTTTCTCTGATTACAAGTCACTCTGCTCTCTCTCATATCTCAATTCAACTTGACGAGCCAGCGGATGCTTCAGGGGGCGATGTCCATATATTATGTCCCGTATAAGTCCAGATTTTCTCGCGTTCGTATGCCTCGAAATGCTAAGGAACTCCATGCCTCGACGCATCCAAGCGAGCTCCGCGCCAAGCGATCCTCTACCTGTGCCTGCACATGAAAACTGTGTGGGTGTCAGTACTCAACTATACTGGCGGAGTGAGCTCCTCGTCCACCCATACAAAACCGACACGTTATTTTAATTTGTGCAACTTATCCTTTCAATTGTCTTTTTAGTCTTGCCTTAGGATCACTTTTAAGACTTAGACGCCAGACCTACACATTGGGCTACGACATAATCGTGCTATAGTGCCTTCATGTATCACGATGGAGGCAGTGCCTCATCGCTTAGCTATTCGACCAAACTTCAACCCGAAGCGGCTGCCATGACTTTTACTTGTCTCGTGTACTGCTAAGCCATTCTCGTGCCGACGACGTTAAGGTGACGACTCGTGCAGGTCGTGCCACTAGACCTTGCCTAGACTTGTCAGTGCTTCAAGATTGAGGCCGTGCCTTGCAACTTATCATGACCTGTCCGTGCTACCGCCTCACGGCCTTCCTGTTCGACTCATCAACCGACTTAGACAAGACTTGTGAACTTAGTGTCAATGACACGAACATCCCGATGCCGTGCCTCGTGCCAAGCACGGTGTCTACGTTGCAGCCAAATCTTAGACCCAAACGTTGTGTTACCGACCGAACATGCATTCAAGTTCTTTGACTTAATCCAAAGGCATACACGCGGTTTGCCGCTATTCTGTCGACACATCTATATGAGTGGTCACTAGCAATGTCAAGCTGTCTCGGACTAGCTCGGGATATCGGACCGTCCCTCAATGCGGGTAGCTAGCTCCGGAGGCGCCGAATCTCCCATGCGGTTATCCAGCATCTGTTGAGCCAACGCACTTCCCCCGGGCCGACATGATCCCGATGTCCCGACGATTATTCGAGAAGACTACACCTTGTGCACAAGTTGTCCAATGACCATGCAAGACTCGATTCGGTTTACCATGTCCTGAATCATGTATCGTTTCATGTCTTGTTCCTGTCTTGATTCATGTCTTGATTCATGCTTGACTATTTCTTGTTTCATTGAAGTGTCTCATAAACCGAGCTATACTCTAGATGACGGGTCCCGACACGTGGGGTCGTGCACGTGTTCGACTTGAACAACCGTGTTTCTGAGAATTCTAACTCTTGTTTTGACCCGTTTGATGTAACTTAACCCGTGGGACGAGCAAAGGCTATGCCAAGCCTTGCACTGTGGAAGCGTGCATTGAAACTTAGAGACAATCATGCTTCCAAGCATTGGACAGTGAGACCGTGCATACTTTACTTAGCATTCCCTCGTGCGACGCCTATGACTATGACAAGTTCATAGTCTTTGTGGCAATATCGACCAACTTGCCTTCCCCCCAAGCCATGGGACGAAGGATCGAGTGTCCATTTTGAAAGCACGCCATGCATGATTCTAAGCTGACCGTAGGACCTTTTCTATGTTCTAACTCGATTGACCCAACTTGGGATTATCCCCTTAGCTATGTGGATTCGTAACTTTTATTATCAGCCTACTTGTGCAAGTTGAAAACATGCAGTTTATTATGTGAAGGCTAAGATGAGGCAAGTTTACCGAAACTACCCCACCTGAGCGATACACCTTGCCAATCTGCCGAGCCGATACGGCTCGATATCATAACTTGGATGCATGACCAACTCTTCTGGTTTAGTCGTTCGAGCACTTCGTTGAACTACTCGATCGATTTGGCCTACCGTGTCCAAGTTTCAGTCCGTTGCGGAGCGGGAACTTGGTTTTGCGGACACCTTCGCCAACAAGGCAAAATGCCGACCTCTTACCATCCAGCGTAAAAGTATAGCCTGCGCACGAAACCAACTCGATTAATATTCATTTGAATCGGACTTATGCCTTAGGCGAGTTTTCGCCGAGCAAGGCGGGTTTTACCTCGTTGCACTTGCGCCGTTTGTATCGGCGATTTGCTAGGGCGGAGCGGGTCTTTACAGTTTCAGAGGGACTTGTGAGCCAGCAGGAGGGAACGGCTCAGTACCGCATGGTACATATCCTCAAGCACTCGAAGAAGGCTATCCGGAGTTGGGTGAAGAGAATGCCTAAGCCTTCACTGGAGGATAAGGAGGCGGAGCTCACGGCCATCCAGAATTCCTTGCAATCCGATATGCTGAATAGGACCTTAGCGGCCAGAGAGAAGGAGCTGATTGGGGAAGTCAACATCCTTCGCCTGCATATGGAAATTAGTGCGACCCAGCGCGCTAAATGCTCCTGGCTCAAAGAAGACGACCGTTGCTCCAAGTTCTTCTATGATGTTATCCGGACCATACAACATAGGAATATCCTTTCTCAGCTGCTTGATGGAGAGGGCAAACTGGTGGGGGAACCGTCGAAGATCCAAGGAGAGGCTGTCAGGTGTCAGGTACTGCTATGAGTTATATTTTCAGACTGACTCACTATGTGTTTCCGGATATCATTACAAAGAAGCTGGTGACGCCCTATGGGAATAGTCAGCTACTTGCGCCGGTTTCTATGGTGGAGGTAGAGACTATCATCATGAAGGTGGATCCCAATAAGGCCCTGGGGCTGGATGGATTCACCAATGGGTTCTACAAACGCCACTGGGATATTCTGAAGTTCCTGGTGCTTGAGGCGGTCCATGAGTTCTTCACTGAGGGGAACTTCTGAAGGAGCTGAATCATACCTCCGACTCTTGTGCCGAAGAAAGAAGGTGCGACATCGCTGGCGGACTTTAGGCCTATAGCATGCTGTAATTATCTTTACAAAATAATTACGCACTTTATGTGCCGGCGTATGAAGGGGATTATGCAAGTCTTGGTCTCTCCGAACCAGGCGGCTTTTATAAAGGGGAGATCGATTGCTGAGCAGTCTTCTAGCCCATGAGATGGCGAAGGATTTCAATAAACCAGGAGGGGAGAAGGCGTGTGTGAAGCTAGACCTGAGGAAGGCCTATGACATGGTCAATAGGGATTTCCTGTGCCACCTGATGCTAGCTATAGATTTCGACGTGCGGTGGGTTGAGAGGATACGGGAGTGCATCACGTCCCCTACCTTCTCTGTACTCATCCAGGGCACTCCGTATGGATTCTTCCGTAGCAACCGAGGACTCCAGCAAGGCGATCCACTGTTACATTATCTGTTCACACTTGTCATGGAGTATTTCACCTGCTTGATGGATAGGGCGGTTCATAGTGAGAGGCTAGTCCCGCTGTTCAGGAGGATCGAGCCCCCGGTTACTCATCTCATATATGCTGACGATCTTCTGATCTTCCTCCAGCCCTCTATGGAAGGCATGAATGCGATCTCCGAGATTATGGGCGAACTGGAATCTCTTACGGGGCTTGAAATTAATCGGGAGAAGAGTCGGGTCTACTTCAGTTCCCTCTGGAGGATCGAGCTGAAGCTCTGGGTGTAGATAGAAGTGATCTCCCGGTGAAATACCTCGGAGTCCCTCTGACAGTAAATTATGCTCGAGACATTGATTGTCATAGTCTGGTGGAGTATACGCTGTTGAGGGTTGAAGGGTGGTAGGCTGCTGGTCTATCATTTGGTGGGCGCATTGAGTTGGTTAGATCGGTCATTTCGGCTCTGGCACAGTTCTGGCTCCAATCTATTCTGATTCCTGTCGCCACCATCCGGAAAGTGGAGAGCATTTGCGCCAATTTCACCTGGAGGGGAGGTATGCATGCGATCTCTTGGGAGCGGCTCTGCCGTCCGAGGAAGGAGGGATGGGTGGGCCTTAGACCCTTGCCGGAGATCAGAAAGGCCTCGGCTCTGAAGCTGGCGTAGAGGTTCATTAAAGGGCGGTCTCTATGGGATGACTGGATACACGTAGATATGTGAAGCAAGGCAGCTTCTGGACCTGCTCCATCAACAACAACAACTCTGTTACTTTCAAACATATCCTGCGGCACAGAGCTGTACTCAAATCTTCCATCATGAGGTCCATGAGAGATGGTGCTGGAACTGACCTATGGTAGGACTCCTGGTTAGAGCGTCAATCTCTGATTGAGATCTTGGGAGAGACCAGATGCACATGGAGGCTGGTAGGGGGCTGACCTGCTAGCATATTATCAGGAATGAAGCATGGAGGCCTGAGACCTACCGCCATACCGAGGAGTTTGGAGAGATTATTCGCGCGGTTGGGATCGATCCGACTCTGCCAGTTGATTGCTGGATCTGGGATCCGCCGGGTGTTACTGGGGGCTCTGGAGAGTTCAGGTTCCATAGCTGCTACAACCTCGTGCGTCGTACTTTCCCTGTCAGTGCAGACTATGAATTCATATGGTGCAAGGGCCTGGCCAGGAAGATGCAGCTATGTGTATACCGTTTACTTCTAGGCCGTCTTCTGACGAGGGAAGACTCATCTCATTTGGGATCCAGGTGCCCAACCCAAAGTGTGTGCTTTGTGACTTGGATAATGAATCTATGCGACACTTATTCTTTGAGTGTGAGGTGTTCTGGTACATCTGGAATGAATAATGTCGTGCGCTGGGCAGATGTGACACTGGCAGGGAGATGCCATAGTACATCAAACATTTTACAGCTTAGTTCATTAAGCATGATGTATCCCTAATACTTGACATATCCTATACCATGATATGTCATGATACCGTAGTTCATTAAGCATCCCACATTTTACACCATACCTTGGTTACCTTACCTATATAGCATAACATGTATTCTAGTATCTTATTTCTATATGTACATATACCTATATATATCTACATTTGATCCTTGATACATATATATGCATAGGTATGTATCCTAGATTACCTACAATTGATACCAAGATACCTATATACTTATCCTATGAAATATATAGTTATAGATTATACTATAGCAATATGTTTACCTATTTACCTATATATCAATATACCCTTCTATTCCATTATCTATCCAAATTATCCCAGGATACCGTATGCTTACCATACCCTACCAAACACACATGGACTCACTCATCCTACTCTTGGCACTTGACATCTTGATATTACTATTACCTAGTTCTAATATCCAATATCTTAGTATTTTGACCAATACCTTATCCTCCTAGATTTTATCCAACTAACTCTAATACTAATACTTGATACCAAATAGGATACCTTACTCAACTCCTAATACTCACTTACCCTTACTTCGCCTTGAGTATCATGATACCAATATCGTTATGGTACCCAAGTATCACACTAGTACTTGCCTCCAACTTTAATACCTTGACACATAGCTTATCTATACTTGGCTCACTTGATAACCACTTGTATCAACACTAACACACACTAACACATATTATCTAACAATAATATATATATGTATTATATCATACATATACTTGACAACCTATGATACCCACACTCACTTGATATCCATATTACATAGGCTCATAGGATACACAAAATGTCTATGTAGTATAGTTAGTTTTCTACTTGAAACCAATACTGCACCTATTAGACCTATTCACTAAATTCTAGATGATATCCATATTATATTACATATATATACTTGTATTATATATGCATAGGTATGTATCCTAGATTACCTACAATTGATACCAAGATACCTATATACTTATCCTATGAAATATATAGTTATAGATTATACTATAGCAATATGTTTACCTATTTACCTATATATCAATATACCCTTCTATTCCATTATCTATCCAAATTATTCCAGGATATCGTATGCTTACCATACCCTACCAAACACACATGGACTCACTCATCCTACTCTTGGCACTTGACATCTTGATATTACTATTACCTAGTTCTAATATCCAATATCTTAGTATTTTGACCAATACCTTATCCTCCTAGATTTTATCCAACTAACTCTAATACTAATACTTGATACCAAATAGGATACCTTACTCAACTCCTAATACTCACTTACCCTTACTTCGTCTTTAGTATCATGATACCAATATCGTTATGGTACCCAAGTATCACACTAGTACCTTGCCTCCAACTTTAATACCTTGACACATAGCTTATTTATACTTGGCTCACTTGATAACCACTTGTATCAACACTAACACACACTAAAACATATTATCTAACAATAATATATATATGTATTATATCATACATATACTTGACAACCTATGATACCCACACTCACTTGATATCCATATTACATAGGCTCATAGGATACACAAAATGCCTATGTAGTATAGTTAGTTTTCTACTTGAAATCAATACTGCACCTATTAGACCTATTCACTAAATTCTAGGGTTGAAGTATATCGTAGCCCTTCGTATCAGCTTTCCAAAACTTCAAATGAATCACATTTTTGTGTTCAGAAACTTCCGGAATCGCAAAAATACCGAAACGTATTCGTCTTTCGGATACCTGACACTCAAACAGTTTTATAGAAAGTTGCAGAAAGAATTTGGCCTATTAATATATATATATATATATATATATATATTTGGAAAGCTAACTTCGATACGGTTCTTGTAAAAAAATAGAAGATTAATCAGAGTCCTGAGTTAGGAGTTATAACATTTCTAAGTTGCTATGACTGATAAAAACGAGGATGAATACTATGACGAATTTGGGTTGTTTTGGACAAAAGAACACATGTATATACCCAAATCTAACCGTGCGTATCATGAGATACCATGCACAACACCACGTATCCTATTTAGGACACATACACCCAATCTCGACTCAAAAATGACACGGAAATTTCTTTGGGGATACGTATCGAACGCTTGGTGGTCACAAATTCATAATAAGTATAAATTGAGCATAGAAATCAACACTAGTCATGATAAAAATCTAAATCTACCAAATTGAAAGCTTCTAATACCTAGATCTATCATTAGAAAGTCGAATCCACCTGTGGGAAGATTCCCATGGGTTCAATGGGTGTTCCTAACCATGAAATTGTTGAAAAATAGAGATTTATCCAACTTATGTGTCCCTCCTTTGGAGAACTCCGAATTTGGACACAGAAGAGATGACCTTGACGGAGTCCGACTCCTCCTTCGGTGGTTCCATCTTTATGGTTCCATCTCCCCAAAACCCTAACCCTAACTCTGTGGTTCCATCTCCCTTCCTCATGCGAGGACGACTTCGATGGAGTCTGACTCCTCCCTCGTTGTCTGCGTCTTAGAGGAAGATGACTTGCTCTTTGAGTTCGACTTCTTCTTCTTCGGGTTTGAGTTCGACTTCTTCTTCTTCTTCGGGCTATCGAGGACTTCTTCATATTCAGTCGCAACATTCATTAATTGATTCAGTCTCTACTTAGCAAAGTTTTATAGCATACATATCATATTCTCACGACTTAGCAAAGTTTTATAGCATACATATCATAAGTATCTCACGATTTACAGTTCTATAGCACGCATATCATAAGTAAGCATGCAACATTCTCACGATTTACATTTCTATGCAAATAAGCATGCAATATTGTGTCTGCACTCTTTAACTAGCATTTCATACGATCGGTATCATTGATTGATTAGGAAGCAAGAGGGTCAATGAGAGAAGGGGCAAGTCACTCACCGTTGGAGAATTGTCGTGAGAAAGAGGTCTTCGACACTATGCTGCACCTACGCAATCACCTACAATCTCACCAAGAAAGGATCAATACTCTTCTTTTTCTCCCAGAATTCGATATGAATGCGCAATTCGAATAACGCAAACAATGAAATCCATAAAAAATATTCACAAAAATGCATTCATAAACCAACACGAAAGAGCAAAGCGGCTTGATCTTGAATTGACGGTAACCGTGCGAAGGTCTATTTTTAAAAATATCGACGCACCTTGTAACTGATTGAAAAGATCGTGAATTCTAGGCAATGGATATTTGTTCAAATGGTGACTTTGTTCAATTCTCGATAGTCTATGCACAAGCGCATCGACCCGTCCTCTTTCACAAACAAAACTGGTGCTCCCCACGGAGAGACGCTAGGCCAAATGTATATCCCCAGTCGAGTAACTCTTGTAACTGACTTTTAGCTCCTTCAATTCTGCAGGTACCATTCTGTACTGTGCTTTGAAAATTGGTCGGGTATCCAAAATTATATCGATCGTGAACTTAATTTCTCGGTCGGAAGGCATACCGGGTAGCTCGTCTAGAAACATGTCGGAGAATTCTGCCACAACGTCAGTTTGCTCAGCATTTGCACTATCATGTCTCGAACAAACGCTAAGTACCCTTTGCAGCTAAAATGTAGTATCTGTCGAGCAGACATTGTTGAAATCACCATACAGGCTTTTGATGTTTGACTACACGAGTAGCAGAATTCAGTCTCTCCAGTTAGACGTAACATGACTTTTTTTCATGCGCAATCGATGGTGGCCGAGCAAGTGTCGAGCCAATCCATTTCTAAGATGATGCTGTAGTCCTTGATATCTTGAACTATCGCATCGAGGTACAATCTCCTACCACTGATACAACTACAAACATCTCTACATACTTAGCGAGCAGGCAATTTCATGTTTGACAGGGTACTAACACTAAAATTAATACCAAGCGGTATCATGGAAAATTTATATTCCTCGAAAAAATTTGCCAATATAAAATTACGTGCGGCACCATAATCAAATAATCCTCGAGCATGGATATTATTGAAAGTAATATACCTGATACTACTGTATCCGAGGCGAACGCCTCCTCTCAAATAATACTGGGTATTGGGACGACGGTCCTAGCCATTCTGCGGCACGGTCTGGGGAGCTCGAGGGACATGACCACGATTCTTTTGCTGCTGCTGCTGCTACTGTAGAGCTATCTGATTCGGTCTCCTGGCCCGATAGTCGCGTGAATAGTGGCCCTAGCGACCACAAATGAAGCATCCCCCATCAGAAACTTGATAGTTACGGGCCTGGTGTCCGTTTCGGGCATTTGGTACAGTGAGGTTCGGAATGCCACCCTTGATAGCCACCATTGTTACGGGCCTGGTGTCCGTTTCGGGCATTTGGTACAGTGAGGTTCGGAATGCCACCCTTGATAGCCACCATTGTTAGGACGTTTTGAAGTGTTGTTGCCTCCTACAAGACTAGGACGCATGTGATTGAAATTGTGCACAACACCTACAACGGCTGGAGGATACTCGGCTCTAAGCGGATGGCATGATTGAGTGACTCACATTGTCTGGTACTGTAGAACAATATGACTGCAGATCCACTTTGAATCATCGAGCTTGACTCGCCGCATCAGGCAAATATGTACTAGCGAATTTGGCCAACTTGTGAATTCTGTCCACATAGTGATGCACTGTCATATTTTTTTGCTTTAGCTGCATAAACTCGTTCTTCTCTTAGCAAACTGCTGGAGGAAGGTACTCGTCTTTGAACGCCTTGCGGAATGTGGCCCAAGTGATCTTCACCGATTTGTCATCGCGAGGATCGATCTCTTCTGCACGTCCCCAGTTGTGCGCGTTCAAGCGGAATTGAAGTTGAGTGCATACGACTCTCTTTGACTCTTCAATTCCAAGAAGTTCGAAATGGTTCTCCAACTTTACCAGCAAATCGATCGTCACTGGAGGATCTTTGGTACCGTTGAACGAAGTATTGCACGCCTTCTTGAATTCTGATATCTCAAAGGTGGAACTTCTTTGCGGTGTAGGCCGAGGCTCAAGCTCCTTCGGGTCGACCTCGATAGGTCTGGCCATAGGCTCGGTTACAGCATACGTTGGTGCAGAGTTGTTAGTCACCATCATCTGAACTATCTGTTGCAGAGTATAAAGCTGCTTCTGCTGCACCTTGAATTGAGCTTCGAATCGGGCTTCAAATTTAGTCTGTCGCGCCTCAACTTGCCTCTATTGGGTCTCAATCTGCATATGATGGGCTTCGATCTGCTTCTGGTGGGCCTCGATCTGCCTCAGTTGTGCCTCGGTCTGCCTCTGTTCTTCATCAGTCTGCCTCTGCTGCGCTTCCAACATGCGCATCATCCTCTCTATTGGGCCTAGTGTGGATTTGGCCCTCGAGCTGCTAGAGCCACTCGAAGTTCCTTGATTGTCCCCTCCCGCTATATACCTACATAACAAGAGTAACTTACATCAGTCTCATAAAATATTATGGACTTACTGTATGGAACAACTCACCTTATAGATCCGAGCTCAAGGGTTCAATTCAAGGAACTTGGGTCAAAATTCGAGTTTCGAGACGAAAAGCTAAAGGATGTGCATCAGTGCTCTGATATCATTATGTTACGTCCCGATTACGTGGAATCATTAGTCGTCTTCCGGGCATGATGCCGTGCGAGCCTAAGTGCCGCTCGCACAAGGCACAATCATAAAGTTACCTAAAGCACAACAACAGAGTACACATATTATTGAATAACACACTTGCGACGGAAAGGTCTCTCGCAACTCCGTCGCAAAGTCCTTCCTCGAGACACAATCCGCTGAATATAAGACTTGATTATGAAGAAACCAATCCATTACAAGGAATGGATCTTGATTCAATATGTCTTAATCAATCGATACCGACAATGTTCCTTAATCGTGCTCCCCATGCCACCGTTCCGAACTTCCTACCGTTTATAGAACATTTAATACTATGATTTATACTCAATTCAATGCTAGGATTAAGATTTTTTGCTCTAATTGTGCTCGTGAGTATCTATCCGCTACAATGAGATCTATCTTACAATCTCACGTCACTCTTTTTTAGCAATTATGCTTACACTCATGAACAGAATGGGATAGTTGAGCACAAACATCGTCATATTCTTGCGACTGTTCGTGCTCTGTTGTTATCCTTTTCTGTTCCTCAAAAGGTTTGGGCAAAGGTCATTCTTACCTCTGTTAATCTTATCAATATCATTTCTTCATATTTTTTGTCTAGGCGGATACCTCATGAGATTTTTTTGTGTCCTCTTGATTATAGTATGTTTGCACTTTTTGGTGCACTTATTTTGTTCTCATTTCTTTGACTAAGGGCACAAATCTGACAGCTCGATCAACCAAGTATCGTAGTCGGTTTTAGTTCCGAGCACAAGGGATACCATTGTTATGAGAGGTCATTCGTTTTCGTATATCTTGCTATGTTACATTTCTAGAGGATTCTCCTTATTTCACTGTTCCACCTCTGAATGTTCATTTCTTATTTCCTCCAGCTTTGTCGTATAGTGTTTCCATTGATCATACTCCTTTGCTTCCCTCTCCTGGTACAGCTCCTCCTACGATGCCTCCGCCGCTGTCTCATTGACAGTCACATAAGCCAAGGCCTATGGCCAAGTGACCTAAGTCCAAACCCACTGACCACTGCTGCTAAAGCTAACTTGGCCAAGTGCCAACTGAGCCACAATGTAATGCTCTGATTCAAAAGTATCTAATTGATACTCTAATTGACAAATCCACCCCAAGCCCTTCTACACTCGACCAACATAACTAAAACCCAAGTAAATCACCCACAGATCTATATTACATATAAACAATAGGAAAACCAAGTGTCCAAGTATGCCAAGAGGTGTCCAAACTGTGTCAAACCCAGTATCAGAAAACTGTGCAGTGCACTGCCTCGTGCACACGTGTCGATGAGGATTGGACACAACGTGTCCATCAAAACATCTCGTGCTCGTGTCAGGAGGTAGGTTGGTCATAGGGCTACGTGTCAGTAACCCTGTGTCGTGTCCAAACGGTGTCGTATCCACGATACGAAGCCGTATCAGTGTCGATTTTCTCGTATGTGCAGACAGTGCAAAATTCGTGCGAGCTCGAGAACTCCCTCGATACACAACCAATTCAACCGAGCTCTTGGGGACACCCTGTCAGTCTGGGCCCCCACCTCCTTATCAAATTTCATGTGTCCAAGTGTCATGTACAGAGAGATAGGGTTCGGGTAGCATGACACTGCACCACTTTGTGTGCAGACCTCCCCGTGTCCAAGAACGGACACGAAACGATACTAAAATCAACTCAGTCTCCAAAAAATCTAATCCACACATAAACAACAACAAATCTATGACATTAGTTTGAAATTTATTAACAAACATTCCTATGAGGCATTTCATCGAACACATTGACTAGTTCTCCGATACTCCTCCGAAACGCGTACCAAATGGGCACGATTCGAACCCAAACTCTGCCTATTGCTAGGGGGACCCTAAATGCATGCATCTATGGAGAGAAATCAGGAATCAAAAAGGTTTAGAGAGCATTACCTATTGAGAGTTAGAATCTCAATGAAATAGCCCATTTGAAAAGCTTCAACACCAAATACCTGTGGTCCAATGCCTCCAATCCTTGCTAGCTAGCCACTAGAGACTTCTTCTTCACTAGAGGAATGCAATAAAACTGATTTGGTCCAATTTGGAGGTAATTTGAAAAAAGGAGGCAAATTTGGGGAAGAACATAAACTAGGGTTAGGGTTTGTTACAAAGGAGGCAAGAGGGGGCTAAATGATGACTTAAATAGGGGGAAAAGGCTCTCTTGGCCGGCCATGATGTTGGGCTAGGGTTAGGCTAAGTCACAAAGGCCCAACTCCTCTTCCTATGTTGTAAAAACAAGCCCTTAAGCTAAAGGCCAAACTAGCTCCTTAATTCAAATCTCCAAATGCTCTTTAAGTCATTCCTAGCTAGATTAGAGTCTAATTACTAAAACTTGTTAGCTAGGTCTCCATGGTCATGGTTAGTCTCTAGGCTAAGTTGTTCCAAGTTACACTAGCAAAAGGCCAAAATCACATTACACCAATTTAAATAATATTAAAATAATCCAAAAATTCACAATTACCAAAATATCCTCATTCTAGAAAGTGGTAGTGATAAATATACCCTCCTTAAAATAATTTCGTCCTCGAAATTAAAGGTTGGCAGGAGAGTTAAAACATGATAAAAAGTTTACAATTCCTTAGACACAATCAAAGAATGATGACTTGGCACGATCAGTAACCAAGGGTCAAACCATCTGGTCACGAGTGAAATCGAGGCTCAAGAACTTTGGAATGACTAGAATCACTTTGGCACGATTCAGAGACAATTTGGTACGTATAGTCATGATCGTTAAAATCACGATTATGGAATTCATAGTCGTCTAGTCATGCTAGGTCATTTAGGCATGACTAATCACAAGGAATTCAGATATAGTCAAGAAATCAAATCATGGTCGGAAAGAGTTTAGGCACGAGTGTTAAAATTCAAACATGATCATAATCGTACTTCGACACGATCAAAGATGAGACCAGTCTAACCTTGGTCATCAGTATTATATATGATGAAGAGATGATAGTAGTCTAGGCACGACTAAACATGGAATTTCGGTATGATCAAGGGTAGCATGAAGCTTAATCGTGGTTGGAACAGAACTTAGTCATTTTCGAGAGTAAATCAGAGTTTTACGCACGAGTGATATTGGTATCGAAGTTTGATTACAATCAAAATTAGAATATTGACACGGTGAAGAGTAGGGCTAATCAATTCTTGATTAAAATGGAATTTAGGTTTGATAAGAAGAAATCGAAGTTTTCGAGCACGAGGAGCATATTGATAGAGATTCAGGTCACGATGGATTTTTAAATAAATTGAATACGGTCAAGGATTAAAAATACTGGTACGATAAAGGAGAGGACCAAAATCGATTGGTCGTGATCAAAGGAATTTAGAAATTAGCGATATTGAAATTTAAAGGATGACCCAAGATAGGAAAAATCAAATTCCTTTTATTATGATAAGAAGAATCAAAAGACAAGATTTCATAGGAAAGTCATGGTAATTATCTTACTCTGCTTCGTCTACTGCCATTTTCGATCGTCATTTTCTAATGATACCTTTATCTCACAAGTCCAAATATGAAAATCAAACCCTTACATGTCTACTACAAAATCATAATCTTCAGTTAGACAGTTATGATTTCATGATTAAACTCCTTTTATAATTATCATAGGCTTGGCCTTAATCTCCAAGGCACTTCTCATGAATCATGCTCTTATTAAAACTCTTCTTCCCTCCTTCCTTTATTTTATTTTATTTTCCTCAATCAACTCAATCGTCCTGGAATTTAAATTCCTCCACCTTGTCCTAACTTGGATCCGAAATCTCTAAATCAAGTTTATGAAATCCTTGAACTTGTTCAAATTACTCTCCTCGAAATTATTCAAAGCTAATACCACTATGTTATGCAGGAACGTATTCTCCATTATAAAATCAACCTTCGTATTTCCTTCACGTACTCCTTCAAATATTATCCTTCTTAAAATTTAAAATTTCCACAAAATCTCTAAATTTTCCTATAACTCTAAATCCTCTCTGTTCCTAGTTATCCTCTTACCAACATCTTATTCAATTTCGTATCGTCATCGCATTACAGTTAAATATCTTCAGAATCAGTAACCTAAAATTTATCCAAGTTCTTAAAAATTAAGTCGACCTCGAATTTCCTCTTCAGTTTCGAAATACATCTATGATTTATTACCCTGATAACCATTCATACATACTCCACTGTCGTTCTTACTTGAAACTCTCCTACGTCATTCTAAACCAATTCATACTCATAATATTTCCCTTAACTGTAGTCGTCCCCAAATTGATAATATTGGTCTCTTGTTTTTATTCTCAATCCCATTCACATCTCTATCCCAAAATCTATATCAAGGTTCATCATTTTATATTCCTACCAAAATCATCATATGATAACAAATTATGTTCTTCCGAGCTAGATGATTACGATACTTCCTCGGCCTTTTCAAGGTAAAGAGAGATGAGAATTTCAAAATTTTCAAAGTATAACTGTCAGAAGTAGATACGAGATAGTTGATTGATGTAATCAGGACAGAGTTAATTAAGACGAAGAATAATGGTAATAGAAGGAAACAATGGTAAGACGAAGGAATAATGATAAGATAAGAAAATAATGGTAGAAATTATTCTTGCTCATCTGGTCATAAAGAAGATAAACCAATTTAAGATATGATCTGATAACCATACACGTATTCTTGAAATCATGTTACCAGTAAGTACGGCTGCGATAATCTATAGGGTCTGCAACTAAGGTACATACCTCTAGAATCATGGTATTTAAAATTTTCGCATTGCCGCATGCTTGGCTGCAAAAACCTTAAATTTCTACACCCAAGAAATACATCCAAAATCAGACTCTGTCTTCGCCATGCCAGCTAATATGGCTGTAGAAGACTCTAGGTTCCATAATTAAGGCGACTTAGCCCATAAGATTTATCTTGGTAGAAAATCAAGTCAACAATGAACCAGTGTTCTAAAAATCGGCCTAGGCGCCGCCTAGGCGCTAGGCGCCCGCTCACCGCACCGAAAACACCCTAGGCGGTGGGCTAGGCGGGCCCTAGGCGGCGTGTTTTTTGAATTTTTTGAATTTTTTTGATTTATTTTTTGATTTTGTTTATTCTTAGTTGTATTTTGGATATTTGTTTGGATTTTAAGATAGTATTTGGATTTTAGAACATCGAAATTTCAAATTTCAAAAATTTCCAAAAAAAAAAATCTAGGCGGCCGCCTAGGCGCTAGGGGGACCTCCGACGCACCGAGTCCGCCTAGCGATTTTTAGAACACTGCAATGAACACCAAGAATAAAATTCAACAACAAACAAGGAAAGTAGACAGAAACTGTTGTAATCGAATTTCGAGATAGTTTATAATAAAATTCTCAAGGGTCATCCCAGGAATCTCTCAAGGAATTCTTACTGTGATTGAGTATCCTCTCAACCTAATACTTTACTTCCTATACTCTATGGCAGGCTCGTGGTAGTACAACTAAGTCGCTGCGCTACCATGATATCGCACAAATGCGAATCTCGACCTGCATGGGCCACCACTAAAAACGTGTCACGATCCGCACCCGATTTAGGGGCACGAGAACGTGGGTACGTCCAGCCTACGCCGCAGTGTCGGCGGTAGAACGTTGTTCTAGGTCACAATAGCAACTAAACACAATATAATATACTCTCCGAATGGAGGACAATCTCAGAAGATACAACTCAATCACATAAACTAGAGGTAGATAAATGGCACGATAAGATAGATATGAAATCACATAATGCAATACAACCAGAAGAAATAAGTCTAAGTGTCTACAACACAAATCCCAACATCCGAATAATGCATCTCATGAAATGACAACAGAAAGTAAGATAAGATAAGTCTAGCAGTCTATCCTAGGCAATAGGGTAGCATCCTCAGCGCGAGCTGGATCCTCCTGATGGTCCAGGTCGCAAGTGTCGTCTAAGTCAGCTCCGTAATAGGTAGGGCAGAACTCCTCCTCATCCTCTGTAATATTTTCAACAGGTCCAGTCAGGACAGGAGCGAATACATAACTTTCACGCAGTTCATATCGTAGCAGAAAATGCAAAACAAGCAATAGAATAAGATACATGAAACGCTGTAAGAAATGTACATGAAGAGTAAGAGAGATATCTGAAAACTGGAAATATATATATGAAAGTAAGAACTGTAAGTGACTAAGTGATTTAGAGCACGAGATGGTTATGTAAACAGGTTGGGTTGCGCATGAATAAGTTACAGAGTTGCACATGAATACCTACCAGGGATAATGATCACATAACAACTTCTACTCACCCCTACCCAATCAATACACAAGGATCCGGTCAAGTTACGTTATTGCAAATGAATAACTAGTTTTATACATGAAGCTCATGTGAACATGAGTGTACATGAGAGCACATGAGGGTACATAAAGAGATACGAGTACAAGGAGTACATGATGCACATGATAAAGTACATGAACATGAAATGTCCGATACACTCGAGGGGGATAACATCTCATGAAAAGATTCATATAGTACCAATCCGTGATAACAACGTGACAACATCAAGTAAAGTAGTCTAGAGCAAGAATATAAGTCCTAGCAAGTATGAAACGATCAAAGAATGTACTCGCTTAATATCCTGAATGACTGATGAGAACAGATGTTCGAACCGGAGTAACTAAGTCCTATTTAGAGAAACACAGATTACAATGTGTTCAATATGTAATAATTGAAGTTTATAATGCAATCTACATGATTCTAGGTCAATCTAAGTCAAAGTCAACTCTTGGTCAACTCTGGTCAACCCTCTAGTCAAACTAGGTCAAAGTATAGTTTCTAGGTCAAGGATCAATTGGCCATCCATTGGTCATACTAAGAGTAAAACTCTAAGATAAACTAGCCCATAATCCTAACCATAGGCTAATGTATATATATATAAGGTTGACATCAACTAATACCACATTACCCTATATACCAATATCACAATATCACATATATGCCTAGCTAAGAGTAATATATTATACATATATAAACCTTACTGACCTTAACTAGGCCCATAGCCCAACATAAAAACCTCACATCAATTACTACCCCCAAACCTAAATCACATATCCTACCCTTAACTTAAACCATTGCTTATACACTATATCAACTCTCACCTAAACTTCAACCCCCAAATCTCTCTAAGCTACTGTTGCATTGCTGCTACCGCAGGACACTGGCCTAAAGGCCAAGCCCTCACTCTCTCATATATTCCTGCTTCCTACAGTAGGTTCCCTAAACTCCTTACCTGTATAAACAGGGACATAAAACCCCATTCCTATATCACGTATATTAACCTCTCTTACAAACATCAACATATCACACCCAAATATTTCATCTATATATATTCCTAAACCCATAATCATAACATAAATACTTACCTATATATATGTGATATATACTTAACACCCACACAAAGTTTGAACCAGGTATGAATCTGAACCTAATAATGATACAAGAATATGAACAATGGGATGCCAAACTAACATGTACTCTTACACCCACCATGGACCTGGACATCAAACATGGGCCTCTCCCTTACCACTTCCTAATTACCTATACTACTGATACATCAAGAGATGTTGGCCAAGGGAGGATGGAACCTACAACTAGTATCAGACATCCCCAAACTCTCAACTCCTAGACACAAGAACACTGAAATGTCACTACTGTCATTGACAGTCACATAAGCCAAGGCCTACGGCCAAGTGGCCTAAGTCCAAACCCACTGACCACTGCTGCTAAAGCTAACTTGGCCAAGTGCCAACTGAGCCACAATGCAATGCTCTGATACAAAAGTATCTAATTGATACTCTAATTGACAAATACACCCCAAGCCCTTCTACACTCGACCAACATAACTAAAACCCAAGTAAATCACCCACAGATCTATATTACATATAAACAATAGGAAAACCAAGTGTCCAAGTATGTCCAGAGGTGTCCAAACTGTGTCAAACCCAGTATCAGAAAACTGTGCAGTGCACTGCCTCGTGCACACGTGTCGATGAGGATTGGACACAACGTGTCCATCAAAACATCTCGTGCTCGTGTCAGGAGGTAGTTGGGTCATAGGGGTACGTGTCAGTAACCCTGTGTCGTGTCCAAACGGTGTCGTGTCCACGATACGAAGCCGTATCAGTGTTGAATTTCTCGTATGTACAGACAGTGCAAAATCCGTGCGAGCTCGAGAACTCCCTCGATACACAACCAATTCAACCGAGCTCTTGGGGACACCCTGTCAGTCAGGGCCTCCACCTCCTTGTCAAATTTCATGTGTCCAATTGTCGTGTACATAGAGATATAGGGTTCGGGTAGCAGGACACTGCACCACTGTGTGTGCAGGCCTCCCCGTGTCCAAGAACGGACACGAAACGATACTAAAATCAACTCAGTCTCCAAGAAATCTAATCCACACATAAACAACAACAAATCTATGAAATTAGTTTGAAATTTATTAACAAACATTCCTATGAGGCATTTCATCGAACACATTGACTAGTTCTCCGATACTCCTCCGAAATGCGTACCAAATAGACACGAATCGAACCCAAACTCTGCCTATAGCTAGGGGGACCCTAATTGCATGCATCTATAAAGAGAAATCAGGAATCAAAAGGGTTTAGATAGCATTACCTATTGAGAGTTAGAATCTAAATGAAATAGCTCCTTTGAAAAGCTTCAACACCAAATTCCTGTGGTCCAATGCCTCCAATTCTTGCTAGCTAGCCACTAGAGAGTTCTTCTTCACTAGAGGAATGCAATGAAACTGATTTGATCCAATTTGGAGGTAATTTGAAAAAAGGAGGCAAATTTGGGGAAGAACATAAACTAGGGTTAGGGTTTGTTACAAAGGAGGCAAGAGGGGGCTAAATGATGACTTAAATAGGGGGAAAAGGCTCTCTTGGCCGGCCATGATGTTGGGCTAGGGTTAGGCTAAGTCACAAAGGCCCAACTCCTCTTCCTATGTTGTAAAAACAAGCCCTTAAGCTAAAGGCCAAACTAGCTCCTTAATTCAAATCTCCAAATGGTCTTTAAGTCATTCCTAGCTAGATTAGAGTCTAATTACTAAAACTTGTTAGCTAGGTCTCCATGGTCATGGTTAGTCTCTAGGCTAAGTTGTTCTAAGTTACACTAGTAAAAGGCCAAAATTACATTACACCAATTTAAATAATATTAAAATAATCCAAAAATTCACAATTACCAAAATACCCTCATTCTAGAAAGTGGTAGTGACATCTCCACCATCTACGCCTCCACCACAACCTCTCCATCAGTCCCAACGTACTCATCGACCTCCTGCTCTTTTCTCCCGACTGTTTCGATCCACGGGATAAGTTTTGTTATGCTACCTTCATATTCTTCACAGTTCCATTCCTTCCTTACTGCTATCTATACTACACGAGAGTTTATTTCTTATCAAGAGGTCGTTCAGTATCCTGAGTGGCAGAAGGCTATGACAAAGAACTTTCGATCATTTCAGCAGACGAAATCTATCATGTTAGTTGCAAGTGGGTCTTTAAGGTCAAGTATCGACCTAACACGTTCATTGAGCGACACGAGGTTCGCCTTGTTGCCCGGAGTTTTACACATGAGCATGAGCTTGACTATGATAAGGCCTTTGCTCCCCTCAATTAGATAACCATAATTCGTACAATACTAGTTGTTGTTGTTCATCAGTGGCCACTCTATTAGGTGGATGTGAAAAATGTCTTTCTTTACGGTTGTTTATACAATGTTGTCTATATGCAGTCCCCTTCAGGCTTTCTACTCTACCAAGACATGTTTGTCGTCTTTGTCGTGCTATTTATCATATCAAGCAAGCTCCCCGAGCTTGGTTTGAGAGTGTTTCCAAAGTGCTATTCGTGAGGCAGGTTTTTAACAATGTTCTCAGGATCATTCTTTGTTTGTACGGCCGTCACCGCATGGACAAGTCCTCTTACTCTATGTGGATGACATAATTTTGACTGGCGATGATTCAACAAGAATTGCAGCTACTCAGAGGTACCTTCATCAACAGCTTCAGATGAAGAGCCTTGATTATCTTCGCTACTTTCTTGGACTCGAGATTCAATAAAGTGGCAGAGGTATACTTGTTTCTCAGCAGAAGTATACTTAAGAGAATATTGCATGTTGCAGGTTTATCGGATAGTCGGACAGTTGATACTCATTTGGAGCTTCATGTAAAGCTTCGCCCTACAGATAGTGGCATCTCACAGATTCTACTCGCTACAGACAGCTAATGGCTCAACTTGTGTTTTATGTTTGACCAACCGAGATATTTCTCATGCAGTTAGTATTGTTAATCAGTTCGTTTCCGCGTCTCGATCAGCTCATTATAGTACCTTACTCTGAATTCTTTGATATCTTTAGGGCTCAATAACGCTTCCATTATTCATATCTTCATCTACTAAACGACTTTGAGAATTTTCTAATGCAGATTGGACAGGAGATCTGACTACAAAATTTTGTTTGTTTCTTGGTGGTTCGTTGATTTTATAGCAAAGTAAGAAAAAAGCAGTTGTTGCGTGTTCTTCTACTGAGGCGAAATAGAGTTATGACTGTCACTACTAGGGAGATCGTTCATATACGGAGACTGCTCTCTGATATGGGCATTGCTCCTACAGGACCTATCTCTCTTCAGTGTGATAACATGAGTGCTATATAGATTGCAAACAATCCGTTTTTTCATGAACGTACAAAGTACACTGAAATTGATTGTCATTTCGTCTATGAGCATTTTTTGGCATAAACTATTTTTCTATCACATACAATCTCAGCTGACATGTTTCTTTACGAAGTCATACCCACACCGCGGTTTTAGTTTCTATTGGGCAAACTCATGTTGTTTAACCCATCATGAGTTTGAAGGGGAGTGTTAAGATCTAATCAGATTTATGATTGAGATTAATTCAAGTCTATTTACGTAGCTCGTATACGGATAGGGATTCCTTCTCCTATACGGATATTGATTCCTTCTCATATGGACACTTCTCCATCTATATATATTTATAGTTGTATGATTTATTATATTCTCCATTAATAAAATCAATATTGTTGATTTGTTTCAACTTTTATAAGATATTAGCCAACTGAGCAATAGAGAGAACATGAGAAAGTGACACCACCTTCATGCGAACATCATCACATACAAAATATCAGTCAAGATACTTTGTTGGCTAATAAAGCTCTAGATTTTCAGACTTGTGGTCGCTGCTTGATTATTTTCAGAGGTGCAGTCAATATGCTTTGTTGCGACAATCAATGATAGAGTCGGCTGAGAATTCCTTGACCCAGAGACTTCTTGGGGTACCGCAAGATGCGAAGAGCAGCCTCCTAAGGAACAGTGTTTGGTGTATGCATAAAGTGATTCACATAATTGTCCGCAAAGTCTGGCAGGACGAATCACTGTCAATTCGATGAGTTTCCAACCAAATGACAATATCAACAAGGACCAAAGAACAAAATGTGAATGTCACAAGTCACAAATTTGGATATATGGGTGTTTTGCTAAGACAACAATGAACCAGACTTGTCAGTGATAGTAGATCTAACATACACATGCTCTCTGCTAGAAATGTCACTTTTAAATTTGTCACCCGAACCTACCATTATAACATTTTTTATGTACTGTTGGCAATGTAGATTGTACCATTATGGCTTTTTTATGTGTTGACAATGTAGATCGTGTTTATATGTTTGCAGCATGCAGCATTCGTCGCAGAGAATGTGGGATATAGTGTAGTAGATGCTGTCATCAATGCTTTGAAGGATTCAGGCTATAGCAATCAGACTGTCCTGGATGTTATGATTCAATCCACAAATAGCTCGGTTCTTACCAACTTCAAGAAGAAAACTAACTACAAGCTTGTTTACATGGTTGATGAATCCATTGGTAGTGCTGACCCGTCTGCATTAGCAGATATGAGGAAATTTGCCAATGCTGTGGCGGTCAACAAGAAATCTATATATCCTGATAACCAGGCGTTCACAATAAGGCAAACTGATCTGGTCAAGAACTTGCAAGCTTCTGGCTTTTCTGTGTTTGTATATCTCCTTACCAATGAATTTGTGTCTCAAGCATGGGACTTCTTCTCAGATCCAACTGTGGAGATCAATTCATTTGTCAAAGGAATTGGGGTGGATGGTATCATCACCGATTTCCCGAGGACATCGACACGATATAGAAGTATGTATCACCTTCTTCTGTATTTTTTTTCTTGCTGTCTTATTGTCACCTCTATTGTCTGCACTGCTACCATAGGTTGCAGAAAGTTAATACAAGACAATCAAAGATTCAAGTTTTGCATATAACTCGTTGAATATTCAGGTAGTGCAGTTGTTGTCCACGATGCGGAAACCAACATGAAACAATAATTTAACTTTACGATGACGAAAAAATTAGCAAAGCAAAATTCCGAATAAATAGTACAAGAACATAAATATACGTGGTTCGGTCAAACTCGACTCGACCTACTCTACGTGGTAAGGGAATAAATGCTTTATTGAATTTTTAAGAGAGCCTTACGAGAATTACAATCACACATACTGCAATGAGCAGCGCTTCCTTATCGTGGTCTCCAACGATATCTCTCCTCTCTCGAAAACTCCTTTAATGGCTGATAGTCTTCTTAAACTTCACCCACCAACTAAATCTTGGGCTGGTAGAGAGTCTTATATAGGCCTCTCATAATATTACTAAATGCAAATCTAACATTAAATAGACTCTCACAATATTACTAAAAATTGTAGCAAATTTTATCCAAAACTAGATCATAATAAGGCTTTCTTTACTTGAACCCGAGCCAAAATTTCAACAATCTCCACTTTGACAAGTTGTTCACTTGCCACCTAACAAGACTGTTCCAATGCTATATGCTCCTTTATCTTAGCTTCGACTTTTGGTGTTTCACCCTATCTTTATGGTTTAGCTAGAACCAAGAAACTATCCATTGCTTCAATCCTGTCCAAAACTAAATGGACCACTGGCACGGTTTTTATTTAGAGCCAGGAACTAACTTCACCAACTATTACGGTCTTTATCCCAGAAACTGCGAAACTGCCTTTGGCCACTCCACCCAGTCTTTGCCTCTAGAACCGAGAATTGTCTTCACTCTTCACCATGGTCTTTCTCCAAAACACAAAACTTCCTTCACTATGGTTTTTGTCACCAGGATTGCACCATACAACGGTCTTTGCCACAAAAATTGAGAAAGTACACCTGCTCTCTCCGCAATGGTATTTTCCACTAAAATCGAAAGATGATACCGTTTGCCCACTGGCACAATTTTTGTCACAGAACTGAGAAACTGTTACCCACTCAAACCTCCTATCGGGGTCGAGTTATGTACTTGACCTGAGTACCGGAATGGAAGTTAACAGACTTGTACTTCCCCTCCACCTCGAACTTGATATTGTTAACCTTGTCGTCCACCATCCCGAAATTCCGAAAACGGATCTTTATGAACCAATCAATTTCAACAAACCCTAGATAGGAAGATTGGGAGCGAACCAATGTCGTCACTTATCGTTGGCCTAGATTCAAGAGTTTGAAATTCCTATAGTTCACTTAGCTCTGATACAAATTGTTGTGCACAACATAAAGGCGAACATGAAATAATACAACTTTATGATGACGGGAAAATTAGCATAGCACAATCCAAATAAATAGTACAAGAAGACTTATATACGTGGTTCAATCAAACTCGACCTACTCCATGGGCCAAAGGAGAAAACTACTTTATTGAATCTTTAAGAGAAAATCTTACAAGGATTACAATAAAACACACTGCAAAAAGCAACCCTCCTTATCGATATCTATGACGATATCTCCTCTCTCTTGAAGATTCCTTTAATGGCCACCTAGAAAATCCTCTTTTGATAGTCTCCTTAGACTTCATCCACCAACTAAATCCTGGTAGAAAGCCTTACATAGGCCTATCATACTATTACTAAATATTAGAGGAAATCTAACATTAAATAGGCTTTCACAATATTACTAAATATTTGATAAAATTTTATCCAAAACTAGATGCTAACAAGGCTTTTCTTATTCGAACATGAGTCCAAAATCCCAACACCACTATCGTTCTTAGAATAATATAAAATATGAGTTAATATCATGGACCTCCCCTGAGGTTATTTAGTAATACCACCGGACCCCCTCTATATTTCATAGTTATGGATAGCTGCACTAAAAATAAGTTTACATTACAGGTAACAAGGAAATACACTTTTGCCACTTATCTTAACTAAGAGTGGCTGGAAACTGCACATTAAGAGCAAAAAATTAAATGTGCTTTCTTTTGCCATATGGATGTAAATTAATTGTCTTTCACTTGGATGTCATTTTCTCGATCATATGTGCCATTATCTTAATAAAATATCATTCTCGATAGTTGTTAGATTCCTTAACCAGGAAAAGTCTTCCGAGTACAATGAGAATGACATTCAGTCAAGAGTGACATCTGCATGAATGACAAATGATCATATGTGCCATTATCTTAATAAAATATCATTCTCGATAGTTGTTATAGATTCCTTAATCAGGAAAAGTCATCGGAGTACAACGAGAATGGCATCCAATCAAGAGTGACATCTACATGAATGACAAATCCACGCCCGATAATTAGGAGTATTGAATTAAACCAAAAGATACAAACCCAGATGGACGTGGAGAGAAACATTGCGGAATACGACACCTACCTAATTGAAGATAACGAACCACATACTGCACAAGAGCCAAGATAAACACAACCTGTAGAAAATAATAAATCCCATAATCCCTCAAGAGAGGGTTTGATCTCATATATATAGAGAGAGGAATATTACATATAGGTCCACACTTGTTGATATATTACGTAATAATACTAAACATACTCGAAAACTATCAATATGGGACATGTGGCTGGAGGCTTGTACATGTTTGACATGAATTTTTCTGTTGCTTGTGCCGACGTGTCACTCGATCCGTTTGAGTTGCATTATCGGTTAGGTCACCCATCTATCCAAGTTCTCTAGAAAATGTGTCCATCTTTGGATTCTCAAGTGTCTTTTCATTGTGAGTCATATAATTTGGCCAAACATCACCAGGTACCCTATCCGATGAGTCTAAATAAAACTGCGTCAACTCCTTTTGAATTAATACTTCTGATGTATAAGAGGCCTTGCCCTATTGAATTTGTGATAGGTTTCAAGTATTTTGTTTCCTTTGTTGATGACTACTCATGAGTCACCTTTGTCTATTTAATGAAAAATCACTCTAAGTTATTTGATATTTGGTACAATTTTTATGCGGAAATAAAAACCCAATTTGGGGTTCCTATTAAGTGTTTTCGGAGTGACAATGGTCATGAGTATTTGTCTCGTGAGTTCAATTCTCATATGTCTAAACATTGCATCATCCACCAAATTTCATGTCCTTACACACCACAACAAAATAGTGTGACTGAACGCAAAAATCGTTTATAGTGATTGCTTAATCATTTATGATTTCATAATACTAAACTTAATTGATTAACTATAATTGGGCTAACATCGAAGTCATTGATGAATACGAGTTATGTAGTATGACATTGGTTGTGATGTGTCTCTACATTCAAATTGCTTGGAGTCGAAATATATTGTTAGGTTTCATTAATGACTTGTAGATAATCCAAAATTTAGGGGTACTGAATATCTTTGACTGGGTAATCAAATTGGTTTGATATTTGTGTCCACGACTCAATCAGATAGAACCTAATGAGTTGTACGTCAATGAAGCTTAGTGCTTTCTTGGATCCAGTAGGGACTTGTTTGTATGTTCATAAAGTTAAGAATAATCTTATTTAGGAGTTAAATAAGAAGACGACGAGCTAGTAATCTTAATCCCTTCATTAATTCACTTCAGTCTTTATTTCTTGTAGGCCTAATATTAGGCTTGATCACTTATGGTTTGTGAAACCCATGTTAGAGTCTTAAGTAGTCATGAGTCGGTCTTATTTTCTGTTTTGGATAAAGTCAAGTAGTTATGGGCATATTATCATCATATATTAATATAAAGAGTAAAGACATATGTGATGTAACTTAGGATTTTATCCCTTGCACTCTCTTCTCTTATTTATCTCATCTTCTATCATTTCCCATTTCTCTCTTCTTCTTCTAGATTTCACTTGGTATAGAGCAACTTGAAAAGTATCATTCATCCTTTCCGCAACTTGGTATTAGAGCAGAGCAACTTGTGGGCACTATTTAATGGTTGCATGATCATTTTATGGTCTCGTTATTCGTGCTTGATCGTCGTTGTTTGTTGTGTGTTCTAGGGTTTCTATAGCTTTCAGTTGGCTATTCGTTGTTGGTTGTGGCTCTTTGTAAGAACTAGGGTTTATGAGATATTGTGTTTCTGTTTCATATGCAAGTATCGCAAGGACCGGATATCCTAACGAGGTTATTAGTAGTGGTGGTGGTCAAGGCAATCATTTTAAAGTTATTTACAGTAACGATGAAATAGGGAAAGCGATTGCTGCGGTAAAACTCAATGGTCTAAAGTATCTTGCATGGTCTAAGTCTATCAAAGTAGTGTTGAGGGCAGAAAATAAGTTTTTGGTTGAAAAACCTCTGCCTGAACTGCCGGCTGATTATGAGGATTGCATGAGTGCATATGTTGTGTCATGGTTGTGGTATAGTATGAAACCACACATCGTCTCTAATGTTCACTGATGTGAATCCTCCAAACAGATTTGGGGATCGCTGGAAGAGTCATATTCACAAAAGCAGAATATGGTCCGTATATATGAGTTGTACGAGTTATTGTTTGGCTTCAAAAAAGATTATGGGAGGAACTCTTGAGTATTATCCGGTTACTATTGATTTGAGAGTTTTATGCATTGCTTTCTCATCTTCTCTTTCGTTTCTCTCTTCTTCTAAATTTCATTACCCATATTGAGTTTAAGTCTCCATGGGGCTATGAGTGTAGTGCCTTAAGAATTCCATAACATGATCCTCTAGTAAGAAGAAGAAGAAGAAGAAGAAGAAGAAGAAGAAGAGAGGTATTCATCAAGGAGAAGAGGAGCTTCTTCCACCTCTTCTTCTTCTCCTTATTCTTCTAGATCTTTCTTGTGAAGGAAGTACAAGAGAATGGAGATGATGGGTGAGTGTGTACTCGGAGACATCTTGTATTTGGGCGCTCTTGTATTTGGGTGTTCTTGGAGCAGCATTCCAACCTATACTGTGGTCGGAGGTAAATTGTAACCTACTCTTGTTTTCTAGCATTGCTTGCTAGATATGATCCACAATGTCAACGATGAACGATTTTAGTTTGGTTTTGAAAGCTTCCACAATAGCAATCACTGTTGGTTAATTACTCCATTGTTCTAGGAAAAATGGACACTCGAAAAATTTGAGTCATATCATGTCGGGGACACGTATCGGACACACCATGGATACTCCAAAGTACACTAGCACACACCAAAATAAGTGCCGAGTCCTTCCTTCCCCTGTCGTGTCATATCCGTGTCCTTGCAACATAGCCTATGTCCAAATAATGCACACATCAATCTCTGTAGTGCAGATAATGCATACATGGATGTCCAGACAGTAGGAAAGATAAATGTCATCTCTACTGTTTTACAGATTACACACGTGCCGATGGAAAAATCCAACTTTTGAGTAAATAGAGTAATGTTAAGGCAAACAACCATCACTTGTCAGCTATTGTAAGCTTTAAAGACATAAGAGAAACACATATAAGAGGCTTGATATATGGACAAAGTTCAGTATCAATTATAATTAGAATGTGTTGGGGCACAACAAAAATAAACCCAAGAAATCAGAGAATACCTTAGAGAAAATTCACAACCGCAAAGACAAAGATTTACGTGGTTCTGCCAAGATGACTACTTCCATGGACGAGGGTGATTTAGTTCTACTATGAAGAAAAAAATGAATTACAGTAGCTCTCTCAACGTTTCTCTCCTTGCTATCAAGAACTCTTTACCATAAAGAAAAAAAAAATCTCAAACTTTTGTGTTGAACTTATTCAACAACTTCAGCTCTCTTGTGTTGAACTTATTCAACAACTTTCATTGAGCACAATGAGATGCTCGAACTTATTCAACAACTTACATTGAACACACTTGAGATGTCTCAAGGAGAACCATTAGACCATTTTATATAGCATGACATGTGTCCATATATATGGAAATCCGATCTTATGTAGGCTTACCATATATTAGAAATTCATATATGAAAATCCAATCAAATATATGGTCAAAGTCAAAAATGGTCATGGACCTATTTTTGGACATTTTCCTTCATATCTTCGTCTCGGCAAGGTTTTGCCACAAAATCAAGCCGACATACTTCTCCACTACACAGCTTCACCAAGTCAACCACTCGTCAATCATGTCCTTAAGGGCTCTCAAGCAACACTTCTCCATCCGACTCTGGAGAAGCTTCCTTCTTGTACACCCACTTGCAACCTATATCTCGCTTTGCCTTGGACATTGAAACCAAATCCCATGTACAGTTCTTGTGGAAAGACTCGATCTTTTATTGCATAGCTACCATCCAGTTCTTGCTGCTAGTATCTTTGACATCCTGTATGAAGGTGATAGGCTTGTCATCCTCCACTGACAGTGCATATGCTACCACATTCAACTATCCATAGTGCTTCACCTGTTCATCAAATCCATACATGTGCACTGGCTTGACCGGTCTCCTTAGCCTAGTGGTGACCAAGGAATCTTGTTTCTGATGCTGCTCTTTCTCTAGTTCTTGTGGAGCTTGGTGAACATTTTCAAAAAATTTCACCTCATCTGATGCATCCTCAGACGACTCAATCTCAACAGTTATAGATTTGTTAGATACACCACCATCCTGATCGGACTCGCTCTTCTTGCTTGAAGTCAACATTGAAGACTCATCGAATGTGACATCTCTGTTAATCAAGAACTTCTTATCCTCCAGGCAGTAGACGATATCCCTTTATTCTTTGTGCATATTCCAAAAAAATGGATTTCTTGGCGCTCGGATTCAACTTACCCTCATTGACATGATAGTAAGCTTTGCATCCAAATATGCACAAAGTGTTGTAATCTGTTGGTTTGTCGGTCTTCTCATATGGAGTCTTATAGTCTATAGCCGGAGTTGGTAATCTATTAACCAAGTACTGTGCCATGTGTATAGCATCCGCCCACTATTCCTTGCTTAATCCGGCATTGGAGAGCATATATCTTGCTTTATCAAGCAAGGTTCGGTTTATCCTTTCTGCTAACCCATTTTGCTACGGCGTGTTCCTGACATTTAAATGTCGCATGATACCTTCTTGAGCACAGAAATCTTTGAAAGGTCCATAAGTATATTCAGTACTATTATCAGACCTGATGTTTTTACCTTTATGTCTGTTCTGTTCTGCACGATCGCTTTACACTGCTTGAACTTTTCGAATACTTGATCCTTGGTTTTGATGAAATACATCCAAACATAACGTGTATAATCATAAATAAAAGTAATAGTACCTTGCTCCATTCTTGGAAGGAATCTTGCTAGGTCCCCATACATCTGTATGCACATAGTCGAGAATATCTCTTGTCTTCTGCTTGCTTGTACTGAAGGTCATAATGTGTTGCTTGCCATAAACACAATGCTCACAGAAATTCATACTTGTCTTCTTGAAATCTTTAGTAACCCCTGCTTGCTCAATAAAGACAGGTATTTTTCACTCATATGTCCAAGCCGCATATGTCAAAGACTCGTGCAATCAGACGAATCAGATGTACTAACTGCTAAAGTTCCAGTCATAGTGCTTTTCCAATAAGATATAAATGTTATCCTGTCGGTGACTTTTCATCACCACCAAAGAACCACGAACAACCCGCAAGACCCCACTCTTGGCAACGAACTTATTACTATTCGAGTCAAGCATACTAAGAGAAATAAGTTTTTTCTTGGCGTCGGGAACATGTCTGACATCGGCCGAAGTTCGCACAATTCTATCATGCATCTTCACCTTGATAGTCCAAATTCCAACAGCTCGACATGCGTTGTTGTTGTCCATCAACACAGAACCACCATCTGTCGCCTTGTAGGAAAAAAAATCACTCTTTGGACACATGGTACGTGCATCCAGAATTGAGAATCCAATGGTCACTCATGTTGTCATGTGCCACTGAAAAACAGACCCCTTCAATGTCGCCTTCTGAAGCACATTACTTCATCGCCGTCTCTCTATGTTTTGTTCTTCTTTTTCTTGTTCTTCTTCTTTGGACGAGGATACTTATTCGCATAATGTTCTTTCCCGTTACAGTAGAAGCAATTCACCTTCTCAATAGGTGTCTTGGACTGTGATCTTGACCTTGTGCTAGAAGATGCTTTATCGTTTGATCTTCCTCTTGTCGTCAAATCTTGAACTTGGTCTCCATCGTAACTCATTAGACAATAAGACACTCGTAGCCTCTTCTACGGAAATTGAGTCATTCTCGTATAGTAGTATTTGAATAAGATTCTCATAAGAATCGAGCAAAAATAATAATATGATTAGCGCCAAATGTCAGCATCTTCATGTATGTCAATATCTTTCAAGTCAAAATAATTCGATTGAATTTTGAGGTATGATCTCGAATCGACGTACCTTCCTCTATCACTTGTCTGTAGAGCGTCTTTAACATATAAAGTTGGTTGGTAAGAGTCTTCGTCATGTATAGTGATTCTAACTTCAGCCATAGCCAAGCGGCAGTGGTTTCGTCTTTCACAGAGTACATGACATCCCTTTTCAAACACAGACGAATAGCGGCACATGCTTCGAGATCCATGTCGTCCCAATCATCATCGATCATGTCAGCGGACTTCTTAGACTTTTTTCGTGAAGCCTAGTGAAGCTTTTGAGATATGAGAACATCATTCATCTGACTTTTGCAAAAGGCAAAATCATTCTTCTCATTAAATTTCTCAATTTCATAATTTTCAACCTTGCTTCACGGATCCATCTCAAGAATCTACCAAATTAATTTTCTCTGTGAACTTTGTCGGATACCTTGCTAGTATCCAAAGCTCTGATATCAATTTGTTGGGGCACATCGGAAATAAACCCAAGAAACAGAGAACACCTCAGAGAAAATTCACAACCGCAAAGGCAAGGATTTACATGGTTCGGCCAAGATGCCTACTTCCACGAACGGGGGTGATTTAGTTCAACTATGAAGAAGAAAAGGAATTACAATAGCTCTCACAACACTTCTCTCACTCTCAATAACTCTCTACCACAAAGATAAAGAAAATAATTTCTCAAACTTTTGTGTTGAACTTATTCAACAACTTTGGTTGTCGTGTTGAACTTATTTAACAACTTTCATTGAGCACAATGAGATGCTCGTGTTGAACTTATTCAACAACTTACATTGAGCACTCTTGCGATGTCTCAAGAAGAACCATTAGACCCCTATATATAGCATGACATATGTCCATATATGAAAATCCAATATTATGTAGGCTTATCGTATATTAGAAATCCATATATAGAAAAACCAATCTTATGTAGGCTTACCATATATTAGAAATCCAATCAAATATAGGTCAAAGTCAAAAATGATCGTGAATCTATTTTTTGACATTTTCCTTCAGAATGATTACACAAGAGGGGAGAGAGAGAGAGAAAGAGAGAGAGAGAGAGAGAGAGAGAGAGTTACCTGATAAATCATAGACAACCTTGAGGATAGTGCATAACATAGTACCAATTCCTGCTTTTTATCCAGTAAATTTATATGCCAACTTGTTAGCATACAATGTCACCCATGTGCAACCTAGGTTGTCAGATCGAGATAGGTGTCATGTATCAATTTTCTAGTGGATAACCCGTGCCATAATGGCACGGACACGGACCCGACCTTCTCGACGTATGCGTGCAGGCACCGGGCCCGCGCCAGGGAGTTCCGGACGGAGACGCGATCTCCGAACCCGGCCTTCTCGACGTAGGCGTGCAGGCACCGGGCCAGCGCCAAGGACCCGAGCCCGACGGAGGCGGACACGGCAAATACCACGGTGGCGGCGTTCGGGGCGGCGTGGGGCCTCATGGAGGCGAAGACCGCGCAGGGCTGTCGCGGGGCGTCCGAGGGCGGCGCGGCCCGAGACAGCGGTGGTCCAGGAGACGACGTCCCTGTGCGGCATTTCGTCGAACACCCGCAGGGCGTGGTCGGCGGAGCTGCGTCGGGAGTAGGCGGTGAGCAGGACGGTCTGCACGAAGGGATCGGGCCGGAATCCGAGGAGGGCGTGTGCGTGGAGCGACCTGGTGGTGGCGGCGGCGGTGGTGGTGTTGAGCAAGGAAGAGAAGGTGTGGGAGTCGGGAGGGACGCGGCGGCAGAGCATTTGGGAGTAGATGGAAAGTGGGTTGGCGGAGATGGCGATGGCGGTGTTGAAGGAGAAGGGGTTGGGATTGGTCATGGCGGAGAAGAGGGAGGCGGCGAAGGAAGGGTCGACGTCGGCGGCGCGGTGGAGGAGGCTGCTTGCGACGAAGGGGTTGCGAAAGAGGCCGGTGACGATGGCGTGGGCGAAGATGGAGCGGAGGCGGCGGAGGGAGGGGCGGTGCAAGAGGAGCTGGAGGCGGGGGTGCCGTTGGAACAACCGGTTACTCCGCACCCAACTTGGGACCTCCTCTCTTATAGAGAGAGGGGCACTTTAGTCCTTTCATCATCGTTGAACCAAAGCACATGGGTCGGACCAAAAACCCACTGTGCTTTATATTATAGATATCATATATGTATCATAAGACGTTTTATTGATGTAAATTAGACACGAAATTAATATATTCCTTCATATATGGATATATTTAGCACATACATTTACCGATAGTAAGGAGCATTCTCGACAATCATTAAGTGACGAGTTATTCATAAAGTCGATAGTTAAAGAGAAAAAAAATATTAGCATGAAATGATAGTATTATTCATGATTATAGTATCTTTGCCTTAATAGGAATTTAACTATTAACTAGCAGTGAGTTTAAATTCAAATAATGTTTTATTGTATATTCTAGTTTCTAAACAATATATAACCTTATAAAGACTCGAGAAAAAAACGACAAAAAGAGACAAAAACGACTAAAAATGACAAAATGAAACAAAAAAAATATACAAAAAACTACTAAAAACGACAACAAAAATTAACCCCAAACGCCCCTAAGAAAAAAAACCTAAACACAAACATAAACAAGCTTCAAGAAATCTATAAAAAAAATATTAAAAAAATACAAAACATTCCTTTCCTGGAGAAATCAGTAGCCTGAGTTGTTGAAGTCTTCAGAGATGCTAGATGACATTCCCGAAGATTTTAGATGACTGTCTGAAGATTTTAGATGTCGTTGGAAACAAAAATGTTGGCCCCAAAATTAACACCCCCCCCCCCCCCCCCCCCCCCTCCCTCCCCCTTCTCATATCATTCTTGAGCATATTTAGTTTCTCATGAAATATTTTGCTGTAAAGTAAGTGATACCAACCAACTCTTACTGCATCTTTATCGAGATACTTCTGGAAGCTTCATGATCATCAAATTAACCCCAGTATGATACCTGCAGGCCAAAACTCTTGTTTAAAGCTAGGTGACAATACCCCAAACTACATGTTACCAGTTGAAGGTGGTTTTCTATTGAACAATGTTGTCGACCCTTCCGTACAGCCGCCGGCCCTGGCTCCACTGCCTGTACTGGATGCCTCCGATGTGCTCGAGCCACCGCTGCCTTCTGTCTCGACAAAAGCACCGCCCTCAATTTCTGCGCCGCCTGCTGTGCAGCCTTCGGCTGTGGGACGAAGATGTGTGGCCATGTCGATCTTCGGAACTCTAGTGACGCTAATACTCTCTGGATCTCTCCTGCTGCGTATCTGAGACTTACCTGTCCAGCCACATTGTGATTTTGACAAATAGTATTTTGTTTCCCATCTCTGTCAATATTTTTGTAGTAGTATTTTGTTGGGTTAATTGTATTTTGCTCATTCTGATACTTCTAAGAAGACTGAAGCATGAATATATGTTTTTGTTCACGAGTATGGGATTGGTATATTTTAGTCTCTTGCAGGTCTGATATGTGACTGGGAGGTGAATGTGACGTCCAGAATCAAATTCTTGTGTTCTTTGTGTTGCATTGAGACTTTTGGCAGTAGTTCCTGGTTCCTTGAGGTTGTACATTACTAGGTGTACCACGAACCAGGTCCGCAGATTTGGACCAAGCAGCCCAAATTATGGCACGTAGCATTCCGTTTATTCCGTGTTTATTCCGTTTCAACTAGACCGAATAGTCAAAATCGGAATAAATCAAAATTCTAGAAACTTAAAACCGAAATTAGCCATAACAGAAACCGAACGATTGTTCGGTTTGGCTATTTCTATTATTTCAATGGACCGGATCTAAAGTTAGGATTGTGGTTAAATTATAATAAAAAATATAATTTTTATACACATTTACTGCATTTTAAATTTGAGTCTAAAGTTGTACTAGTTGTTAAATTACTAAAGTTGAGCTTTAAAATGCATTTATAGAATTGTTGTTATTAAAATATACACGTTTTAATTATAAAATTTGCAAAGCACTGTAGGTATTTATATGATTGTATAAGTCTTATTCGGTTTTCGATTTTGGACCGAAACCGAAATCCGAAACCGAATAAGTAATTTTAATATTTTCACAACCAAAATCAACCGACTTTTTTTCAAGCCGAACCGAATCTCTTCTTTGGTTCAGTTTCGATTCAATTTCGGTCCAAAATTGAATAAAAAAATTTATATTTTCAAAATTGAAACTATCCGTTTTTTTTTTTCAAACTAAACCGAATCTCTTTTTCGGTCTAGGTTTGTCCAAAACCAAATAATGCACACCCTAGTGTCAACTAAGCGAATACTAGAAATGTAAATAATATGAATATACAAGAAATGCCATGAACTTTATCACTCCTTGAAGTAAAATGCAAGTCGGTAAAAGATGTAATGCAACAAATACTTAGAGGTGGTAGGTTAAGGGCTAAACTCTAGATTTTGAGACCTGAGACGAACTCTAAAAGTTGTGTCCTCAAGCTCAATCTTTATATATATTTTTCATCGACGATTACAATCGTATTATCAACACAAAATTCAAGAAATAAAACAACAAAATAAATATAATATCCAAAATAATATATGTTATAATAATTTTTTTTATTCTCAACACAATAAAAAAATATAATGCTTCTTTTTTCAGCTTTAGACAATTATTTTTTATATGAGGCATGTGTGCTTCTCTAGTGAGTAGTAAAAATAATATGCATATACATGTACATAGTAAACAAAGGTTTTTTTAGAATTATTTTAGAATTTAGTTATTGTTTGTATTGTGTGTGTGTGTGTGCGCCTATATATATATATATATATATATATATATATATATATATATATATATATATATATATATATATATATATATATATATATATATATATATGGAAGAGGATCAAACGCCCCCCCCTTAGAAAACCCCCTAAAAACCTCCTCACTCTAATCCGTAATTTATTGTTAATATTAATGTTAATGTTAGTATTAACATTAAATACTAAAATTAACATTAAACTTAACATTAAAATTAAAATTAATATTAACATTAACATTAACATTAAAATTAATATAAAAAATAAATAAAAATTCATATTAATATTAATATTAACATTAATATTAACATTAACATTATTATTAACATTAATATTACGAATTAGAGTGAGGGTTTTTTTTAGGGTGTTTTCTAAGGGGGGCTTTTGATCCTCTCTCTCTCTCTCTCTCTCTCTCTCTCTCTCTCTCTCTCTCTCTCTCTATATATATATATATATATATATATATATATATATAAGAGAAATGGTCTCATATGTTACAAATTGAGGAGGGGCAGTTGCCGGTCAGATATCTGGGAATACCGCTCTCTGTTAATTATGTGCGGGATGCGGAGTGCCATGGCCTGCTTCAATACATTCACACTAAACTCGAGGGTTGGCAAGCACAGTTGTTATCCTTTGGAGGAAGGATAGAGCTCATCCGATCAGTAATATATGCGATAGCCAATTACTGGATGCAAGCAATATACATTCCAGACAAGACCATACAGAAAATTGAGAAATTATGCGCAAATTTGTGTGGAGAGGCGGATTACACACTATAAGTTGGGAAGAGCTGACCCGACCGAGAGAGGAAGGAGGAATAGGCTTACGGTCTTTACGTACGCTTCGGGAGGTCGCCTTCCATAAGCTAGCGTGGAGATTTCTTGAAGGAAACTCGTTGTGGGCGCAATGGTCTCGGAACAGGTACTTAAAAGACAAAATTTTGGGTACAAATGATTGACAATAATTATTCCGTAACATTCAAAAATATCCTCCGTCTTCGGAACTCTCTGAAGGCTAAGATTCGTCGTATCATTCATGATGGTCGCTCGACCAACCTCTGGTTTGACCCTTGGTTAAACCATCAGAGCCTCATTGATATTATGGGCTGGCCGGTGTTTGAAATCGGTGGCGCGGATGAAAGTCTTGCTGTGCTAATTCAGGGAGGAGAATGGGTATTAAATACCCGGGCCATCCTTCACAATCTAGCGGATGAGATATCCAGTATTAATATTGAAGCGGAGGGCGGTGAGGATAGATGGGAATGGGCAGGAAATTCTGGAGGCGGATTCGTGTATAAGGAAGTATACGACACTGTACGTACTCGGCACGCTTCCGTCGCATGGGCGGAGGTGATTTGGGCTAAGAAGGTGGCCATGAAAATGAAATTGTGCCTTTATAAAGCAGTACGGGATCGACTTCTCACGAAGTCGAGAATGAATCGCATGGAAATTCAAATTCAGAATTTAACCCGCGTATTATGTGGCAGCAGGATCGAGACAAGGAGCCATTTATTTTTCGAATGTCCGGTCTCGGCAGAAATATGGAGGCTATGCTTGATGGAAGCAGGAGTTCAGGGAGTGAACGCAACGGAGCTAACTGGAATTATCGAAGGGATTTTGGATCTGAAGACTCTCAGGAATAGTGTGTTTATCCGGGCTCATAAATGGCTCCTGGCAACAGTTTGGCACATTTGAAGAGAAAGGAACAGACGGATATTCGAAATACTTTGTCTATCAGAGGAATTATTAATAATATTTCTACTGATATAGATAGTATGGGAGATTAGAGAATTAAATTTCAGAAGTAGAGATTCTGTGTTTTATGACCCTTGTAATTACTTATTCTTTTATCTATTGAAGTACCCTTTCTTCAAAATATATATATATATATATATATATATATATATATATATATATATATATATATATATATATAATATGTGTGTGTGTGTATGTGTTTGTGCCACTATCGAATCGGGGGCCCCGCCGCCCTCGACAGTTGGATTGAGCGGACGCACGGGAGGGACACTACGCAAGGCCTCCGATCCGATGGTGCAGGGAGGGCGCCCCCCACCAACACCCCCCCCCCCCCCCCCCCCCCCCCAACCCCACCGCCACCACACAGGGCTTTTGATCCGCGCCATACATATAAAATATATACACAAACACACATAATTCTGAGCATTACGCCTGATACCGTAAAAAAAAAACCTCGCCACTCTAAGACAAAACTCATAAGAACTATGTTACCATGATTTTAGGATGCCTTTGATTAACAGCTAAGAAACTCGTGCCCCTGCAACTCTTAATTATGGAAATTATTATGGACAACACCAAAAGTGAAAAGAGACACCACTCTTAAGTTGTAAAAGTGTTATGAAGCATCACAATGAATTATAAATTACCACTTTTTATGTTTCATAATAAATTAGTATTTTCATTAGGGTCCTCTGTAGGGAATGCTACAAACCATCGTCCTTAAAATATTTGTGTTCTCGACGATGTGGAACAAACATGTTTCTATGCAAACAAACTATATAGGAAAACATATAAGCATCATATGAGAAATCCTACTTCAGTCGTCGAAAAGATGAGGGAACATCTAATCCTCACACTCCCAAGTAGACTCACCTGGCGAGTGATGCTACATGCCACTCGTACCAGAGTAATTTTCTGGTTCCTGTGCGCCTTCTCTCGACGGTCCAATATCTGAACTTGTTTCGTCTAGTAAGAAAGGTTGGAGCCTATCTCTATTTCTGAGTGAACCAAAATATGATTGAGATCCGCCATATACTTCTCAATTGCGATATATGGAATACATTATGGACATCCTCTAGGGTCGATGGTAATGCCGGTGTAACCCCTAGATCTTGGATACCGAAATTTTTTCTGCTAGAATAGTTTGATTATATTTTTCGAGAATGAATTTGTTGGTAAAAATAATTTAATTATAGAAATAAATTTTAATCAAAGAAAATAATGGTAATTTGATTAATAAGAAATATGTTGTATTAATTATTTTAAATGATTCAAATAAAGGTTTAATTAAAACTAATTAATTGAATAATAATAATAAATTCCTTTCTTTAATTAACTAATTCCCTTTAGAAAATTTCTAGAAGTCCCCTTGAATTTTTTTCCCCCTTGTGTTCCTCGTGTTGCTTAGAGGCCAAGCAATTCCCCTTGCTTGAAGCCCAAGTTATCCATCTTGCTTGGGGCCCAACTTAGCAACCTTATATAAACCCCCATCAATTTTCCCCGAAGGGAGAACCAACCACATTCAAACCATTTTCCCTACTTGTTGAATTTTGTTCCCATCCTAACTAACTTCCAAGAACCAGACCAATTTCACTCCTCTTCCAGTCCTCCAGCCGAGCTCCTGCCCGTGACTCAACATCACCATCGCTACCATCTCCAAATTTTCAGATCAGGCAGCACCAACGTCAATCTAACCCAGCAGTCTTTGTTGTTGAAGTCCAGTCTGAATTTGGTAATAGCATAATTGTGGGGCCCAAATCTTGTCATATTTGATTTGATTTGATTTGGACGTCCATAATTAATGTTGGACTATTTTAGACTTTCATATTACTTAAAATATGGCATCTCATTTAGGTAATAGGGTTTCCTATTTTAAAGTTTCCTATTTAGGAAATTCTATTATGACTTAAAATAGGTTTTCTAATCCTATATATATGGGCTGCGGGTGGAGGCAATATAAAGAGCACAATGTGGAGAATCAGGGTGCTTGTCCACATGAGATCTAAGACAGTTTGTACTTTGCTCTTAGGACTCGTCATCAAAGACAGAAGAAAGAGAAGATCTAATCGAGGAGTCATCGCGTTCGTACAGGAAGATTGATAGTGGTATGGTGAGCGATTTCAAGTTGTAATCTTTATTTTTTTTTCTTCTTGAATGTGGTGAGGGAGTTGAACCTATTAGGAAAAAGGGTTCAACATTAGTTTTTCTCAATCTTGTAATTTTATTTGAGTTATATAGATTGAGATTTGTCTGGGTGACGTAGTCACCAACCATATACGTTGTCTTTATATGTGCTTGGCGTCCATTAGACGAGGATTGATTATCGCGGGTGGATTAGCCTAAGTTTTTGCTGCGATCACGTTTCAGACTCACAGTTGAAGGAACCCTAGAGGGAGATGAATATGGTCAAGCTAACTAATCAAACACTTAGCACAAGCTAATGGACAATTTAAAAAATAAGAGTGCAAGGGAAGAAACAAAACAATACCTACACCCAATGTATCCTGGTATCCTCCCAAGGGGCACTCCAGTCCCGGAACTCTCTCCGGCTTTAATCCACTATTATCGCAAATAGTACAACGTGAGTTTTCATACGAAGGCTCACCAACTTCTTACACGAGAGCTTTAGTCCAAAGACCTCTCCGACTTCAACCCGAGAGCTTTTATCCGAAGACTCTCCAACTTCAACCGAGAGCTTTTATCCGAAAACTCTCCAACTTAAACCGAGAGCTTTTATCCGAAAACTCTCCAACTTCAACCTTTCACAAGAAGGTTTTGATTTTCTTACAACAAGATGAAGATCTCACACTTATAGCTCAAGAACACTCTAACACAATTGATGGATTGGCAAATGAAAACTTTGGTGGAGTGTTTGTGGATAGGCTTTGGCATATTAGAAAGTTTTAGGCTTAAAAGCATCAATCTAAAATGAAGGATTTCAAGGCTATTTATAACCAAAGCATTGGAAAGAGCAATTAATGCAGCTTTCATCAGGCTGACGGATAATCTGTCAAATTTTTGCGAAAGTCCGTCGGATTATCCACCTGCACAGTCTAACGGCTATAAATATAGTCGTTTGGATCAATCTTCGATAAAATCCGACCGTTGTAATGCAAACGGTAACAGGACGAAAAATTTGCCGAAATTTTGCGGTTTTTCATCGAAAAATCCTAACAAACACAGAAGGTATCCTATGAGTCCATTCGGATCTTCCGTCGAATTTCTGCGGAGATCCGCCGGATCATCCGTCATAATTTCGAAGATTGTTCTGGATTATTTTCTACCATAGCTTTTGATTTTGTCATTCATTTCTTGTGTTTACAAATATTTCTAAGACTCATTATAGACTCCAGATATACTTAGGCAGGTGCAGGCTTCTTCAGAGTCTTAAAATGATGATGGCATGGCTTGGCTTCTTTCTTTGATAGGTGCTGACTTTTTCTCTTGGGGGCAATAGTCCAAAGATACTCAGTTTGTAAAACTAGTATCTTGTGGAATATCACCGTCTTTGGCCCCGGGTGTGTGGCTTCGAAGTTGTCGTCGGACGGTTCAGAGAAATCTTTGTGGAATACCATCGTCTTTGGTCCACCATAATTTTTTCATTGTATATGTCTATATTTGATCTTGCTAATTCCATTTCTGCAAATACATGTTAGATGAACAAAGCAATATACATATAGCAAATATGATAAGATAAAGCATATTAGGACTATGCAAAGTTTAAGTATCAATGTTATAGAGATAGCATAAATATTAGTGATATCATAATGTTAAACTTAATCGAATAACCACAATCGAAAACATAGTTAGATCATTGGGCTAACAACAGTATCATAGCTCTTGTGGGGCGTGTTCGATACCAACATCTGGTATCGGAGCGAAACATTGATACGAAATATTTTGGTTTGAACCATCTTTCATTTTTCAAAAACTTTGTGTTTACTTACTATGATTATGTTCAAAAATATACTAAGTTATTTCTTCCACGTTCCAACCTTGTATTTCTTTTCCGCAAAGGCAAGAGGTTTCTAGCATTTAAAAGTTATTTTAACAAAATACATTCAAATAATATGCATCGAAAAAAATTTAAAACCACATTTTTTTTTTCAAACAACATATGTTTTGCTTGCTAATTAAGATTTTGTTCAACAATATATCGAGTTATTTCTTCCAAACTAGTATTTTTTGGTGGAGGCTAGAGGTTTATAGATATAAAAGCTATTTTTTAAAATCAAATATTATTGTATAAGTATGACTCCATATTGCTAATCAAACATTCATTCAAATTTTAAAATGTTACATATAAAATTTATATAATAATATGGAAATGCAAGGGATTGAACCTTGTATCGAGTCTTTCATCGCCCTTCAGCGCCAACGTTGTTTACAACACCTGTGGAGGAGGGAGTCGGTACATTAGGGAGTGCACTGGTAAGTTGTACCAACCTGACTCTTGACTAGGGCCTATTTATAGTTCAATATCAAGAATATAATATAAGAATGAAACATAATTATATCACTTCAACAGTAATTTCTTACCCATATCCGTCTTGTCCGTCCCTGCATAAAACAAGAATTAGCACTTACCGTCCTATATCATGTAAAAGTCCTTTGTGGTGCTAAAATTACCATCGACCGTCATGTAAACGTTTTGCATTGCTAATGAATCTTATGTGATTCGTCCTTTTAGAGCAGGTAGACTCAATGAAGGTCCCGCAATATCATGTTCTTATTATCACGTTCGAATAATCTCCTCCTAGACAGATAAGGTCTCAATGTCTCGGATACCATTCTAGAAAATTTACACCAAATCTTGTGCATAAGTTGTCTATGACCCATACAAATGCATATGCAACTTAACTATATAAGATATCTTGCATGGTAATAGAAACTAAAAGTAAGTGCAAATGTAAATCTCTACTTGTAGATCACATTTCTCGAGTCTATCCACGGATCCTATTAGTGAATTGTCGTTCCTGCAATGAAACCAAAATTTATTATAATAATGGAGATGGATGGGATTGAAAAAGAAACCATTATACCTTTTGAGCCACATCCCCACTTTGTTATATTTAATTATTCGTGGTGAAATAAATTATAACAAGGACTTCCAAAATTATGGGACTTCTATATTAGAGGGCCTTATTTGGTTGCTTCAGATGAACATGTTCAAGATGAGCCCTTAAGTATAAGTAGTAAGCCTTAGGGCAGTCACTTTCGGAAGGCGCGCAGCGAATCATCGATTTAGGAGTTTTCGGTGTAATGCGTGTAGCGACTAAGAAATTTTACGCCATTAAACAAAAGAAAACTAAAAACCGGTTCAAACATCCGGTTTTCAATAAACAAATTATATTGGTTGCCATTGGCATATCCACATGGCGGGCACTGGTGATTTTTTTATATGTACTATTATACTCAAAAAAAAGTCAGAGGTGTTGTCCCGGAACCCTTCTATGATTGTGTCCCCAGTGAATTGTAATGTTGGATCCGCTAATGTTGGTTGCTAGACCCGAGTGACCCGTGTGGTCAGTGGGGAGGCATAAAAGTCCTGGTGGGATGGCGGAAGATAAGTAGCTCGAGCCACGGGAGCATATTATTCCTTCCATTTATGGTGGGAGCTAGGGACAGTGTGCCCAAAAGTTATACAATACAGTGTGCACAAAATTTTTGAACATTATGTCAGACATCAAAACAAAAAAGATTATTGGTTTATTAAAAGAGTGAGAGTGAAGAGGTGGCATGATGAGATTGCAGTAAGTACTCTATTTTGTTAAATAAAAATGTTAGGTATGCTATTTTATTACATCCAAAAAATAAAGACGTTATTTCTGAATTTTCTTTTCCCTTGCATATTTAATTTTCAAACTAAGGAGATGTCTAGAGAGAGAAAAAAAATCTTTTTTCAATTTAATATTCTGCTATCATGGCCGGCCCTGGGGTAAGCCAGACAAGTCATTGGGCTTGGACAACCCCCCAGTTAGGACAATCCCCTCCTAGGTCCCTCATTCTCCAGCTTTCTGTCAAGTCTTTGCGGTCCACCACAACTCTTTATTGTCAGTTGAACTAGCAATCTCCCATATCTATATTTTGATATTCCACTAGAAAGGCCTCGAGACGTAGGTCAAGAGTCAGGAGAACAACTCGTAATCTGAACTCCACACTGCCGTCAGAACCTGAGACAACTAGCTTCTTAGGTTTATTTAAAAAAATTTACATTATAGCTTTCAGCTTGTTATAATTTTTTATATTTTTTTCTGGAATTAAAAGACAAAGGATAACTAAATTTAGTTTCGACTAGAGCAACTCAATCCGCCGGATCGGACTACAAACTTCAGGAAGAGAAAAAAATTGTCAGGACTTGCTCAACATGGCATATACTACTGACACGCACACGCGTCCACTACAAACAATATTTTCATACCAAACCAACTCTGCCACAGGAAATCTGTGCACTAAAATTCTAGTTTGGGCGGGAAAGAGAGAAATTGCAGTGCCGAGATGAAAAACCGCCAACCTAACCTCAACTCCCGCGCAATGACAGTGACCCTTTAAAAACCCTAGCTCCCCCCTCTCCTCCAATCCATATATACACATACACATACACCCAAACTCAAGCTCTCTAGCTCTCAAATCAATGGCTCTTCCTCCTCTAACACTCCTCCTCTCCCTCTTCTTCACCCTCTCCTTCCTCGTCTCCTCCTCCTCCTCCCAGACATGCTCCAGCTATACCTTCTCCTCCAACCAGTCCTTCTCCTCCTGCGCCGACCTCCCCCACCTCGACGCCTCCCTCCACTGGACCCGCTCCCAGTCGTCCGCCATCTGCATCGCCTTCCGTGCCCCGCAGGCCTCCGGCGGCTGGGTCGCGTGGGGCGTCAACCCGGCCGGCAAGCCGGCCATGGTCGGCACGCAGGCCCTCGTCGCCCACCGCGGCCCCGACGGGGCCATGGCCGCGTACCCGACCGTCCTGACGAGCTACTCCCCCTCGATGAGGCCCGGGAACCTGAGCTTCCCGGTGTACGACGTGTCGGCGGAGTACGTCGGGGGCGACATGATCATCTTCGCCACGCTGGGGCTGCTGGGCGCCGGCGGGGGCGTCGCGAATGCCGAGTTCAGCCACGTCTGGCAGAAGGGGAGCAGCGTCGTGAATGGCGTCCCTGCCGTTCATTCTACTTCCGGGGAGAACGTTCTGTCCATGGGGAGCGTGGAGTTCCACTGAAGCACTGCTGCTGAGAATTGCTTATATATGATTTACTTTCTATGCTATTTTGAAATGTGATTCCCTATAATTTACATATGCAGCAGCAGACGAAATATATATATGTATAAGTTTGTGTTTAGACATCTTATATTGTCTGTAAGAGTGATGGTTATATATAGTTGATTATTATGATTATTTAAAAAAATATCTTTCATTTACTTTTTTTTTTCTTTTTTTTTTAATCCAGCACGTGCGGGTACAGTTAAATCATGTCTCTTCCCGCACACAATTTTTAGCCGGTCGTCATGCCGTTTCGGACTCTTCGTGCGAATCTTATCAGCACTGGCTTTTTCATCATCGTCCCACACGTACGCCTCGCGCACTCCGTGCGCTCCAAAGCCACACGGGACAAGCCGACGTCTTTCGACACCGACAACTCAATGCCACGCTTCGCCCACGATGCCGAAGGCGTCCCGGACGTCTTCACGATGCCTACGACAGCCGATGCCGTCCAGCCACCTGTTCTATGCGCACGACATCCTTACGACATCTTCTCGACGTCCATACGGCGCCGCACGACGGACCGCGTGGTCGGTCGTCGTTTATACCCGTGGTAGAATGGTGCCGGCCTTCGACCATCCGCACGGCGCCCTATCCGTTGAGTTTTCGTGCACGGGCGCCCATTCTGTCCCACGTCAGCTCAAATCATGGCCATTTTTTGTCAGTCCCACGACGCTGTGGATGCCCCGCATCGCACAAGCCAACTTGAATTTGAATCCATGCGGCCAATAGTTAGTATGTCCGGTACATTAATCTTTACCAGGACCGGTTTTGAAAGAGTGCAATAGGTGCAACCGTACTAAACCTTCTGAATTCATAGGCCTCCGAAAAAATAATAATAAAGATATGTTATATGTTCTACATTTATTTATATATAATTACATATAGGAAAAAAAACTAGTAAAATTAAATTCTTGATCCATATTTAATTAAGTTTTTATGACAATCACTATTTGACAAATCCAACTATTCTAATAAACTTAAAAGTATAATTATAAGATAAATAATAATTCCTATCTCAATTGAAAGATATTGTAGTTGAATGATTTTTCTTAGTTGGTGCTAATTTTGGATAATTAAATTTCTGAATTTTTTTATTAGAAAAAAATTATATGGGAATAGGTCTCCAATTATTTTTCGCACAGGTGCTAGTTGTACTTGATAAATCTCAGCTCTAGGCCTCCTCTTTACTATGGTTTCTACGCTATCAATATCTTATGTAATCTCCATTTGTTTTAGATATCATTGAGCAGGGCTCTGCATGGCCCATGGATCTTGCAGCCAGAATACAGTCACATAAACCACTATCATGCCAGGTCGATAGCGCTCAGCCGGCAATCGGGTTTATCCTTGAGCATCCTCTCGACGTCCATAAAGTGCCCTACGTAGGGTACGATGGCATAGTGGCGACAATGGAAGTGCAACAGTCACCCAAGGTGGAGCAAGACGTTGTGGTTGTCACACAATGGTGGTGTAGATGAACGTGACGGTTTGGTTCTGTGGTCGTACAGATCGAGATGACAATATGTTGGATCTTCTGGGTCCTCGGCTGGCGAGAATGAATAAAAATGTAGCAAGGAGTGCTAAAGTTGTTCGGCCGACAGGAACGAACAAAAGGTAGCATGTATGCTAATATTGTTCGGCTAGCGAAAACGGACAAATGTAGCAAGTGCTAAGGTTATTCGGCTACCGAAAATGAGCTAAGGTGGATATTGTTGGATTGTATCTCATTTTCGGTTGAGCGCTATAGGGGGTGACTGTAGTGCCCCGCTTCCGATAGGCGACGGACTCCGTAATATGCTTGCGCCGAGTTAGATCGGTCGAAAACTTAGATGGCCATCTGATTCGATCGCTGAGCTTGGTAAACGATAACACCTTGCGGTATCGATCAAATCGATTTGGACGTATGTTACGAGAATCGATCCAATTAATGAAACGACTTCTGTTAGAATAAGTCATAGATGCAGCAGACTGCGTCTAGACGAGTGAGCTCTATATAAGAGTCTCTTCGACTGGACCGGACTGTTGTATAGTTTTCTTGGAGCTTTCGTCGCTTGGTTTTGATGAATGTATTTTCGCGTCGCTTTCATGATGCATTCTACGAATTTCGAAACGAAGGATTAAAGAAGGAATTCTGACTATGTGTTGGTGTCATTGCAGGAGCTCGCATAACTGAAGCTTGAACGTTGAGAAGCGCTTCGACTATCGGCACGATCGAATACTTGGTGGGTGGTTCGGCCCCTTCTTTTCTACTATGTTCCGCAAACAAAATTCTTTTGCCTCGAACTTATTCAAATCGACGATGCCAAGTTAAATGCATGCCAGTCCACTAAGATCAAGAACTCGAAAAAAAAATATCGATTTAGAGTAAATTACTCTGAAAATATAAGTTTCACATCTAAAAGAGAAAGTTTAAGGTTCTAGAAAATAGATAGACTATTTCATGATCTGCAAAATAAAATGATAAAATGTTGGTTGCGGCATACGGTGCCTCAGAAGAATTTGGTGCATACGGGACGCTAAATCAAAAGTACGACTTTGGAAAAAATGACTTGGTTGCATGAGTTGAGAAAAATGATAATACTGCTTAATAATGTCCACGCTATGCAATCCGTTTCATATGATAAATTGTTCGCATTTGCATGGTCATGGATAACTTGTGCACAAGGGTTTTCTCGAAATGGTATCCGGGGCATCGGGACCGAATCGACCTAGGAGAAATTTGTGATTTTGTACTTGGCACGAGGCATTACGGGACCTTCAGATAGGCTTGCAACCTAGTCTGATAGGGTGCGTCGTAATGCCATGATGAATAGCCCCTCGTGGTGATTAACACCGATGACCGCATATAAAATAGCATGCTCACCTATTGTCTTATGCAGGCAAAAGTATAATCTATATTTTTATGCAGGGACGAGCACGGCCGTGGTAAGAATGAGATAAACTGCTATATTTTCTGTCTGTTTTACTGTTTCAAATGGAAGACTATCAATATAAACTGAATTCATTTAGTCCTAAATAGGAAGAAAACCCCAATGCATGCCTACCTTAACAAATCAGAGTCGGTTTAGACGAGTGGGTTCGTCCCATCCACTTAGCAAGTGTGCAAACCCTCTCCCCCAACTCCCCATGTGCTGCGGGAGCTCTAAACTGAAGTTGAAGTTCGGAGAGACATTTTGAAGCACCTACCTATTCTGAAGTATTTTGAAGCCAATGCATCGAAGGCTTATGTATAAAAGGGCGAATGTATGGAACGACAAGTATTTAGTTCAGGCAGCTTGTCGAGTATTTTCTTTTGTTTCAATCAATGTAGCCGCATCGGCATCCAATGTAATTATGACTTGCACTTCGTTTGCAAGTTATGAATGAAAAGCATATTTCCATCTTCCTATACTGTGTGTTCAATTACTTTGAGATTTGTGAAGTTTCAACTAGATGTTTCAAATAAGAATGACCAAATGTAATGTTCTTGTCTTGTACGAGTACAATTCCAGACTCGTACGACATCATGCCTTAGCGAGGACGATCGATTTGACATAATAGGAATGGGATGAACGGTCCAACGAATCGGGGCGTGACAGTGACAATGGAGTTAGTAATCTAGTCCCACATCGGGTAAACGATGGGATCATGAGGTGTAGATAATTGGAATTGGTTCAGTCTTACATGAGAATTCTCTTTTAAGGCATATGGGCCGTCCAATTCAATATCGCACTTCATGAGGCCAACTCCGGTTCGGGTCACACCGCGTTTCCAACTGAGCTTGTCCAGGTGGTCAAGCGACGATGGCGATGGCCATGTGATAGAGGAGGAATATGAGGAGGAGACGTTGTGGAGATAAGATGGGAAGAGTATGGAATGGAGTTGAGAGGAAAAGGTCGACGATGTGGAATAGGTGCTAAGAGTCTACTTTGTAATGGTGTTTTCATCAGTTTTGGGTGGAGAGAGTTGAGCCTGCTGTTTATGAAGTGTTTAAAAAAATTGCTTTGTAATTTTATTTTGATTTTTTGAGGAACCGATTTTAGTCGGCTCAAAAACCTCTCAAAATTAGTGTAGTGTATTTTTGTGTCTTTATAAAAACCCCAAATCAATAGATTTTGAGAATTTCTATTATTTCTTACATTTATATCCTCACCAAAAAAAAATTACAACTACTACTAAAATAATAATGACATGAATTTAATATCTATAAATAACAAATATAGTATATTACCTTGCCGATTTTAATATGTTACATTGTAGACGATAATGTCATTTGTTTCCAATTAATATATTACCACCTTGCAAAATTCACATGTGCTTAAACAATTGTTAATAACATGAATTTAATATCCATAAATAATAATATTAGAACAGTTTATGTTAGTAATGAATTCCTAATCTCATAACATTAAAATGAGAGTGGCAATATTTCCTTACAAAATGTGACCTGATAATAGTCGATGATATAATCTTACTTTCAAAAGAATTGTATCAATCTATTGGCATATATGTAATTTTATTCTTTTAAGAAAAATTAAAACCATTCGTCAACAAATTACTAAGAATAGTTAGACAGGTTTAAAAACCACTACTTAAAACCACAAAAAACTAAAACCTTATAACCGGTACTTTAAAAATATATAACTACTACCCCCCAACAATTATCAAGCAAACCCTAAAAGAGTAATGATGTGGGTTTGGGAGAGATGCACTTTAGAGTGGATATTAGGGAGTGGAGTTGGTTATGCTTAAACAAAATTAATCATTGATGTCTATGGAAACTTAATTAATAATTATTCAAGAAACATATAATTTGGGATGGGGAGTCAACTAGGAATAGTTAATATTCACTTTTCTAACCCCATCAATAAAGAATAGTATGTTTCTCTGTTGGATCGAACCCACACAGCCAAGATGTATTATGTCTCCACTTGACCTACTAGCCACCAAAGCAAGGAGACTTTGACAGTTTATATATATAATTCGGGGGTCGCTTGGATATGGTAAGGTCAGTTATCAACACTATTGCCATTTACTGGCTTCAATCTATAATGTTGCTGAAGGCCACTATCAAAAAAATCGAAAAGATTTGCGCGGATTTCGTCTGGCGGGGAGGAATGCACACAATTGGATGGGAGCTCCTGTGCAGACCCAAGGAAGAAGGAGGTGTGGGCCTATACTCCTTGAGTACGCTTCGAGACGTTGCCGCGTTGAGACTGACTTGGCGCTTCATTACTAGCAAATCCTTATGGGCAAGTTGGATGAAGGAAAAATATTTAAAGAGTAATAATTTTTGGAACCTGCCCAAGAATAACAACGTCTCGGTCTCCTTTAAGACTATACTGAAATATAGGGGCCAAATTCAAATGCATATCTTGCGGAGAATTAAGGATGGATGAACACAAGCCTTTGGTACGATCCCTGGATTATACATCATAGCTTGGAGAAGCTTACTGAAGGAAATGCAATGTGCCGACCGCGGACAAATGATCGGGTCAGCAGTATTTTAAAAGAAGGTCAATGGCAACCGGAGACTCATGCGGGAGCTCGACACGCAGCAACGGCCATCAGAGAAGTCCAATTGGATAGTTCATTGATGGAGGATATATGGATATGGGAAGGAGCAAGCTCAGGAGGGGTTCGAGCATGGCAAGGTCTACAATGCAGCTAGGAGGCACCACCCTAAAATGGATCGAACTGAGTTCATATGGGTCAAGAAGGCCGCAAGGAAATTCCAGTTGTGTATGTACAAATTGGTGATGCGTCGACTACTAACATCTGATAGACTCGTGAGGTTTGGCATACAACCGAACATGCAGGATTGTGTTCTCTGCAATGGACAAGAAGAGACTATGAGTCACTTATATTTTCATTGCCCATTCACCTGGAGCATCTGGACACACCACATGCGTAAGCTCGATATGTGTGTCGGTGGGATACAAGGGATCGACGAAATCATGGAGGACATTAGTCAATCCAAGAAGAAGGGAGCAGGATGGTTCATGGAGGCTCGCGTACGGCTGGTAACTGTAGTGTGGCACGTGTGGAAAGAAAGGAACAATCGAATATTCGAAGGAATGCACTCCACATATGGAATCCTTCACAATACAGATTATGATGTGGGATCTTGTAATGCAACAAACGTAAATCAGTTTGCTTATCATTGTACTATACTTTAGTTTTCTCTTATCAATGGAATTACCTTTTCCAAAATATATATATATATAATATATTATATATATAATATATATATCTATATATAAATTATATAATATATATATATATATATCTATAAAATAAT
>JANAVB010043216.1:5590622-5685249 GCA_029216955.1 Iris pallida | reverse complement strand
AAACCCCAATTTATGTTGAAACCCTAACCCTATAACACGACAAAGTAGGATATCGTTGTGGCAGTTTGGGTTCACGACAGTAGGACTGCCAGGCATGTGGCAATCCTAATGAAAATTAGGACTGCCCACAGTCCTGGCAGTCCTTGTGAAAGAGGACTGCCAGGTCTGTGGCAGTCCTAATTTTCATTGGACTGTCACATGCCTGGCAGTCCTAATGTTATGAATATGGGAGTTGGGTAAGTGCATGCTGTTTCTATACTTAATAAGTGTATGTTGTCATGCAGTCCACCGCCGCTAACAAAAGAATACGGTCCACCGCGTCAAAGCGAAAGGAACGTGCGGAACGTCCTCTCGAGCGTCCGATAACAATTACCGAACCGGCGCCCGAAGCTCGATCTCTGGACATCGCCACCGGCACGTCAAGCTCGTCGAAGCAACGAGCTCCTACTCTACGCCTCCTTCCGACGACGACGTGCTAATTGCCCGACTCCTATCACGTCAAGACGGTTCTGCTCCATTTGAGGAGATCGGTCCTTCTGAGGAGGCCGGTCCTTCTGAGCCGCCTGTCCGTTCAGTCCGCCCGTTGTTCAATGTTGGTTTCTTTTGAGAACCCATTGCGTACAAAATTGAAAGAACCCCGTATGTACATGACGTTTGTAAGCTTACCAGTTTAGTATACTATATATATATGTATTTCATGAATTGATATATTTTTTGTTCGATATACAGAGGACATATCGTATCCTTAGGCTGTGAGTCACGGGAAAAAAAAACCGTGTCCTGGCAGTTTGCAAGCTTATCGGAGGCCGTCCAGAGCAAAATCATACCGAGCGGCTTACACAATTTGGCACAAAATGCCTACCGGACAATGGATAGGTCCTCATATCCGCCTTTGTGGAGAGATGGCACCCGGAGACCAACACATTTCATCTCCCAGCAGGGGAGATGACCATTACACTTGACGACGTCTACCAGATATTGGAGCTGCCAGTGACCGAACACGTAATGGACCAAAGAACATTACACTAATGAGAAATTCGTGAAATGGTACGAAAAGATCGTCAAGTTCGTCTCAACTCACCTTAAAGTTCCGGCTACGAGTTTTACAACTCTACAGGCTTCAGAAGTCGTACGAATTTCCTATCATTTTCTGGTGGACCAGTTCATGGATATGGAGGTGGGATGACGATGACGATGATACGGTCGACGCGGTGGCCCGTGCGTATATGATGTTCGTCCTAGGAACGGTCGACATTCCGGACAAGTTCGGAACGTCGATACATGCCGGTACATGCTAAACTTATCTGAAGTGGAGACTTCATCGATATATCCTGGGAAAGCATATCCGGCCAATCTTTACCGCGAGCTCGGCATCGCATCCCGTGTCGGGACTAAGACAATGGCCGGCTGTCAGACTCTGCCACAGTAAAAACTTCTAACAATTTATCTTATATACTTAATTTGTTGTTTTAATTTTTACTATTCATTTATAATTGAATAGGCATTGATATACGCACTTTCCGATGCTTAGACGGGCTGACGAAAACCCAGGTATCTTGAACACCTTCCTAGAGTGTCGATGGAGGCCATCCCAGCTGAAAAACCAAAATTGGCAAAACACTGGCTTCCATTCGTGAAGTATTAGACAGTTTGGTGCCAGAAGAGGTACTAATTTTGACTAACTTTTCATGTTGATTTGTGTTTTGTTGTTAACTGTTTTCCTACAGATTTTTTTGGAATCCATACCGGATTTACGTGAGCTAAATCGTGAGGTCCAACCAGTTTCTTTATTTCATGGCATGATCACATGCTATGAAATCACGGACCGTACATGCCCAATAGAGTACTTCGTTAGTTTGGCTTCGTGCAACTGTGCCGAAGCGCACACTACACTGTTGGAGCCTCCGCACGGAACCCAACCTTTAAGTTACAAACCGGCAGAATTCGACTGGGTGACCGACTTTTACTCGTGGCAACGACATGTACTTCGAATCTGAAAGACGACCGGTCACCCAGATGGCCGACTGCAAGCGAGGACTACATGCAGTACTTCCTGGGGTTGGACATCTAAGTTGTCGAACCCTACCAACCCGGGTCCCGTGACCGTCGGAGCAGTTGGAGCTCTTCCTTCCAAAATGCCTTGTATGCTGGGTTGGTGAGAATGGTGAGTTTCGTATTTGTAATAAGACTGAGATTTCCATGTTTGTAGACTTAATTCATTTATACTTTCATTTTTAGTCTCAAAGGGTGAAGGAATTGGCACAGACACTCCGAGAGGTTTGCAAAGTGACACTTGTGTCGCGGTCGCCAACGAGCTTGATCGCATCGACGACGTGGTCGACTTCCCCTTCATGAACAATATGGAGTCTCGTTCAAAGGCCCGGTATATATGTAGATGGATTTCGATATTTTTCATGTTTCAACTTAAGTTAGATGTGGAATAGTACGTACATTTGATGAATTATGTGATATTTTACTTGTTTAAAACTTAATTTGGATGTGGAATGTTCGAGACTAAGTAGTTGTGATGAATTATTGTAGTTGTGATGAATTTTAGTAGTTGGATTATTAAGTTTTTGTGATGAATCTTAGTTGTGAAGAGTTATTGTTGTTTATGTACTTGTGATAAATTGTTCTTTTATGTACAGAGTATCTGTATCAGGACTTGTGATATTGTTATTTTGTGATGAATCTTAACTCTGGGCAATTTGATTCACACAATCAATCTTCACACAGAGATTCATAGTTAGGACTGCCATGGGTGGCAGTCCTAACTATGAATCTCTGTGTGATGATTTGATTCACACATAAATTATCACAGAGATTCATAGTTAGACTGCCACACCCATGGCAGTCCTACACTGAAATAGGACTGCCAGGTGCTGGCAGTCCTAACTAAAACTTGCTGTAACAACAAGTTTTAGTTAGGACTGCCAGCACCCTGGCAGTCCTACTTCAGTGTAGGACTGCCATGGGTGTGGCAGTCCTAACTTCTTAACTCTGTGTGAATTTGATTCACACATAAATTCATCATAGAGTTCATAGTTAGGACTGCCACACCCTGGCAGTCCTAACTGAAGTAGGACTGCCAGGGTGCTGGCAGTCCTAACGAAACTTGCTGTTACAGCAAATTTTAGTTAGGACTGCCAGCTCCCTGGCAGTCCTACTTCAGTGTTGGACTGCCATGGGTGTGGCAGTCTAACTATGTCTTTGTGATGATTTGATTCACACATGAAAATCATCACAGAGTATTACAGTTAGGACTGCCACCCCATGGCAGTCCTACACTGAACTAGGACTGCCAGGGTGCTGGCAGTCCTAACTAACAGCAAGTTTTTAGTTAGGACTGCCATCACCCTGGCAGTCCTATTCAGTTGTAGGACTGCCATGGGTGGCAGTCCTGATACTGATACTCTGTGACAGAGTTTCTCAAACTGAAACGATGTGACAGTGAACACTCATATAACACAGATAACACACAGTTAAGCACATAAAACATAGTAGGTCAGTAACAAACATATACACAGGTAGGCACATATAGTACACAGTAGGCACATATAACACAGGTAGGCACAGGTAAACATATAAACAGGTAGGCACATATAGTACACAGGTAGGCACATATAATACAGGTAGGCACATAACACAGGTAGGCACAGGTAAACACATATAACTCAAATTTACTCCATATATATTACTGGACTTCATATTTCACTGTATACAAAAGTGGCCTCCATATACAAAAATGTCAAACTGTAAATATATCTATACTTATCGATTTCGACGTCATAGTGGTCAGCAGGTAAGTCTCTGGCTCCTCAATCTTCAACAACTTCTTACAATGGTTGATCTGGTCAACGAAAGGTGTGGTCCAAGCGATGGCTTCGACCGGTGCTCTTTTGTACCAAACTGTTGAAGGTGGAGGAATCGAAGAATGAGCGATCATCTTTAGTATACGAAGTGATCCCCCGATCAGACCTATAGTACATAGGTTACACACTCCGTGGTCCGTCGGAGGCGCGCACATCGAAAGAATGTATTGTTAATATCCGGCGAGATAAGTACAACAGGTATCATGTACCTATTAGCAAATAAATACCGACGACACGGGACTGACATGTATGGTCTGTCCCGTAACACTGTCTGTCACTCCCCGTTCCCGGAATGCGTATTTTTATACATGTACAACCTCATGTGTATTTATTTAGTATTATCATGTATTTATTTAATATTTATCATGTATTATCCTGTATTTAAATTCCTTAATTTCATGTTAATCAATTCTGATCTTTAAATTTTCATGTTATTTATTTTCTGCAATTATATTTCTGCAATTTTATTTCTGCACTTTATTTTCTGCTTTTATTCCCTGCCTTAGTCTTGCTATTTGGGTTCGGGTTGGCTTGGTTGGATCCCCTACAACCCGACCCATTGGACCCGGCCCATTAGCTCCCACCTACCACCCCTTCCATATTTAAAGCCACCCTCTCCATTCTCTCTCCTCATACTCATTCTCACCATTACTCCTCTTCTTCTCTTCATTACTCCTCCACCTACCAAACCGTAGGCAAGTACAACTTCTCCCCATGAGAACCTATGTTTTTGTAGTTCATTTAACTTCCTCGCAAGATCCTAAGAGAGTTTAGAACTTGGCATTTTCATTTCGAAGTCTTAATTTTGTGTATCTAGAAATAAGTTTTTTTCAGAGTTTGGTGGTTTTGATCTATCAAACTTCTTTGTTTTCAAGTTTTGAGGGTTCCATATTGTAGAGAGTTTATTCTACCCAATTTGACCTTTGGAAAGTTGGATTTGGACTTGTTTTGACAAGTTATGGACTTTTGAAACTTTGGGGTACAACCATGGAGTTCTTGCTGTTTGGAGAAGACAGTGAGCATGTATGCTAGCTTTTTAGCTTGCGTCCTGAGCTGTGTGCGCTCTTTAGCGCAGCGCAGTATGGAGTCCATACGCTGCCTTTTTAGGTACGTGTGTCTTGCATACGCTGCCTTTGGGAGCGTATGACTTGCATACGCTAGCATGGATAGTAAGGAGTCGTATGGAGTTCATACGCTGCCTTTTTGAAACCGTATAACTTGCGTACGCTAGCATGGATAGTAAGGAGTCGTATGGAGTTCATACGCTGCCTTTTTGGAAGCGTATGACTTGCGTACGCTGACTTGGATTAAGGAGTCGTATGGAGTCCATACGCTAGCATGACCTGAGCGTAGCATACCTGAGCGTACGCTGACATGAGCGTAGGCTGCCATGAGAGTAGCCTGCTTACCCTGGATCTTCTATAGCCCTGTATATTGATATCTTATTAGATATTTACGTCCATTTTATATCCTTACTCCTTTTTGCGTAAACTTGATATAATCATGATATGTTGATATTTCTGTTAAATAGATTGTTACGTGGGATGTACCATGTGTCGTGAATTGAGTTATAGATATCCCGATTGACTGGAATTAAACCTGAGAGTTTTGACTCGACCCCACTGAATTCTAGTTGACTTTCATGCCTTGTCACCATTGATAATGATTATGACCTTGACTAATAATTGATCATGCGTTCCTAGTTGGAACTAGAGACTGGCTAGTCGTCTTATTGAATTGAATGAATGAGACACGTTCATATAAAATATGAACTATTGAAATCGACTGGCTAATCCCGAATATTGGCATACATGCACATGCAGGCTTCAATCTATTTATTTATTATATTACTTATTTATTTTCTATAAAAGAAGTATGTGTACTTTATGGTCAAGGCATGATTACCGTGGTTAGATTTGATTGTTGCATTACGCTATGTAAGACCTACAACCTAACCGCACTGGTATCGTTGTAGAGTTGTGCATATCGTACCCCGTACGAAAGTACTCATTTGAATGACCATGATCCACGGCATGGGATTTCGCTCAACGTAGAGACTATTAAGTTAAATAATAATTGCATGGAGAAAATGGATTCCCGAGTTCTTACATGGCAGCCCCCTTGGAACAAGTAGTACCTGACGGGCCGGCTGGTTCCCACAGATACTGTAAACCTGCCACACGGACAGGAACAGTATCTGCTTATATTATTATTGTATATTGTATTGATGACGGGCGTCCTTAGCTCGTCTAATTCATGCATGGCGCACATGATTAACTGGATAGACTAGCCTTGCTCGCACATAGTAAGAACTGAGGAATCCCTATTGCATAAATTCCAGGATAACTTGGGACTCAAAATAGCAAGCCGTAGGATTTGATTGGCCGTTCAAGATATTTGTTTGTGCACTGTACCTACTCTGTTACCTAACTGGGATAATCAGAATGTCAGGACATGACGGGCCAACTTCTGTCCTTGTTTGGTTGGGAGGTTGGTTCGAAGTGTCGTGTGATGTGAATCCTAGTAGCAAGCAGAGATTTATTAGTATTATTCTCTTACATTACTGGTTTTAGTTTTCATGTCGTGCTTCCTTGGGTACTTGCTATTAGAGGTCTAACCTCTGGTTGCATGGCCAGATTTAGAGCCGGTCCCCGAGATCCAGCTTACTTCTACCTTCAAGATGGTCAACACTAGAGGATGATCGCAGGAGGACTCGAGTGGGTTTCTTACTTCCCCGCTCGTTTTATTTTACTTTATACCTTGCCGTTTGGCACCGACATGTTAGTCGGATTGTCTGGTATTTACTTTTTACATGATTGTACTAAAGTCAGGCTGCAGCTGATAACAATTGTGTATACTTTTGATACATCCATCTGGCTATGTTTTGTAAAGCCAGATATCAAGAACATTTTGACAGAGCGTTTGGGACGCCTTACTGCTTTATCTTACATGTTCTCTATTACTGTTTCTTGTTCGAATGATTTAGACAATAGATGTGAAGTGACCATAGTGAGACTTTCATGTAGTATGCACCCCCTCGTCTTTTACAGCATTGATCGTATATACGGTATTCATCTACCCGTAATACGTAGCTGGCTGAGTCATTCCCCCGCTCTCCAGTATTCTGGTTCTGGGACGTGACAAGGTTTTGTGGTGGCCCATGCAGGTCTGATTTCAGACTTGTGGGTGTTTTGATTTATAGGATGTCTCAATCACACATGTTTCCCTTGATCTCCTGATTCATTATTCTCAACTCTTGCTTAACATTCCGGTATCCTTTGACTTCATTGATCCTTCATGTCCGTCGTTTGATTGTTCTCTTGTCCCTTTTCTTAGGACATCTCGTCCGCATCTGTCAGGATTGGGCAACAACAACAAGGGCAGCATGGACAACCTGACCAGGTTGGTCAGCAACAAGGGTCAGAACCACTTCATGAGGCTATTCAAGAAGAGTGATAGTGGAAGCAGCACTGGATCGCAGTATCCAGATGTTCCACCACCACCAACAGTTCCACCTACCCCTGTGGAGATAGACACACCGGCTCTTCTGGAGATCATGAGAGGGATGATGGCCACTCAGCAACACCAGATGTTAGCCCAGCAGCGCATGCACGCTCATTGCAAGAGCAGAATGTACTACTCAACCAAGGATTACAGACATTGGAAAGAGGGGCGCAATTCAGGAGCGTCAGCCCGGTTTTGCAAGTACAACCCCCGCCGTTTCGAAGGCACGGAGGATGCCATCTCAGCAGATGCATGGCTTAAGGACATTGAGGCTATTCTGACAGCCGCTAAGGTGCCGGCAGAAGAACGTGTGGATCTAGTGAAGTTGTTACTTCAGGATCTCGCACGTGATTGGTGGGAAGTAGAGGAAGTAGCATCAGACGTCCTGTTGTATGGGACGATTTTACTGCAAGGTTCAAGATGAAGTACTATAGAGTTGTGGCGCAGTTTAAGCTACAACAGAAGTTTATCAACCTCAAGCAGGCCGGCAAGACTGTAGATGCTTACGCAGCAGAGTTCTGCAGATTGAGTAGGTTTGCCCCAGAGATGGTAGCAACGGAGCGCCAGAGGGCGATGAGGTTCCAGCAAGGGTTTTATCTTGAGCTCTTGCAATTGATAGAGGGGCACAATTACCAAACTTTGATGAAGTATTGACGGCAACCCGAAGGCATGAAATCACCATTCAGAGGCTTGCGGCAATGACTGAAGGTCAGAAGAGATCTCACAGTCAGATTGAATGAGGAGGGGGAGCAGCACCCCGAACAACAGTACCATCCCTTGGCATTCGCATTCACGATGTGGCAATGCGAGGGCCAGCACCACCACCCAGGCAGCAGCAACAGAAGAAGAACCAGCAACCCCCAGCGGGCTGTACTTATTGGGAAGATGGGGCACACTAGAGATGTGTGTCGAGCATTGAACGGACTGTGTTTGATATGTGGAAATCCAGATCATCGGGTTACCACATGTCCCTTGAATTCGAGGTCAGGAGGACCAGGGCAACAGTTTTCTCTGCTCTGCCAGCACCAGGGGCAGCATATCGAGGACCAGCTAGCAGTGAGACCATTGGCCCAGCGTCCATTAGCACCGCAGGCTCAGATATTTCGGCAGCAGGACCGCCGATGCAGCAACACCAGCATAGACCACCCAGCATCATCAAGGCAGGGCCAGCAGCACCAGCTAGGCCACAGTATGGGAACCAACAAGGAGGTCGAGGGCAGGCATTCACTCTGTCCTTGGAAGAGGCATTGGCATCAGGAGATGTTGTGGAGGTAACATTCTCGTCGCCTCATATCCCGCAGTAGCATTGTTTGATTCGGAGCATCACCTCATTTATATCTGCACAATTTGCGACACGCTAAATGGAGTTCGAGACATTGCCAGGGAGATTGAATATACTCACTGGTAATGGGCTCGTAGGAGTTAGTAGAGTTTTCTAGCGTGTAGTGTTGTAGTTGCGGGCATTCCTTACCCCCCAGTTGATAGAATTTCCTGTTGGAAATTTCGACGTTATCTTAGGCATGGACTGGCTGAAAGACAGTCATGCGACAATAGATTGTCGTAGAGGGAGTGTATCTTTTGATATTCCAGGCATGAAGAATTCACCTTAGTCAGATCAGAGGTAACTCAGCAAGGGCAGGGTAATAACGGCAATGGAAGAAGTTCAGATTTCGAAGGTAGTTGAAGAATTTCTAGACGTATTTCCTGAAGAACTTCCCGGTCTGCCACCAGTTAGAGATATTGAGTTCAGCATAGAATTGGCACCAGGAACTAAACCGATATCAGATCGAGTTTACAGAATGGCAGATTCAGAGCAGGTCAAGGTATATCAGCATATAGAGGAATTGAAGGAGAAGAAGTTTATCCAAGCTAGCGTGTCACCATGGGCAGCACCAGTGGTACTTGTGGGAAAGAAGGATGGATCATCCAGATTATGTATCGACTACAGAAGCTTAACGCAACAACAGTAAAGAACAAGTACCCATTACCCGGATCGATGACTTATTTGATCAGTTGAGCAAAGTTAGAGTTTTCTCCAAGATACATCTTCGTTCAGGGTACCATCAGGTGAGGGTTCGAAAGGAAGATATTCCCAAGACAGCATTCAGGTCGAAGTATGGACATTATAAATTCTTAGTAATGCCGTTTGGTTTGACCAATGCTCCCTATATATCTGGATTTGATGAACCGCATCTTTATGTCGTACTTAGATCAGTTTGTCGTAGTATTTCTCGACGACATTCTTGTGTACTCTGCTAGTGAAGAGGAGCATGAAGACCACCTCAAGAAAGTGTTCAGGTTCTGAGAGAAACCAGTTGTATGCCAAGCTCAGCAAGTGTGAGTTCTGGACGGATCACATTTCATTCTTGGGTCATATCATATCAGGTGCTGGAGTAGCAGTGGACCCCAAGAAGGTAGAAGCAGTAGAGAGTTGGCCAATACCCAAGACCGTAGCTGATGTACGGAGTTTCTTGGGATTGGCAGGATATTACAGAAGATTTGTGTCAAATTTTGCAAGACTTTCAGCACCTATGACCCGCTTGACACGAAAAGATGTACCATTCGTCTGGTCGACAGAATACCAGGCATCATTTGAGAATTTGAAGCAGAAGTTGATATCAGCACCATTCTTACATTGCCAGTTGGACCCGGAGGTTTTACTGTATATTGTGATGCGTCGGGTAAAGGACTGGATTGTCCTTATGCAGCGCGGGAAGGTGATAGCGTATGCATCTAGGCAGCTTCGGGACCACGAGAAGAATTACCCAACTCATGATTTGGAGTTGGCAGCAGTAGTATTTGCTTTGAAGCTGTGGAGGCATTACTTATATGGTGACCGAGTGGACATGTACACAGACCATAAAAGTCTGAAGTACATCTTACTCAGAAGGAGCTGAACATGAGGCAAGAAGATGGTTAGAGCTGATCAAGGATTATGACGTGGAGCTTCAGTATCATCCAGGCAAGGCTAATATGGTAGCAGACGCTCTCAGCAGAAGGGGCGCATTTATGTTGACAACACAGAGGCATATCTTAGAAGACCTTCAGGAGATGGGCATTGAAATTATACTTCCTAGTGATGTAGGAATTCTGGCGAGTCTACAAGTCCAATCTGACTTGGTAGATAGGATCAAGGCAGCCCAGGCACAGGACCCAAGGATTCAGAAGCTTAGGGCAGAATGTGAGTCAGGGCTCAGGAAGGAGATGCAAATCCACGAAGATGGTACGCTTAGATTTGGATCACGTCTATGTATACCTAGTGGAGATATCAGACAGGAAGTTATGGCAGAAGCTCACAGTTCCCAGTATTCTATACATCCTGGAGGGACCAAGATGTACCAAGATATCAAGCAGCACTTCTGGTGGAACGGAATGAAGAGAGAGATAGCTAGATTTGTTTTCCGTTGCTTGGTATGTCAGCAAGTGAAGGCAGAACAGCAGAGGCCAACTGGGTTATTGCAACCGCTTCCCATCCCGGAATGGAAATGGGATCGCATATTACAATGGACTTTGTGACCGGTTTACCGAGATCACTAAGTGGTAAGGACGCTATTTGGGTGATAGTATATCGGTTTACAAAGGTAGCACACTTTCTTCCTTTCAGAGTGGGACAATCTACAGAAAAGTTGGCAGAGTTATATATGCAACAGATAGTCAGGCAGCATGGAGTCCCGGTCAGTATTGTGTCAGATCGGGATACCCGCTTTACATCATATTTCTGGAAGAGCTTGCATCATAGTCTGGGTACCAAGTTGAGGTTTAGCACGGCTTACCACCCACAGACGGATGGGCAATCAGAAAGAACGATTCAGACTTTGGAAGATATGTTGCGAGCTTGCACCCTAGATTTTGGAGGATCTTGGGAGAGCCACTTGCACTTAGTTGAATTTTCATATAACAACAGTTATCAAGCCAGTATCCAGATGGCGTCATTTGAGGCACTATATGGTAAGAAGTGTAGGTCGCCACTAGCATGGGATGATATTGGGGACAGAAAGATGTTAGGCCCGGAAATGATTGTTCAGACAGTTGAAGTGATTAAGGGAATTAGAGAGCGACTTCGTGTTGCGCAGGATCGGCATCGTCATTGGGCGGACCAGCATCGTAGGCCGCTAGAGTTTCTGTTGGAGACCACGTGTTCTTGCGGATCTCACCTACCCGTGGGGTCATTAGATTTGGCGTTCGCGAGAAGTTGAGTCCGAGATACGTAGGACCATTCGTTATTCTTGATAGGGTAGGCGATGTTGCTTATCGTTTGTCCCTTCCACCTTCGTTACGAGAGATGCATGACGTGTTTCATGTATCTCAATTGCGAAGTTATGTATCGGACCCCAGCCATATCCTCGATCATTCAGAACTGGTTGTTGGTACCAACCTGTCTTACGAGGAGCAGCCTGTGTCCATCTTGGACCGAAGAGAGAAGATACTCAAGAATCGAACAATTAACCTTGTCCGAGTTGCTTGGGGTCATCACTCTTTGGGAGAGTCAACGTGGGAACGTGAGGATGATATCTGATCACGGTATCCATATCTGTTTGACTCACAAGGTATATCTTTTTCTGTGTACCTGATTGTCTTGATTCCTCATGCTTATCACCTTTTGGGTAGAATTGCTTGATATCGTAGATTGTTGAATATAGATATGTTACTTGCTATGGACATTGTAAAATGATTGCTTGTTTAAGTTGCTTGTACTTAGATTAGTTTAGCCCCGATGTTTCTATCCTACTTGGATTTGAAATTCCGAGTACGGAATTTTCTAAGGAGGGTAGAGATGTCACTCCCCGTTCCCGGAATGCGTATTTTTATACATGTACAACTCATGTGTATTTATTTAGTATTTATCATGTATTTATTTAATATTTATCATGTATTATCCTGTATTTAAATTTCTTTAATTTCATGTTAATCAATTAATCTGCTCTTTAAATTTTCATGTTAATTTATTTCCTGCAATTATATTTCTGCAATTTTATTTCTGCACTTTATTTCCTGCTTTTATTCTCTGCCTTAGTCTTGCTTATTGGGTTCGGGTTGGCTTTGGTGGATCCCCTACAACCCGACCCATTGGACCCGGCCCATTAGCTTCCACCTACCACCCCTTCCATATTTAAAGCCACCCTCTCCATTCTCTCTCCTCATTACTCATTCTCACCATTACTCCTCTTCTTCTTCTTTATTACTCTCTCCACCTACCAAACCGTAGGCAAGTACAACTTGCTCCCCATAAGAACCCATGTTTTTGTAGTTCATTTATCTTCCTCGCAAGATCCTAAGAGAGTTTAGAACTTGGCATTTTTCATTTCGAAGTCTTAATTTTTGTAGATCTAGAAATGAGTTATTTTTCGGAGTTTGGTGGTTTTGATCTATCAAACTTCTTTGTTTCAAATTTTGAGGGTTCCATGTTGTAGAGAAGTTTATTCTACCCAATTTTGACCTTTGGAAAGTTGGATTTGGACTTGTTTTGACCAAGTTATGGACTTTTGAAACTTTGGGGTACAACCATGGAGTTCTTGCTGTTTGGAGAAGACAGTGAGCAGTGTATGCTAGCTTTTTAGCTTGCGTCACTGAGCTGTGCGTGCTCTTTAGCGCAGCGCAGTATGGAGTCCATACGCTGCCTTTTTAGGTAGCGTGTGTCTTGCATACGCTGCCTTTTGGGAGCGTATGACTTGCATACGCTAGCATGGATAGTAAGGAGTCGTATGGAGTTCATACGCTGCCTTTTTGGAAGCGTATGACTTGCGTACGCTAGCATGGATAGTAAGGAGTCGTATGGAGTTCATACGCTACCTTTTTGGAAGCGTATGACTTGCGTACGCTGACTTGGATAGTAAGGAGTCGTATGGAGTCCATACGCTAGCATGACCTGAGCGTACGCTGACATGAGCGTAGGCTGCCATGAGAGTAGCCTGCTTACCCTGGATCTTCTATAGCCCTGTATATTGATATCTTATTAGATATTTAACGTCCATTTTATATCCTTACGCCTTTTTGCGTAAACTTGATATAATCATGATATGTTGATATTTCTGTTAAATATAGATTGTTACGTGGGATGTACCATGTGTCGTGAATTGAGTTATAGATACCCCGATTGACTGGAATTAAATCCTGAGAGTTGTAGACTCGACCCCACTGAATACTAGTTGACTTTCATGCCTTGTCACCATTGATAATGATTGTGACCTTGACTAATAATTGATCATGCGTTCCTAGTTGGAACTAAGAGACTGGCTAGTCGTCTTATTGAATTGAATGAATGAGACACGTTCATATGAAATATGAAATATTGAAATCGACTGGCTAATCCCGAATATTGGCATACATGCACATGCAGGCTTCAATCTATTTATTTATTTATTTACTTATTTATTTTCTACAAAAGAAGCATGTGTACTTTATGGTCAAGGCATGATTACCGTGGTTAGATTTGATTGCTGCATTACGCTATGTAAGACCTGCAACCTAACCGCACTGGTATCGTTGTAGAGTTGTGCATATCGTACCCCGTACGAAAGTACTCATTTGAATGACCATGATCCACGGCATGGGATTTCGCTCAACGTAGAGACTATTAAGTTAAATAAAATAATGATTGCATGGAGAGAATGGATTCCCGAGTTCTTACATGGCAGCCCCCTTGGGACAAGTAGTACCCGACGGGCCGGCTGGTTCCCACAGATACTGTAAACCTGCCACACGGGCAAGGAACAGTATCTGCTTATATTATTATTGTATATTGTATATTGATGACGGGCGTCCTGCTAGGACTCGTCTAATTCATGCATGGCGCACATGATTAACTGGATAGACTAGCCTTGCTTGCACATAGTAAGAACTGAGGAATCCCTATTGCATAAATTCTAGGATAACTTGGGACTCAAAATAGCAAGCCGTAGGATTTGATTGGCCGTTCAAGATGATTTATTTGTGCACTGTACCTACTCTGTTACCTAACTGGGATAATCAGAATGTCAGGACATGACGGGCCAACTTCTGTCCTTGTTTGGTTGGGAGGTTGGTTCAAAGTGTCGTGATGTGATGTGAATCCTAGTAGCAAACAGAGATTTATTAGTATTATTCTCTTACATTACTGGTTTTAGTTCTCATGTCGTGCTTCCTTGTGGTACTTGCTATTAGAGGTCTAACCTCTCTGGTTTTGCATGGCCAGATTTAGAGCCGGTCCCGAGGATCCAGCTTACTTCTACCTTCAAGATGGTCAACACTAGAGGGATGATCGCAGGAGGACTCGAGTGGGTTTCTTACTTCTCCGCTCGTTTTGTTATTTACTTTATACCTTGCCGTTTGGCACCGACATGTTAGTCGGATTGTCTGGTATTTACTTTTTACATGATTGTAACTAAAGTCAGGCTGCAGCTGATAACAATTGTGTATACTTTTGCTACATCCATCTGGCTATGTTTTGTAAAGCCAGATATCAAGAACATTTTGACAGAGCGTTTGGGACGCCTTACTGCTTTATCTTACATGTTCTCTATTATTGTTTCTTGTTCGAATGATTGAGACAATAGATGTGAAGTGACCATAGTGAGACTTTCATGTAGTATGCACCCCCTCGTCTTTTAGACAGCATTGATCGTATTATACGGTATTCATCTACCCGTAATACGTAGTTGGCTGAGTCATTCTTCCGCTCTCCAGTATTCTGGTTCTGGGGCGTGACACTGTCGGTGCAAGGGATACTTAACAACAAACTTACAACCGTTTCTTCGCTTAGGATGCGGGAGTAGAATGGAAGACGAGTCTCTAACTCCTCGTACAGCTCCTGCCTCACCCGTCTCCATCAGTCTTTGTCATCATAACCAAGATGCCTTGCAAGGACATGAAATCCGCAATGACCATCACCGGGGACATCGACAATAGACCAAATGTAACTTCGAAGCACAGGTTGAAATTTGTCAATATACAAACTCGTTGTTTGGCTTGCAACTGTATCTTTTCTTGGGAGGTCCATTTTCTCCATTTTTCGACGAACGACAAGCTTGTCCTTCCGTGCAGGCGAAGGTTGCTGTAAGCTTCGTTCAACATGCTCAAAGGACGATAGATCTCTCTTAGTCGACTCCAGCCTTCTCTTCGGTGAACTAGTCAATCTTGTTTGAGGCCTGCCTTTAGGATTGGAAACAACGGACGGCTCATGCATTCTAGTAGTCACTGGACATGCAATTTCTTGGATTTTAAGCTCAATGGACATCCATTCCGCTCCTACTGAGGCACACCACCTTGCGTGGAGAAGTTTCACTTGTGGCAAAGAGAATAAATCATCGTCCGTCTTTACCAGGGGCATCATAGACAACTGTCTCCAACGTTGATCGACAGCATCTACTGGAATAAGAATGGATTCACGACGATATTCATTAATCTGATGTGCACAAGGGAGGCCCAGTATATGTCGATATACACACCCGTAAACCTCGGGATCAAGCCCGACAAACTTTGACCTTTCAATCTCATCAGCTATTAAGGCCAACGCCTTTTGAGATACCACGCGCATTAAAGCATCTAAGAGTACTTCCTTTCTATGCTCATGCTTGACTATATTCAAACTCATCTCAAATGATGCCTTAATTTCATTCACCGTCCGGTCTACTGATAAATGTATAGATTGCCAAACAGAGACGAAGTTGCCGAGAGATAATTTTAGGTGCCTCTTCAATAAAGAGTGTGCTCCTTTGACACGGTTGGTAGTTGTCGTGCCGTAATGCTTCACCACATTCGACCATGCTAAGACGAATTATTCTTTGTGCGGTTCAAGCCATGTATCTTTGATGTAAGAAATGCATGCCGGCTCCCTCGCCTCCCACTTTTGTTTGAACAAGTACCATGCGGCGTCGTAACTGGCAATCGTAGATGCTTGCCACACACAATTCCAATCATTGTAGAATTCGTCAAAAATCTGCATGTCGATTTTACCATCCTCCTTCCAAAACTTCAACAGGTGTCTCTCTCTCATATATAACAGGTGTCTCTCTCTCATATACAACATGCCCCAATGTCTTTTTTTAGGAACATATCTAACAGGTGTCTCTCTCTCATATATATATATATATATATATATATATATATATATATATATATATATATATATATATATATATATATATATATAATCGTGAATATATATATATATATATATATTATTTTTATATTTTTTATTATTTTTTGGGTGTCCACTTCTAGGGGTGAGCATTCGGTTAATTCGGTTCAAACCAAACCGAAAATCAAATTGGACCGAAAACCGAATAAGCAAAACCGAATCGAATTGGCCCATAACCGAATCAAGCCGAACCGAATTAAATCGGTTCAGTTTTCGGTTTATTTGATTTTTCGGTTTATTTGCACTTTTTTTTGGTTAATATATATAGTAACTAAATATACCTAAATTCATTTAGTGTATATATATATATATATATATATATATATATATATATATATATATATATATATATATATATATATATATATATATATATATAAACTAAGTTTTTTTTTATTCGGTTTTCGGCTTTGGATCGAAACTCAAAGCCGAAACCGAAAAAAAAAATTAGTATTTTCAAACCGAAACCAAACCGAATTTTTTTAAACCGAACCGTATCTCTTATTCGGTTCGATTTGATTCGGGTTTTGGTCCAAAACCGAATAATGCTCACCCCCTATCCACTTCTTAATGGAGCTTGGGAACATGCTTCCAAGAAGGCTCGACCTGCACCCTCCACGCCGGGGTGCCTTGCCGTTCCCAAGGACTACGACTATATATATATATATATATATATATATATATATATATATATATATATATATATATATATATATATAGCTTCATATCGTGTCTCTATAAATTATATTTACTTCTTGTATTGGTCCCCTATAAATTATTATATCATCCCTAACATGAGCGAGTGGGCAGAACACCATAGGCGAATGAAGCAAGGAGGCTCGTGAGATGGTGAGCCATTGTCACAAATGTTCGGTCTGGTCTGACCGAATTAAAACGATGTCAACCTCCGGAGTAATATCGATACGCACGTCGTATCAATCTCACCAAGCCTAGTATCTACGCGCGAACGATCAACAAACTAATAATTACGCAACTATATATCTTAATAATTTAAGGAACTAATCTGTGCCACAAGCAAAGTGACGTTCCAAACCAGTATCCTAATATCATCATAAATCCCTGCAAATGTGATTTTAAAAAGCTACTTAGCAAAACCAGTAACTACTACGCAGGCAAACTCCAAACCTGAAGAACATATATATCATCCAGTCTCAAATAACCAAATGACATTCAGCAAGACGCCTTTTCCTAACATTCCAGATCGAGACTTTTCCTCAATCACTACACTACAATCAGTTCCAACTGGAAAACACTATTATCAGTAGCAGGCAACACAACTGCAAATCCTGATTCCACTTGAGTTACCTGACATGCATTCCCGCGAACACAATTATAATGACCAATTCACGCAATAAATAATATAATTAACACATAAAGTAGACAATTGAACAGTGCAAAGATAAGGTAATAACAATCTATATATAACTTAGATTAAACGAGTTTCAAGGCAACAGTGCTCTGCAAACAACCACAAGTCACCAACTAAAGTACTCAAAGTTCTGGAGAATAATCACCATGAGAAAAATTGAGGAAGAATTTCCCACTACAGACTCAAATTATTTGAAATTCTTTGAAGGATTCCTGCAAAACTAGGAATCAGAAACCTAGAAAGCTTGATTTTTCATCACCGTCTATATATGGCAACAACACTCTGCTTAAGCTCCACCGGAGCCATACTTCTTTCCAAAGAAGATCACCTGCAGCTTGTCATAGCCGGAAAGAACACCAGCACCAGCAACGGCCCTGAGAATGTTCGCACCAGCACCCTTGAATAGGGACTTGGGCCCCTCGTTCTTCAGAATCTGGTTGAAGGCATCAAGAGAACTCTTGTACTTGACAGCCTCTCCTGAGGTCATCATCATTCTTCTGCGGACAGTGTCGATGGGGTACGATGCAAGACCAGCACCATTGGTAATCACCCAACCAAGGGCAAAGCTAGCAAAGAAACTATCCTGTAGGCCATTAAAACAAAACAAAATGAATGTATTACAAAAAGTTTTAAATTGTAAGCAAAAAAACACATCATCAGATCTGAACTGATAAATATAAATTGTAAAAGTTATGCATATTATATTAATTCATTTGTTACACTCCATACATGTTAATAACACAATACAAGCTTACTATATACGTATTTAAAACAGGGATAGATGATTTAGAACATTACATTTGCACTTATCATGACATAAATCTTGGCTCAAAAGAGAGAGAAGTCGAAAGATATTAGAAATCAGATCTGCAGTGCTATCTTGTTTATTTAAACTAGTATATATGCACGTATTCTTTAATACTTGGGAAGAGAAAACACCTCCTTTTTTTTTTTTCTATACGTAATTACATAACTATTCAGATTAAATGTAATGAACAATTTTAATTAGTAAATATAGATGAGGGCATTTTTGGAATAAAAACTTCGCCACGGTGAAGCTTACTTTTCGCCAAGATTATATAAGCTACTTACATTTATAATATAATATTCAATATGTGTCAGGGAGCCCAAGCTCCAACCAAACCTTGAACAGTATTTTCAGGTCGACGCAGACTAAAAACAGATTGATATTTATAGAAAACAGAGCTACAGCTTATGATGGTCTAAGCCTTCAAAATAAATCTAACCCTACGCAAAATCTAATTCGGCATATGCCAACTGAATAAATATGACCGTGACAAGCTAACTGATTAATCATGTGAACCTAATTGGTAGAGTTACAAAGAATAATATATGCTGCAACAAGATCTAATAAGCACCAAGTGAAATGAAAAATACCTGCATTTTTCCTGTCAAAACTACAGGCTTAATGGAGTCGTACAGTCCAAAGTACAGACCACGGTACACAATGATTCCAACACAAGAGATATTGAAACCACGGTAAAGTCCAGCAATACCATCGGACTTCAAGGTCTTACGGTACACATCAATAAGACCATTGAACTGTCTCTCCCCTCCCTTCTTAGCTGCCTTGGCGTCATTTGCCAAACGGGTACGGGCATAATCCAAAGAGTACACAAAGAGCAGGGAGGATGCACCAGCAGCACCACCTGAAGCAAGGTTGCCAGCGAACCATTTCCAGTATCCATCCCTGTCCTTCTTGAAGTTGAACAACCTCTTGAAGTAATCCTTGAAAGCAAAGTTCAAAGCCTGGTACAAAACAAAAGTTAGACAAATTAATACAGTAGTATTAATGAAAATCAGTAGAAGCATGAACGGCAAAAAAGAGGTCTACTTTAAAATAGTAGAAATGACAAAAGAGCAAAATGTGATGTTCCCTGTAGGTTATGTTTTTAAGTGAAAGCTTATATGGGTAAACATGGCATACAGACAATGAACACCACTAGTACAATTTTAAATATAATTAATCCAGACAACATTTCACAAAGGGGAAAAAACAAAATAAATAAAAGAGGCGAAGTATTATACTTAAAAACCCATCTGATAGAGAAAGAAACAAGATTATGAGCAGCAGTGTTTTTATTGGAACAGTATTGTCGTTGAGAAATAAACTGTAACTGCATAATAAATAATCAATAATAATCATGTCCAAATTTTCAGAATTCAAGACTCCTCCAATTAGAGTAGTATATTAGTACATACAATGAAATTTCAACAGTAAAATCAACAGCATTTTTTATCTATATCTACAGACCTAAAAAGCATCAGGAAAAATTAAACATGTTTCACAACTGGTAGAAAGAAGCACCTGGGTAGGGAAATAACGGATGACATTAGCTGTGTTCCCTCTCCACAAGGAGCCGAACCCTTCTTCCTTGATGGTTCGGCTAAAACAGTCTCCAATTCCCTTGTAGGGTTCAGATAGACGGCCGGACTTGATCATCTCATCTTGGTTCTGAATGAGAAGCTTCACGCGCTCAATGGGAGCTGCAGCAGTTTTGGAAACTGCAGCAGAGACTCCACCCATAAGGAAATCAATCATAAAGTTCTTCTCCGCCGGGGCTTGTGCATAAACTGGTGAAACATTCGACACAATGGAAAGACCAGGGGCTCCGCAAGCCTGCGACAATGGCATCCTTATCCCACCATTCACATAGCTGCTAGTGGTGTACCGCCTCTCGTACAGAGAAGGCCTGTAGATGTTGTAGTTGCTCTGATGGAGGTCTTGGGAAAAGCCAGATCCAAGACGGAACTGTCCAGAAACCTTCTGGTAGACGGTTGGGTGATTAACCTGATCCGCCATGAGTCAGACACAGACTAACAACCTGAAACCAAGCATGACAAGGTTACAAATATAGAAATTGGGATTGCGTACAGATATTTAGTAGATGAAAAAAAAATTCATCCTTCTAAACTAACAACAGGTTCATCTATATATATGATGTGCACTTATGGAATAGGGATCCCTTCTCACTCGAGAAATAACAGTAAGAAATAGATGTAATACAAAAATCGAGAATCCTTTTTTGCCCGGAGGGGAGGTGACCGCGCGTGACCGCACGCGCACGTGTCATCCCCCCCCATTGGCCCCCCTGTTAGCCCCGGGCCCACGCCCGCAAAACCCACCCACTCCTCCAATTCCTTTTTTGCCCGGAGGGGAGGTGACCGCGCGTGACCACACGCGCACGTGTCACCCCCCCCATTGGCCCCCCTGTTAGCCCCGGGCCCACGCCCGCAAAACCCACCCCCTCCTCCAATTGCATGGCGACACGTGGCCAGCGGGCCACCTAGCATTGTCGTACAAAAATATGGGTGATCGAACTACTTAATCGGATCGAGAAGCAACTCGGGTCCCAAATGCTTAGACATCGACTAATAACCAATGAACTGTTGATTTCAATTATGTTCTTTTCGAAAATATGCTTCAGGTAAATAAATAAAAATTATACATAAATAATGATAAATAACAGATATTCATTCCAGATCTTGTTAAACTATAACTTCTAGTAACAAAAGAATATATATGTTATTGAGTAGGTGACCGATGCCAGCATCAACAGCAGGTTTAGGAGAATGGTGGAGGGCTGCGGGCACCTTCTTAAAACCATATATATATACACACACAACTACAATATGATTCGTAGATCAAAGACATCTCAGCAAAATATAGCTTCATATAAAATCAGTAATCTATTTGCAAAACAGTGGGTCCACTGTTCTAAAAATCGGCCTAGGCGACACCTAGGCGGTAGGCGCCTGGTGCCTGCCTATGTGCCCACCTAGGACCCAACCCCCCCCCCCCCCAACAACCCCCGACTGTGCGTGTTTTTGGATTTTATGGACTTTTCTGCAACTTTCAGTATATTTTTGGGGGTTTATATATATATTTTTTTAACTGCGACCACCTAGGCGGGCTAGGTGCCCGGCCGACTAGCGCCTAGTGCTTGTCAATAAAGAAATGCATGTTTGTAAAATATAGATATTGTTTTACCATTATAAGAAATGACAGAATCAATAGATTTTGGGGATCAAAGAAATTTCAGAATAAGACGAAACCATATAAAATAATTATTTTGATTCACAAATTAGCTAACTAAACCTAGAAAATCAAAACAAAACATTATAACTAAACCTAGAAAATCATCAACCATGAATACACAATTATTGGAAAAAAAAAAACTAAAAATAGCACTAATTTACGCTGCAGCAATCTAGACAAAAAGCAAGCAAAAGAGTCTACCGATCGTTTGCTATTTAGATCAAAAACACAATAAATTCCATGATTAATTGATGCAGACAACTTCATATAAGCAACAAAAACAGATCAAGTTACAGCACAGATCTGACGATGAAAATATAAACTTCAATCGATTCATAATTAAAAGCATATAACGAGAGAGAGTTCACACACAGCACAACAACAGATCTATCAATTAAATCTATAAAAAAAAAAATCACAACAGAAATAAACAAGATCGATAGAGCTTACAAACCTAATCGAGACAATTATAATAACTATAATTATAATTATCGAACAATTAACGAAAGACTGATGTAACAATGAGAATCGAGCGATTATTTAAACGAAGTGAAGGAATGGAAGAAATGGAGAGGCTCACCCTTCGGAATCGGGGAGTAGAAGACGAGGAAAATGGCTACTGCGCTCGTCTCCGCCACTCCTTTCTTTTTATACGAAGGAGAGAGGAGATTCTAGGGTTTTCTTTCTCTGCCCACGTCAGCTACGGACCGTCTGATTTCAATCGGACGGTGGGTGATTATGGATCGTCCCTTATGGCAGTTATTTGTTGATTAGCCAATATATTTTCTTGGGTTATTTAGTTTTAGGATCTTTTATATATGGTTCCTTATAAAGGCACTTCATTTTTTTATCAGGGCTAGCCCATTTTAAACTTTGTATTATTTACAAGTTTGTCATTCAAGAAATTGATCAGGGCTATCCCACTCTTTGGTATAAGTCACTAGTGCAAACAAGGACTGCCCAAATTTCTGGCAGCCCTACATACAGTAAGGACTGCCAGAAAAATGGGCAGCCCTTTGTTTCACATGCTGTGACTTAGGATTGCCCAGTTTTCTGGCAGTCCATTCAGTTTGTAGGACTGCCAGAAAATTAGGCAGTCCTTGTTTGCACTAGTGACTTATACCAAAGAGTGGGATAGCCCTAATCAATTTCTTCAATGGCAAACTTGTAAATAATACAAAGTTTAAAATGGGCTAGTCCTGATCAAAAAGTGAAGTGCCTTTATAACTAACATTTATATATATATATATATATATATATATATATATATATATATATATATATATATATATATATATATATATATATACTACATGCACGTGTTTTGCACGTATTTTAATTATAATATCATAAGGTCAGTTGTCGTCTTTTTGTATGATTATTCATGTGCGTGTGTTTTCTTTTACAACGCCAAGAGATTCAAAGTACAAATTTTGTTATTTTTTTAAATTTTCTATTAAGAATAATAATCTTTGGATAATAGTAAGGATAGATAATTTTTACCATTGTAACATGAAAAATTGTATGGAAAAAAGAAAACTTGCATGCAAACTTTATTACTTTAACTTTTCAACATAAATGACATGCAAGTTGACATAATAACATCATGTTTATAAAATACTTAAGGATATTTTAGGAATTCAAAAGTTTCACCACCAAGTTTTCTTATTATATAGTAGAATATACATATATATATATATATATATATATATATATATATATATATATATATATATATATATATATATATATATATATATATATTAGGGTTTGGGTCTCAAAATTGACACATGTTAGAATTTGGATTTCGAAATCACTTTTCACTAGCCTACGTGAACTGTGATTTCAAGACCAAAACTTTAAGTCAATTTCAAGACCCAAACCCTAATATCCATGTATATGTGAGACCCTAAAACGAAATATCCCTATTTTCTTTTCGGCCTCGTTTGGTTCACGGAAAGAAATGGAAAGGAAATCAATTACGGGACATTTTCTTTACTTTGAGAAATTATAATTTGCATTGATTTTCCTTTCCGATGTTTGAAAATGCCAATGAATCTAGAAAGAAAAGTTAATACTTCAAGGTGGGAAAGTAGGGGTGCAACTCGGGTGAGTTGGGTCGGACTTGAGGTCAACCTGATGAAACATAAGCCTAGCCCGAGCCCAAGTCCGACCCGGCCTCGGGTTCAACATATGATGTCCAAGACCAAGTCCGGAGGATCGGATTGGACTCAGATTGAATCGGGTTCATCGGGTTTATCAGACTCTAATATAATATTTGAAATAATTTTAAACAAAAGTAATATTAAACACATAATCAAATAGCAATTAAGTGTTAATTATTACAAAATACAAACTAAAAAATAATTTAGGATAAGAAGTTGAAGAGTTTTGGTGAATTTTTTTTACTATTTAAATTTTTTATTTAAGAAGTAAGTATATATATATATATATATATATATATATATATATATATATATATATATATATATATATATATATATATATATATATATATATATATATATATATCAAATGACCTCTAGTCTAGTGGTTAAGAGAGATGCATGCGGTCCGAGTGGTCAGGAGATCGATTCTCGGTGGGAGCGTTCGCCACAATTACCTTCTTTCAAAAAAAAAATTATATATATATATATATATATATATATATATATATATATATATATATATAAAAGTCAGGTTTCGAGTTCTTCAAATAATCTGACACATGAACCCAAGCCCAACCTATTTTCTGATCGGGTTCAAATATTTTAACCCAAGCCCGTATCCGAAGCCGAGTATATTCAACCCTAACCCAACCCATTAACGGGTTTATCCGATCGGACTCGGTTTAGCCCACCCGAGTTGCACCCCTATGGGAAAGTGATTCCTTGCTTGGATTGATGGAATCACTTTCCCCCAAAAATTTATTCCATGAGAAATCATTTTCCTTTCCTCCTCAATTATTTTGGCACCCAAACATAGGAAAAATAATTTTTTCCAATATCATGATTCCGCAAATCAAACCAGGCCTTAGAGATACATAGGCTAACGCTAACATTGTGTTTGGAAACTTTTGTAAAAATAAGGGAAAGGAAAAGTTTCAAAATATTTTTTTGTGGAGAGAGAGATAATTATTATTTAGTTCTTGTATTCTTAAATTATAATCTATTATTAACTTTTTGAGAGGTAGTGGGATAAATTCTTCCAAATTCCTCTCATCTCTTTCTATTATCTTCAACTTTTGCGAGATAAAAAAAAATTAGTGGAACCCACTTACTTTTTTTTCCTAAAATTTCTCTTCCCCTTCCCAAAGACTCACTTTTAATTTTACTCTCATTTTTCCTCAACGTTTTTCCTTCTAAGGGGGTTGGCATATATTAGGGACATTATTCTTGATTTTTGAAGGACACCACATTATTTGTTCAAAACTTTTCACACACACACTCCAGCACCCCTGCTATCGTGGGGCCCAAGTCCAACCAATGGGGGAACACGTGACACCGCGATTTAAACCGCGATCCCCCCTCGATCTGTGTATACACATTATTAGTTTTTAGGGACAACATCAGAACTCAAATCCAAACTTTTATTTCTTTACTGTGGTTAGAACTGTCGAAACTTTGACAATCTTAAGATATATGATTTTGGCAATCTACAATCTTAAGATATATGATTTTGGCAATCTACAATCGTTAAAGTGAACGAGGGAAAAACCCCTCAAAGGGACAATTTGAAGGAAAGAAAAGGAAGCCTTCAATAATGTCGGAGCGCAGAGCACGGTAATCACACATACAAGTGAAATACCCCTAAATATAATAGAGCCGACGACAACTTCAGATCACTTCGATCGCGTACCGTCCAAACACGTTCGAAGAAGAAGAGCTCCTACACCTCCTACTTCAACTTCTTCCTATAAAAACGAACAAGTATCCATCCACCAAAGAACATCGAATGATGGATTCGAACATTCTAACAAGACTCGTCCTAGTGGTTGATATCTCCTACAATCCTTTGAGGACCTTATTGCCTATAAAATGTGGAACGAAAAGGCAAGTATATTATGTTATGCTTTTCCATTTAAAAATATAATTTATTAGTTTTAATTTCTTTTCATGTATCTATTTTTTAAGGAGACCGGGTGGATAATTAGAGTCGTCAACCATAGAAAGATGTGTCATATCGACAACTTAGACGAAATCATCAAGGATAAAATTGTACCCATCGGTATGCACTATCTAACAAAGTACTTATATCGCTTGATCGAGATGCAGTCAAACCGGTCAAAAAAAAACATTAAAATGACGACAACAAAAAAAACACATGGGTTTGCAAAAAAGTCCAACATTATGCTTAATGATCACTGCCAACCCATATTGAATAGTCTTGACAATCATACTAGTTATGAAATAGAACAGTAAGCAGTTAGCCTTCTATTTCATGGGAGGCAAAAGTCTTGAGAACAATAGACATATAATGAAATATAAAGCCTCCTACAGAAGAAACATCTGACAGAAGATCCTGTGATTTTCGATCATTTGGGCGACGAAGTCCCGTATCCAATATGCTATGGTGATAGTTGTTTTCATATTTCCGACGAACGTGGTACAACTTCTGAAAGTAGGATTGAGAAAGACCTGCTCGGGTGATCGTACATATCATGCATTTTGTCGACAATAATCACAAGCTCATATCCTTTGGCAAGCTGATCTCTAGAAAGTACAAGCTGAAAGCAGCAGTGAAACTTGTAAAGATTTATAACCAATATTGGAACAGTATAACAGTAATATTAAAGGGGCCAAAATACAGAGTAGGAATATAATTTGTGCACTATATATGGAACTATAAATGCACAAATCATACGGCAAGGACTGGCCAGTGGCCATCAGGACTAAGCACAAAAGTGCAAACCCATAGAGGCATGACTAATGAAACAAATTCATCCACAGCTTTGCTTTGCTATGCCTACAACCAAATGCTTACAATCCCCTTACAACCGCCACGTGTCGGGGGAGGAAGTGGTGGGGTCGGCTGGAGCCCATGTAGCAGGGGGTGAGAGAGGAGATGGACCCGGTGGGACCCATGTGTAAGGAGTGGGAGAGAGGTTGCAAGTATTTGGTCATTTTCCATTCATCAAAGGCATGCATCAACAGTGCAGTAGGAAACTTCTAGTATTGCTTCTTTACTTTCTTCCAAGATATTGAATTCATTGTTATAGATGTAATAAAAGAACTCCTTATTCATTGGGACAAACCTTGCAGACATGAAAGCCATTCCAAAGAAGACTGCTTTGACAGCTTGTTTCTGACCAGCATAGTCAAATGCCAGAGGTAGCATTTCATGCAAAGTTAGAAAAGCCATAACACCACCAACTACATAAAAGAAATATATGTTAGGAAGAAAAGAAATTTTAAATTATGACTAATGTCAGCATATAGCAAGAACCTGCTCCAAGTAAGCCTTCAAGAATTTCAGGGCTTAAACTGCTTGGAAAGAGGTAAGCTGCAATTGACAAAATATGTTAATAAATCTTTTGTAAGTTTACAAGTGGAATCATTAAGCATAAAAGCCAACCAATTTGTTTTTTCTAAAAAAAACCATCACAAAATCTGTCCTAGTTTAGAGTGAGCCAGGATTGTCCAAGTCTTGAGTAACTGCATCCATAAATTACAAGTTAATCTATAAGAACCAAGTATCAGATTTGGACTAGGACAATAGAGAAACATTTTCTAGTTTAAGGATGAATAACACAGATGAAGTAGGATAATGGAAGAAAACTTAGGTATAGTGATGTATTCGAGACACAACAACCTCGTCATCATCCAAGCCTTCTCCTATCGAAATGGTGTCGGATATGGAGCATAAGAAAGTTCCATACATATTTGACTTACGACCGGCTGCTGACCTGACATCAAGACCTCTGACGCCAACCCTCTATGTTGGTGCCAAATTCCTAACTAAATTAGCTATGAGCGTACGAGGGTCATACCATAAAACCTATGTGGTTAGTTGACATGTAGGTAGACCTATCTTTTGGGTTTAAGCTTATGCAACTAAAGAGTTGATACTGATATGTCCTAGTAGCCAATTAGAAAGTTGTTTCAATTGTATCACTTGGTGTTACGAACATTTTGGTTATTAATATAATGGCATTTTATTTATCATATTGTGTTCTTATTTAAGTGTTTAATATATGATATTCTCAAAGGCAAAGACAATGGATTTCGTATTTTGTCATAAAAATGATATGGATGAGATATAGATGGGTGTTTAGTTAATTGAACGAGTTAAACACTTAAATGAGAATATCCAGTTTCACCAGTATGGGTGTTTAGTTAATTGAACGAGTTCATGGGTGTTTAGTTAATTGAACTCATTAAACACTTAAATGAGAATATCCAGTTTCACCAGTATGGGTGTTTAGTTAATTGAACGAGTTCATGGGTGTTTAGTTAATTGAACGCGTTCATTGGACACGACACAAAGGAATATCTAATGTATCAAGTATGATAATGTCAATAGCAGTGTTCCAAATGGCAGTCGAGGTGGCGCCTAGGCGCTAGATGGCCGCCTTCGGCACCGCTTTTGTCGTAGATAGTGGAGTAGGCAGTCAGTGGAGGTTCTGACAGTGTAGCCGGAGGTGAGGCAGCGTATGCCCGCCTACGCGAAGCAATATTTGACTAGATTTAACAAAACAATTTAACAAGCATTATGGACCTATGCTTCAATTTTACAAGACTGAAACTTCATAAATCTTCGTTCTAGAACTTAGTCATGCATGAAACATCCTTAAAATATGCCATATTATGCAAAAACAAAAAAAATAGCGGTAAAATAGTAAAATATCTAGAATGTATCAAGCGTCTAGACGGTATGCAGAATCCCTCTAGCGCTCACCCACATACCGCAGTTTAGAACCTTAGTCAATAGAGATGTTCATGTCAATGATGCAAGTGGTCTTCGAACTTGAGATCATTACGGTACCTTATAGGTGTGCATCTACATTTTGGCTATATATCTTTAGTAAACCCAAAGATTACGGCGGCCATAGATTGGGTGTGGTGGTATTTGACCAATAAGGAATCGGTCACTCCTAACATTGATGAGTAGAATAACGTCCTGTGTGGTCCGATGTGTTACACGCAAAAAATTCTTGTACGGTGATGTGTGAGTAGTAGACTCCTACTTGGCTGGCACACACGAGTTATACAGACGTGATTGAAACACAGTTACTATGACGAATACGATTTGACATATTATGTGTCGTAAGACAAGTCGGAACATAGTATGACAGAAAGATTTTATTGTACGGTAGCTAAACATCAAAAGGTTTTTGAGTAAATACCTCTCACATCCTAACACCAAATGGGGGCCTAACACACGACTAGATGTCAATCTTGGCCAACACAAAGTATACGAATGACAAAAGTTTCTGAAATTTTGTACAAAATTTCGGGCAGAATTCCAACCAAAATTCGGTATTGTTTCTCCAACAAAAGCGGGATAGTTTCATCTGTGCAAAAATCGTAGTGTTGAGCTTAATGGGTCAAACACATAAGAGTTGGTCGATCACAAGAGCATTATTTTAAGGTTCGTGTTGGGTCCAATAGTGATTGGTCCATACCCGATTGACCCAAGTCAAATATATCGATTCATGTTGCACGTGAGTTCAGTTAGATGTTGACTTGGTCAACTCCTAATGCAAATCTAATTAGAATTAGATAAGTATCTATAGTGTTCTAGAAGATTCTAGGAGAATCTATGGGTATGTGTATAGAATAAGGATTCTAATTGTATCCTAATTAGGAGACTTAGCAACTTCCTAAGTTCACCCTTTGTTAAAGCCTATATATAGAGGACAATGGTCGTTGAAATCATAAAAAATTCTCTTGCAAATTCATGCAAGCCTAACAAGAGAAACCCTAAAACCCTCTCCCTTTTCTATACTTCTCTTCCCTATTCCCGGTCAGTCCGCCCCCAACCAGAATTCCGATCAACTGCGACTAGCACAAAATACAACAGTAGTGAGTACAAGTTTGGTGCCGTTTCGAGGAGGACTACAAGGTGATCATTGGGTTACTAATTTACATATTCAGGAAGGTGTTCGTGATTTGGATCGCTCGGTGGTCATCTTACTCGTGTGGATACTATTAGAGATCGGAAAATTGTGTGATTAAAACATCAGTAAAGGTATACCGACAAGCCCTAGAATCTAAAGTAGTTAAAAAAATCAATTAGATTAATCTTAATTGCAACGTGTATGTTATTTGTTTGCTGAACATAACATGTGTAAAATACGTCCTTAGTTATCATATCATGATCGTGTCAATCTATGAGTTAAAGGATATGTGTCGAGTCCAATATCGACCGTATCTCATGAAATGATCAAGGTGATAAAGACTCGTGGATAGATTAGATCTATCACAAAACCTAGATCGAACCTTAGATCGTTCAAAAGAAACTACGCCAACATGCGTGCGAAGAGTTCGCATATGACAAATCTGCGCAATGGATGCATGGTACAAACACGAAAGATCATAGGTAACCTAGCATTGACTATGGGAAAAAAAATTAAATATCATTTCTGCCCCGATATATGTCTCTCCCATGCAAGAGCACCCTCCAAGTTCCCCTAAATATAAAGAGTCTAGACGAAGAGAGAAGATGATACAATATGTTAAAGGAATTGCATTCATCTCTACGACACATTACACCAAAAGGTATCTGAGGCACAACAAATAAGTAAATAACGAAGTCCAATTAAGTAAAAATTTGGGAGCATAAACATAAGAAGAAACATCAAAGTATACATTTAAAACTATAGGTGCAAGATTCAGATTATTTAACATCAATATGATAATGTTATGAATCCCACCCGAATACGCATTTCATGATATAAAGATGTTGGAATACTGTACTGCATACAGAAATATCTAGCTGTGACTTCTTGCAGTTTCCTCCTTGTTCCCTTCCTATCGGTTTACCTATGGACATACTGCATCCTCAATGATTCCGATTGTTAATTTACTTTGCTGGAGTTACAAATTTAGAAAAGGAAAGACAAATGGAAGGATTACACAAATTAGACATATTATACTAGTTATAAAAAGAGAGAAAAAAAGAGAAAACTGATCACTCATAGTCACAACTTGGACATGAAGGAAGGTGTTACACATATATCAAGACCGAAAGAAAGGAGAACCTTAACACAGACGGTTTCTCATTTTAACATAGGACCAAACTACATTTTCGCACTGAAGAAGATTTAATTGGCTAAATCAAGGAGAACCTAATTGTAGTAACACAGACGATTTCTCATTTTAACATAGGACCAAACCTATTTGTGATTTACTACTAGTCTAATCGTACAATGTATCAGATACAATACTTCCTCGATACTCTCATCGCATAAGGCTTTCACGTGTATAGGTTACATAGGGACGAAATGTAATTGAGATATTACGCAGTATCATTTCTTTTGAAGTAGGTACTTTTTATTACTATTTGGAACCTAGTTACTATCAAAAACCTGCATAAATACAGATATTATTAAGATCTAATATAAAGAATATGTATATAAATATGTATTCATGTGTATACATTATTGTATCCATGATGTACCCACAACACATACAGTTAAGGACATGATACGGGTATGGGACATGGGCTTTTTCAAATATGTATGGTGTAATCACCTATGTTGCACATACAGGCACGGATATGAGTACAGACACAATACGGATATGGGCAACATAGTATTCCGAGTCCATATCATGTCTGTATCCTAATCCATGCCCGTGTGTATGCAACCTAGCTTTAAATATATACTCTTACTTGATGTCATGCTCAGAATCTACTGCAGAGGTTAAATGACAAATTACACAGTTAAGGCGTCATATCAGCTAATCACAAAAAGGATCCTGCATTACACAGGTAAGACATCATATCAGCTAAACATATATCACACGAAGGATCCTGCATTAGCAACTTTTAGGTAATCTGACGTCATACAGTGCATCTGCAAATGTGAACAGAAAACAAGGCTCAATTGATGAATCCTGCAAATGCCTGTTGGAAACAGATTCCTTAGGAGTATATGCTAATCATAAAATCCACTATATCGTGTCTCTATAATTAGTCAGCCGTGCAATACAAAGATGTATCATCATGAACATCCAAGCCTTCTCCCACGGGAACGGGGTGGGCTATGGAGCAAAAGAAAGCTGAATAAGAGAATGGCGAAGCTTTATGACCGGCTGTCAACAGAACATCACACCTTTATGTTTGTGCAAAATTCCGAGTCAAGCTTGCTCTGTTGATATGAGCAAAGAGAGGGTCATGCCATAAACCTGGATGAATAGTTGGCAGGTAGCAGACCAACCATTTGGCTGTACAATTTAAGCTCATGCAATCAGGGAGCATCTTGAAAGTTCCCCTAGAATATTAAGTGCATAAACAAAGAGGTAAGATGACACAATTTGTTGTAGGGGAATTCCATTTATCTCCCAGACACATTGAACAAATAGAAAAGGAATGGCATTCCAGAAAGAGGGATCTCCCCTGCTATACTATTTATATGCATCCAGAAAACCAAAGAGAAAAGGAACTTTACTAACAGAATATCACATGTTGAAGACTTCAATATGATTCGTTCTTGTTCCATATATTCAAGCCTAGTCAACATTATGATTGATATGCATACAGTAAATTAGTAAGCTAAAACAAACTGTGTATGCAGGTTTTGAACTACCCAAGATATTGTTCTCACTATGCTGGAGACGTGTCCTTGTAAGTATCAGATCCGTGCTTGCTTACATGCATATAGCTATTGCAACGTATTGGGTGCAAAAGAATATTGAACGCCAGCTATTAGTTTCCTTCACAAATCAAATGTAGTTACTTGCTACCAGGATAATAATTACACTATATAAGCAAAAAGAAATAACCCAATTATGAAAGAATCCTTTAAGGCATATATTATTTTTCCATCACCACTATGAATGCATCATCTGTCAATTCAGATTACACAATTACAATCAAATTTTGTTAGGATTTTTTCCTCCTCCTCCTGACATCGTTACTCTAACAGCATTAAGCATCATCAAACTGTGGGTGCCCATGTCTGCAAGTTTCTAATTGTCTATAACTGGTTCAGTTTAGGCATTTTACATCGCTCTCATAACGATCCCCAATTTGACCAAAGGTTTTCCGTAGCCATAAGCATTCTTAACTCTGGAATCCCTACTTATGGATATAGAGCCATTTAGTAACCAGCTTATAGTCCCACTTGTGCAACAAAAACCAAATATCTGTAACCATCTCAAATTGTTTCCCAGTTCTCAACTACATGCGAAGAAGGTGATACCAAGACGAGATAATCATCGACTTCACGTATCAGCTGGGTCACAACAAGGATTTTTTTTATGTAGTAGAATTCATGCAGTATCCATTCAACTTTTAGTGGGTCGTAAACCAAATGAGACTACTGTTGTTTTCTCAGTGAGATGTCATTATGATGATGAGAACTCAATAAAGAATATAAAAAAATGTAGTTTAACACATTATTAGGTAAAAAGAGGGTAAAAGAAGGTTCAGTACTAGCAATGGGAACCAATGCAAATCAGAATTAGCAGTGCACATAAAAATCTTACATACCTACAATAACTACACCTAGTGGCTCAGCAAATCCAGAAAGTGAAGCCAATTTGAATGCCTGCCATTTGCTGTATCATGCAGATATGTATCAGAAGTGAACAGTGCCTTAGATAACTTCTCCAGAAGATTGATAATGATTCCTATGGTTATTCTCAACCTAATGTGATGTGCATAAGTTGTAAAACAAAATAAAGAACCATAACTTGTATAAATGGCTATTGGGGGAAATGGCAGTTACAAGCTGGGAGATGTTAAGTAGTCGGTAGCATGTTCTTTTAGCCAATAGCCATAAAAGATTTTGATATCTTAATACGCAAAATGGGAATAGCATCAAGAACCATACCTTTGAGTGGCAAAATATACAGGAAGCGCTACAGCAACACCCTGCACAAACATTACCTAATTAATTGTGAAATATATATATCCATGTTCACCCCTCAATTGAATTGTCAAAACAATGGACATGGGATCTATGAGATCCCAAAGTAATATTTTCTCACCAAAGAAATAGGACTTTTTTAAGAATTAAACAGTGAGCATGTTTAAATTGATGGACATAGATAGAGCTTTGCTCAAATAACAACTAGAGTAGAAAAACTGAAAAATTGTAAGTGGTTATATCTACTTTGTAAACAAGTAGATCACCTTTCAAATTTGAAGTTTGTCACGCAGAGTTTTAAGACAAAGATTGCAACTGACAACTGTGAACAAATTGCTATGTCTAATGATTCTATATTCCATAAAATATTTTCACACAAGTTTGTTCTATGTGGATCACAGGATATCCTCGAAATTGAAAGGGTCGGTTATTAAACAACTATAAGACCAGTCATTCTCTATAGATCAAAGTGTTGGGCAACTAAAAAATAATATATCCCAAAAATGAGCTTCGCTAAAAATAAGAATGCTTAGATGGATGAGAATACATTGACAGATAGGATATAAATGAGCGTGTGTATGAAAAAATTAGAGGTGGCACCACTTAAGGATGACATGTGCAACTAGACCAATAGATGCACCGCTTAGAAGGAGCTATCCAAAATTAGTTAAAGGAGCTTACCAGACTACAGGTGTACTTAAACGTGCTTCGATTGAGATCAAAAAGATCCTTGTTACCTCCCAATAAGTTTTGCTCTCGTCTAAACTTTTTGCTTTCTATGTACGCAAGTCCTACCAACTTTAACTCATTATCAACAGCTGCAAATACACATCGATATTCCTCGAATTTTCAGGATTGAGGATGATCAATGTCACGAACATATAAGGACACTTCGTGCATATCCATGGAGATAGATTTTACAACGTGATAATTACTGGCTAGCAAGAGTATTGAGAGCCCAACTGTACAAATAGGGTGAAACCAACATTTGAGCTATAAGTAAGAGTATTGAGATTTTACAACATTTGAACTTATTATGATGCAGTATTGAAAAAATTACGGTTATATGACTTGCATAAGTAAGTCCCTTCGGTCCCCAAAATTATATACCGGTCGGTTAACTGACCAATGTACAGCCCTACATTATACTTAACAGCACATCTGGAAACAGAAAGTGCAAATCATATAAATTTGAACAATTACCTCTGGAATGTTGTGCAATGCGATAGCCAGAGCTAAATTAAGGCCAACACGCAGTCCCTGTATATTTTGCAGCCAAGATTGAGCAGCATCAAGACGTCAAAAATAAACAATATCTAACACTTGATAAAGTTATAACAATAAATTATGACCTTTATCAGCAAAAACTAAGTCGTGTACGAATTAAGAACATAGTTTTATTGTTGTTGTAACAGTACCTACTGAGCTAGAATGAAAGATCATTATATAACAAATTAGCCATTATGTTGCGTCGACGAATGCATGGAAAGCCTAAAATTTCATGGCTAACCAGTCATACCCCCAACTATACAATTAGCACGTTGTTACTATCATCAGCATGATGGTATTTCTATCAGAGAAATTGTAAGATAAAGAAACAATGAAGTACATATCTAACTGTATGTAAACCCACATAGAAGTTCAACAACATTAGATTGTTGGGCATCACCCGCTGAATACAATTATTTCTGAAAGAAAGAGAAAATACAAAATCTATAATGGCACCTAGTAGCAGAAGTAACAACAAATGAAAAATGATGATATCACAGCTTACATTTCGCAATGGATAAATATAGAAGGATTAAGCTTACGAAATAAAACGCTGTCATAAGTATGAACCATAATATATGTATCAACAAGTAAACATAATCTAAGTAAAGGGTAAGTAATTAGAGAATATAAGACAATATAAGTGGTCAGATGATATTTGCTAAAGCATTGAACGACAGCAATGTTCTGAAAGGCTAAATAAAGAAACAATGCATGTAGGGAACAGTATTATGGAGAAGTAAAATCTGTTGTCTTGTCAATTCAGCATTCATTGCATTCACAGAAGAAGAAAAAAAGTTGAAAGTTTGATAGGCATTGCAAAAAGGTTATCAGCAACCAGTTAAAGGAAATAAAGACACAAGATCAAGAACATGTAACCAAGATGATCTGAAAATTTGCAGCGAATGCTATCAAATCAAGATACATAGCAGCATTTTTCTATTAAATTGTATCATGTACCATAGGATACATTAAATCATATACTTATACCGGAAAACGACATACATCCACAAATTGCATATAGTAAAATCAAAGCATTGAAAATATTCAAATGTCTAATACATAAGCATATATATGTAAGTATATATAAATACAACAAGAAGATAGCCTTTATCCTAAATTATTGGGTGGGCTGTTTAAATCCTTTTATTCCATTCATCTCTGTAAAAAGCATGCATGGACGTATTTTATTCCATTCATCTCTGTTTGTGTCCTTTGTAGCACTAACAGAAATCATATCCTCTTTAAAATTCAATCCATGTACGTTTAGGCCTACCTCTAGTACTAGCGGCTCCTTTAACAACTATTTTTGCTACTTATAAGAGTATCCTTATTGAAAAATTATTCGTTTATTAAGTCTATTTTTTTTATTAAGTCTATTTTTTTCCACTTACGAACTTATATTTGATACACATCTGACTCCACAGACGTGGATGGCTACCACGTGTACGATTAAGAACCAATCTTGCATGACAAGTAATTACATATACGTGGCAGCTCTCGTAATTGTTGGAGGAGTTTTTTGACTTCACCAACGATGTACAAAATAAAAATCCCACAATTAATAACAACAAATTGTATTTTCTTGACAACTCAATTTTCAAAGAAAAAATAAGAAACAAGGTTAAATTCAAAAAAAATCTAATACCCACTTATAATTTCTATATACTACGGTCAACCAAAATTCTCAACAGTGTCATCACCAAAATGGACTTGGATCAAAGGAATACAAACAAAGCCTTCAAATAGGAATTACATGCATTATACAAAGTCGGTTGCCGAAGAGTCTACATGGTGGAGGATGGAGGAAGGAGCGAGTTTCACTTGCAACGATGCTTTTTTGGGTTCAACTAGAGGATATTAAGGGAGAAGCTGATTGAGATTAAGAGAAGAGAGGACTGGACTGCGGGGAATAGAAAGATATCTCAATTGCCAAGCTGAGCACGTGGCAGACTTCACTTGGAATTTTTCCTCTATCCACTACCTATCTTTATTCTAAAGACATTGGCTGTCCACCAGCAATAAGTGGGCTTTGTTCTTGGAGTGAAATTGGGTTGGGACTGATAACAGGGAGCAAATGTTGGCTTGGCTTACATATCTATCTTTCCAGAAGTAAGCTGGAGCAGATGGACCTGCTCGGCCCAGTGTTCATCTGCCCCTGTTGATACAAGACACATATTGTGTCACAGTGTATTGTGGTACAAAAACTGTTAAGATTATAGTGTTGTACCACAACATCTACAACCTACAATAACGTCAATTGTATGATTGTATTGTGGTACCAACAACAATTATGTGATACATCAAACTATGGCGTGATACTAAAATATGTGACATGATATTGTAAACTGTGATGTGGTACTAGAAATTTGTAATGTGGTACTAGAAATTGTTATGTGGTACTCTAAACTATGATGTGATATTGAATCGTGTCATATGCGTAGACGTGTATAACATAGATTTTAAATTTAATAGTATTTTACATAATAAACATAACAATAACAACCATATTACCGAGTGGTTGATGCTCCTGAGATAGGGAAAAGAGGAGAGGGAAGGTTATGGGTTCGAATCCCAGTGGCTCTTATTTTAAAAATACTTATATTTTTGAGAAAAATATAAAAAAGAGGTCAAGAAACATTGGCTCAAGTGGTCAAGTCTTGGAGACATAAGAATCCGGAAATCCGAGTTGATGGTTCAAATCCCGTGTGTGTGTTATGCACTTAATTAAAAAGGGAGGAGGAACTCGAATATTCAGGTAGCGGATAATTGAGAATTGGGCCTGCAGGAGTCGTCTACCCAACACAAGGATCGTGGTGCAATCAGAGTGGAGCGTTCTAAGAAGATCGGCTAGAGTGGTGGATCAAGAAAGGAAGCAACAGACGCAAATTGAGGATCAACGTGCATAGAAATAGATCTAGATAGAGTCCTGAGAGATTTATGTAATAAGGACCCGAGCTTAGGTCGGACACTAGTGTAGACTTACCCCTTCAAATATATACATATATATATCCCCTTCAAATATATATATATATATATATATATATATATATATATATATATATATATATGAAAAACGGGATATGAGCCATTGGCTCATACTCTTATATGAGCCACCACACGTGGCTTCTATGTGGACCAATAAAAATATAGTAACCTGGAAGAAGAAGTTTAAATAGATAGAAATAAAAGATCTTATAAAAGATTTGATAAATAATAACTTACCATATCTTTGCCTAGGAGCAACTTGCCAAATATGTTTGCCTAGAAATTTAAATAGATAGAAATATGTTTGCCTAGGAATTTAAATAGATAGAAATATATTTACCTAGCCAAATAAAATTTTAAAATTAACATTAATATTAATATTAATATTAAAAATAAAATTAACGTTAAAATTAACAAGTAATATTAATATTAAAATTAAAATTAACTTTAAAGGTTAAAATTAAAATTAACATAAACATTTAAATTAAAAGTAAATTAAAATTAAAATTAATACTAATATTAAAATTAACATTAAAGTTTAAAGGTTAAATTAACATTAACATTAAATATTAACATTAATATTAACATTAATATTAACATTTAATATTAATGTTAATATTAATATAATTAACATTCACATTATAATTAACATTAATATTAATATAATTATCATTCACATTATTAATATTAATATAATTAACATTCGCATTCGCATTCACATTATTAACATTTAATTTAATATTAATATTAGTATTAATATTATTTATTAAATCTTTTATGGGATCTTTTATTTCTAGGCAAACATATTTGACAAGTTTTTCGTAGGCAAAAATATGGTAAGTTATTATTTATTAAATCTTTTATGAGATCTTTTATTTCTATTTATTTAAATTTTCTCTTCGAAGTCAATATATTTTTATTGATCCACATAGAAGCCACATAGATAGCTCATATAAGAGTATGAGCCTATGGCTCATATCCCGTTCTCCCATATATATATATATATATATATATATATATTGCAAAGGCAATTGTACTGATAGTAATAAAAAATGGTACAGTAACTGAGAACATGCTCATTATCATCTCTAATTTACATTCCAATTCTTATGTAACTCCCTATTGACTTAGCTCAGCTTAGCAGCCTTATGAACATTCTTACATCGCCCTGAATTCTCTTTATCAACCTAATTTTGTGCATCTTCTCACTCTGAAATTGTCTATTATTTCTGTCTCGATATCTTCCAAACAACTACAGACAACACGGTCCTTGCCAGATGGTAACTAATATCTTTTTGGATGTCAGTCACTCCATCTAGTAGAGTACAGTTGCTTTTGTTTGGAAGCTTGAGCTTTATTCTGCAAACTTGCCAGATATAAGCTGAATACTCACAAGAGCATAGTAGGTGATCATAGATTCATCCTCTCTAGTACATAGCAAACAGGTAGGACTTATGAGCATACCATGTTGAACAATTCTCACCTAGTTAACAATCTACCTTGTATTGCTTTGTACAAGCAGTAACTCAATCTTCTTCTTACAATCACCTTTGAACCAAACCTCCTTGTGCCATGAAACTTCAGAAGATTGTGACCTGCTGATGTTGTATATGCTGATTTGAAGGAGAACTTACATGTGGCTGTCGCAGTCCAGGTCCAGTTGTCTCTCTTGGTTTCAGATACGGGATACTACTAATCTGGTCCCCCAAAGTAGCAGTAGCTTGCAACTGTTCTGGGTTCCACCTGTTATTGTTGATAATGTAACTAACCTGTACATCTCCTCCCAGTATGTGGTAACTTTCCCATCCAAGCCTCTCTATGATCCTCCCTCCTGGTATATTACCATTTGCTACTACTCTGTGTCTCCCAGTGGAAGTGGCCTAACTTTCATTATTGCTTTGAATGAAGATGTGGCATTATTATCCACTGGTAGCTCCCAATCCCTACCTTTGATGTATCTATTCTTCATCCAGGAAGACCACAGATTGTTAGTAAACAGCAAGTTAAAAAATAGCTTGAGCATATGTGCATTTTTGATGTTCCTGCTTTTTGCTGCATGCCCCTATAAGCCTTTGGTAATCCTCATAAGTTTCTGAAAGGATAAGGGGATCCCAAGGTACTCGACAGGAAGTATTCCTTCCTCCAGCTTCAATATGTCATTAAAAGAGTTCTTGTTTCTGCAATATTTGTTAAAATAAACTCTACTTTTCTCTACATTCACTTGCAGTACAGTATATTGTCCAAAAGTTGAGAGCACCTCTAATCCTTGCAACTAGTTGATGGTTTCAAGAATAGAAGCAAGTCATCTGCATATACTAAGTGAGATACTGAAGGGTGCATATTAGGAACAGTGTAGTGATAGCCTTCTTTGCTTCTGCAATCTCAAGTAAGTTGCTAAGGTACTCCATGATAATGGTAAATAGATAAGGGGATATAAGCGGTCACCTTGTTTGAGGCCACTGTTTTGCTGTTGAAAAAACCATTTTGTTCTCCATCAACTAACACTGAGAACTAGGGTGAGGCAATACATTCTCTTACCAATGCTATCCATTTCTCATTGAATTGCATACTCCTGAGGATGTGACTCAGAAAATCTATGTTAACTGTGTCATAAGCCTTCTGAAAGTTTATCTTGATGCAGCACTTGTTGCCGCCTTTCTTGTTGAAATTCATGATGAGTTCATGAGCTAGTAAGCAGTTCTCAGCTATGAGCCTTCCTTTATAAATGCACTTTGATTGAAGGATACGAGTCCTTGCATGGTAGAGTCCATTCTCTGACACAAGAGTTTGGTGATAATCTTGTATATCAAATTATAACAGATGGGTCTGAAATATTGCATTGTGACTGTTCCTTTCTTGGGGAATTAGGGTTACAAAAGTATTCTTGATCTCCTTTTGCAGCTTGCCATGAACAAAGAAGTCATCAACGCCCAGCCATACTTCCAATTTATAATCTGCCAATGCTTCTTGAAGAAGAGAGCACCAAATCCATTTGGCCCAGGTGTCTTGTTGTTATCAGAGCTCTTGATGACTGCTTCCAGTTCATCTAAGGTGACTCGCCTCAGAAGCTTTGAGTTCCCCCTCTTAGTAACAATCCTTTTACTGATAATAGGGGGAAAGGAACTGGGGCAGTGATCCTGATTGTACAAGGCCTGAAAACAATTGAGTGCGTCTTTTTTTATATCCTCCTGGCACTGCACTACTTCTCCTTGTTGATTGATGACGCTACCTATGTGGTTAATATTCTGTCTAGCCTTGATTCCGGAGAGGAAAAAAAAAATTAGAACAACAGTCCCCATCCTTAATCCAGGTACATTTTGATCTCCGTAGAAGAAGAACTTTCTCCTTATGTAATTATTTCCTTAACTCATCTTGAAGTCTTGACACCTCCCTTGCTTGCTGAATATTGATTGGGTCCTCTTGCAGGTCCGATTGAATACTTTCAAGTTGTGTTCTGATTAGCATGAAGTTATTCCTCCTTCCACATCTTCAAGGTATTGAGTCCCCTCATATTCCATGCTAGGAATGACATCAAATTATTTGCTCCCCATTGGTATTCTGTACCCTTCTTGGGGATAGAAGGGTCACTCCTACTGCACTGGGGTTTTTGCTGTCAACACTTTCTCTTCCTTTATACTGCTGAGTATCTTGCTTCTTCAGGTCCTCAATGTCCTTCTCCCGTCCTGGGTTTGATGCAGTGTCTTCACCTTCATCTTGTCCTTCCATGTGAGAGCTAGGAACTCCAACATTCACATTGTTGGCTGAGCCCAAAAGTGAATGGCTATGAAGCCTACCTGACTCCACCTCATCCCCCACTGATATATCAGGCTTATTAGTAGCACTATTCACATCCTTTTGGAATGGTGCCTCTTCTTGTGTATTATCCTGCTCCTTAGTATTTTTAATTACTAAGTTGGGGATGGATAAAATACTACCTCCTGTGTTTTCTACTGGCTCGTGTACCTTGCTTGAAGTATTTGTAGCTACCCAGTTTTCTCTAACAATGTCACTAGGGGACATGTTCTGTACAGGTATGAATTTCATCAGCAGTAAGTGCTCCTCCATCTACACACTCGATCCACTCCCATGTACTTCCTCATTAGTAACTTCTATACCCTGTTCTGAAGGACTAGCTGACTTCTCTATTTCATTAACCTTCTCATCCCTTGCAATTTATTTATCTTTTTGAAGGTTCCTTGACTTGTCTGCTCTGGTTTCTTCATGATCTACCTCAACTCCTACTTGTCCTTCCTCCTCCAGATAAATTGCTCCATGCATATTATTGAAAAGTAACATAACTGACACCACTTTATCGGGAGGAGAATGCCTCATATGGAGTCATGGCGTAGATGTGTCCTTGGACATTGGGGCGACGGTCATGGTCATTCTACTGCACGGCCCAAGGAGCTCGGGTTGCCTTGCCGCGGTTTTGTTGATTCAGCCGATGCGGAGGACGCTCAGGTTGATTCGGTCTCCCACCTTGGCACAAGCATATGGGATTGTCTATTTGACCGCACTTAAAATATTCCTCCTTAGAACTCGACAATCATTTTCCATGTGTCCTCTGTTGTTGTTGTTGCATCTAGTACACCATGGTCCATGAACATGTCATTGGCTGCCGTTGTTAGGGCGCTTGTGAGCGTTGTTGCCTCCTGCAACACTAGGACGCTTGTGATTGAAATTATGCACAGAGCCGACAGCGGCTGGAGGATACTGAGGCTCAAGGCGGATGGCGTGATTGAGGGCCTTCCGCACTGTCTGATACTATGGAACGGTCCCATGCGCAGCAATGGAAGGCCGCAGGTCAACTTCGAAACGTCGGGTTCTACTCGCGGTATCCGGAAGAAGTGCACTTGCGAACTTGGCGAGCTTGTTGAACTTAGCTGCATATTGCCGAATTGCCATGTTCTCATGCCTCAGTTGCATAAACTCGTTCTCCTTCTCTTGACGATCTGCTAGAGAGGAATTCATCTTTGAATGCTTTGCGGAGTGTGGCCCAAGTGATCTTCATTGTCTTGTCTTCTCTGAGGATCGCTCGCTTCTGCACATCCCACCAGTCGTGCGTATTCAACCGGAGTTGCAGTTGTCTCTTTGACTCGTCAATGCCGTAAAGATCGAAGTGATCTTCCAACTCAGCTAGCCAATCAAGCGCCACAGAAGGATCTTCGGTTCCCTTGAACGAAGAATTGGACACCTTTTAGAATTCTAATATTTCAGAGGAGAAATACTTCGTTGGTGCAGGCTGAAGCTTTTCAGGGTTGACTTCGCTACATTGGTTCATCAGCTTGGTTACGGCAGACGTAGTGGCAAAATGATTGTTGTTGACCGCGATCGTCTGAACGATCCGTTGCAAGGTGTCAAGTTGATTCTGCTGCACCTTGAATTGGGCCTCGAATCGGTTCTCGAACTGACTCTGTCGTGCATCGGCTTGCTTCTGTTGCGCTTCCATCATACGCAGTATCCGCTCCATCGGGTTAGTCAACGGTTGGCCCTTCGAGCGGCTAGAGCCACTCAAAGTGCTCGAATTGTTCGCGGCCGCCGTCTCTGGAAAAGAAGGCAACTCACATTAGTCTCAAAAATATTACGGAATCACTTATATGTAACAACTCATCTCATCAACACGAGGACAAGGGTTCGAGATGTGGAACCCTAGAGGGCGGGTGAATAGGGAAATAAAAAATAACTAGAGCACAAGAAACAATATATGACAAATAAAAGAAAAGAGAAGAAGATCAAACACAAGATGTATCCTGGTATCCTCGCTTGAGGCAATCCAGTCCCGGAACTCTCTCCGGCTTAAATCCACTATTTAATCAAATAGTACACACGAGTTTGGATCCGAAGAACTCGCCAACTTCAACACGAGTTTGGATCCGAAGACTCGCCAACTTCAACACACGAGTTTTCTTACGAAGGTTCGCCAACTTCAAACAAATGAGAAGAGAACTTGTTGATCTTCTAACACGTGAAGATTGAAAATTACAACTCTTAAATACTCTAGCACTTTGGGAGAGGATAACAATTAAAAGCTTGGTAGAGTATTAATGGTGGAGCTCTTGGTTGTTTGAAAAATTTATGGCAAGAGTTGGTGAAAGCTTCATGAGAGAGAAGGCTTTCATTTATAGAGAAACCAAGAGTAGGTGGCATTTAATGCTCCTGGATACAGCCAGAACGGCATACCGTCGGTATGCACCGGCATACCGTCGGTATACCGGTCACCCAGTAACGGTCATATTAATATCCGTTGGGAGCATTTAATGCTGCCATTAATGCTAGTCAAAGCAATTCAAAAATCAAATATTTGTAACCCGGTATACCGTCGGTATGCCGCGACATACCGTCGGTATACCGACGTTTTATCACAGAACGTTTTTAGGCAAACAAAACGGTATACCGTCGGTATGCCGACGTTTTGTCACAGAACGTTTTGTGGTCCACAAAACGGTATACCGCCGGTATGCTGACAATTTATTACAGAAAGTTTGTGGACGATAAGAACGGTATACCGCCGGTATGCCGGAGCATGCCGCCGGTATGCCGCTCTGTAAGATATTGATTTTTGACTTATGCTTTTAGTTTGTCATCCAACCTTAAGTGTTTACAGATATACCTAGACCTTGTACAGACTCGAAATCTTTAAGCAGTGAGGAAGCCGTCTATGCAAGGATCGCCGGTATTTGCTTCAATCTTCAATGCAATGGATGGTAGTACTTGAGAGGATAGACTTTATGTAGTAGAGCTTCTGAGAAGATATGAATCTGAAGACATAGAAAACTAAACTACGAAGATGTTAATATATCAAAATAAAATGTGCCAACAATCTCCCCCATTTTGATAATTGACAAAATAGAGAGATAGCATCTTCAGGGAGTAGCTCCCCCGTAGGAAGACAACTCCCCCTCAATACGTTTTCTCCCCCTTTGTCACTTAGTCAAAGATGGAAAAAAAAAATGATAAAGATAGCATAATTATGGAGCACAGTAACATAGATAAAAGCATGTATTGATAGATAAGTAGGAAACTGAATACATGCACGATATCCATAACAAACTTCAAAAGACCCAATTAAAAACTCTCCTCTACGAGAGTCTAGCAAGACAGTAAAAACAGATAACAAGTCACAACCAACCACTGGTCCCCGAAGGACCTCAAAAGACAGAAAAAGACAAACACAAACACACTAAGACAACAATTTATTCGACACCACCATCAAAAGGAAGCAACCCCTACTCGTCAGCCGGATCATCCCCCCCATCATGAGCCTAGTGAAAAGCGCCAAAAGGATCAATGCCATCCGGGTACATGAAACCGTAGGCATTGGGATCGGAGAAACGGGAGGCCTGGTACATTGGATCCTGAAGATTCAGATCCAGAAAAGCGTCCCGGTCCTGAAGAGTGCGCTGAATGAAATAGGCCTGGTCATGGAAGCGGGACTGAATCAGAGTGTCAAGGCCACGAGTGTTGGCGCGCATCTGCTCCTCCGCCTGAGCCATACGCATGTCGAAGTGCTGCTGAGTCAGCGGCATGTAGCGGCCAGAGGTAGGAGGAGTAGAGGCGGGTGCGGCTGGAGTGGAAGCTGGCGGCTCTTGGGAGGAGGAGGCACGGGATGTGGAGGCACCACCGATAGAGCGAGAAACAGCGAGGAAGGATGGGACGCCGTCCGAGTAGCATTGGGAGAGAGTTATGGGGGAGTGGAAGGAGGTGGTTAATAAAGAGAGAAGTGATTTGATGTGATGGGTATTAATGAGGATAGAAGGAATAAAGAGAGAAGGGAAGAGAGAGGTGGGCCCGCGCTGGTAATGACACAACAGTCCGCCGCGCACCGGTATACCGACGGTATGCCGGTGTATGCCGACGGTATACCGAAGTTTGGCACAGAACCTAATTCTGAGCCAAAAACGGCATGCCGTCGGTTTACCGTAGTATACCGTCGGTGTGCCGGCCGAGAAGAACTATGAGTCCATGTTTAAAATGCCTAATTCTTGGCAAAGAAAAACGAAGCGATCTTCCGGGAACGGTTTGGTGAAAATATCGGCTAACTGATAAGTAGTGTCAATAAATTCAAGACGAATATCCCCCTTTTGTTGATGGTCACGAAGAAAATGGTGTCTAATTTCAATGTGCTTCGTGCGTGAGTGACAAATCGGATTTTTCGTGAGATTGATTGAGCTAGTGTTATCACATTTAATAGGGGTGCAAGTATGAGAAATGCCATAATCTATAAGTGTTTGTGACATCCAAAGAATTTGTGCACAACAACAAGCGGCCGCAATATACTCGGCCTCAGTGGTTGAAAGAGCAACAGAATTTTGTTTCTTACTGAACCACGATACCAAGGATTTCCCAAGGAATTGGCATGTACCGCTAGTGCTTTTTCGGTCAATCTTGCATCCGACAAAATCTGCATCCGAGAAGCCGTGAAGCTCAAAGGATGAAAATTTTGGATACCAAAGGCCCATGTTCACGGTGCCTTTGATATATCGAAAAATACGCTTTACGGCGCATAAGTGCGATTCCTTTGGATTTGCTTGATAGCGTGCACAAAGACATACACTAAACATGATATCAGGACGGCTAGCAGTTAGATAAAGTAAACTACCTATCATATCTCGATACTTACGGATGTCAACCGATGTGCCATCTTCATCATTGTCAAGCTTTGTCGTTGTTGCCATAGGAGTCCTCATTGATTTGGATGAGTCAAGTTCGAAACGCTTGAGGAGATCCTTTATATATTTTGCTTGATTGATGAAGGTTCCTTTGGGTCCTTGTTTGATTTGTAATCCCAAAAAGAATGATAGCTCACCCATCATACTCATTTCAAATTCTTCCTGCATAACTTTAGCAAATTCTACACAAAGTGTATTGTTAGTAGAACCAAAAATAATGTCATCGACATAAATTTGAACCAACAAAAGAGTGCCATTATGGGATTTGATAAAAAGTGTTGTGTCAACCTTGCCCTTAGAAAAATTGTGAGAAACAAGAAAGGAGCTAAGGCGCTCATACCAAGCACGGGGAGCTTGTTTGAGGCCATAAAGGGCTTTGTGGAGTTTGAACACGTGATTAGAAAATTGAAAATCTTCAAAGCCAGGAGGTTGTTTTACATAAACTCTTCTTTAATAATACCATTAAGAAAAGCACTCTTAACATCCATTTGAAAGAGTTTAAAATCATTAAAGCAAGCAAAGGCACAAAGCATGCGAATGGATTCAAGACGAGCAACCGGAGCATAGGTTTCGTCGTAGTCAATGCCTTCCTCTTGGTTATAGCCTTGAGCAACCAATCGGACTTTGTTACCAGTCACTAACCCATCTTCATTAAGTTTATTTCGAAACACTCATTTAGTTCCAATAATGGGATGATTGCTAGGTTTTGGGACAAGTTTCCAAACCTTGTTTCGCTCAAATTGATTTAGCTCTTCTTGCATCGCTATCATCCAAAATTCATCAAGAAAAGCATCATTAACATTTTTAGGCTCTATTTGAGAGATAAAAGCCACGTTCGCACAAAAATCACGAGTTGAGGATCTAGTGCTAACACTGGAGGAAGGATCCCCGATGATAAGTTCCTTAGGATGGTTGGTGACAAATCTCCATTCTTTTGGGAGATCCTTTTGAGGAGGCTCGAGAGGTGGAGACTCTTTTGTTGGAGGAGTCACAACTTCACTGTTAGATGAAGAAGGACGATCTCCAATAGAGGAGTTCTCCAACCCAAACGAGATGTCATCAACATCATCGGAAGAAGAGAATGTAGAAGAATTAAGTTCATTAAAAGAGACATTAATTGACTCTTCGACAACAAGACTTCTTTTATTAAAAACACGAAAACCTTTACTATGAGTAGAGTATCCAAGGAATATTCCTTCATAGGCTTTTTCTTCAAACTTGCCTAGGTTATCCTTGGTATTCAAAATAAAACAATTACAACCAAAAAATTTAAAATATTCAATAGAGGAAATTTTGTCAAACCAAAGCTCATAAGGAGTCTTCTTAGAAATAGGTCTAATCAAGACCCTATTTATAACATGACATGCCGTGTTAACGGCTTCCGCCCAAAAATATTGGGGGAGCTTATATTGGTTTAACATAACCCGGACCATATCGCCAAGGGTTCTATTCTTTCTCTCCACAACACCATTTTGTTGAGGAGTACGTGGACAAGCAAAATCATGTCCAAAACCATTCTTTTCACAAAATCTTTTGAAATCGGCATTGTCAAATTCTCCTCCATGATCACTTCTAATCTTGTTAATAGAAAAACCTTTCTCATTTTGAACACGTTTACAAAAAGCAACAAATTCACGAAAAGTATCACTTTTGCAAGCAAGAAAAATAACCCAAGTAAATCTCGAAAAATCATCAACCAAAACAAAAGCATAAAGCTTGCCTCCAAGACTGGCAACTCTACTAGGACCAAAAAGATCCATATGAATAAGTTGAAGAGGTCTAGAGGTACTCACAGAGTTGATGGATTTGAAGGATGACTTGGTCAACTTACTCTTCTCGCATTCTTCACACACCATATCCTTTTTGAACGGGATACTCGGGAGTCCTCTTACGAGCTTCTTGGTAGCAAGACGAGAAATAGTATCCATGTTGGCATGTCCAAGCCTCATGTGCCAAAGCCAACTCTCATCGTTCTTAGCAACTAAGCACCTGTCATTGTTAGTGTCTTCGACAAGATATAAAACATAGATATTGTTTTCTCTAATGCCTTCATAAACAATAGATCCACTTGAACTATCGGTAATGAAACACTTGAGCTTAACAAACTTGATATCATAACCATTATCGGTAAGATGACTAATACTAAGAAGATGGGATATTTTGTAAAACCTCCCCTAAATAATGGGCTAATTTGCGAAATACCCTCTAAAGATCTCGAATTGGTAAAACCTCCTTTCCGTCAAGACGCTGTTTGATTTTGGGTGACGTGGCAATCCGTGTGTGTTATTAAGTAAAAAAATAAAAGTTAGACGAAAATACTCCTGCAAATTAGTCCATTATTTAGGGGAGGTTTTGCAAAATATCCCTATTTTTTAACACAAATCTACCAACATTAGCTCTGTTCCCAGAGCCTTCTTTAAATAAGAAAGGGAATGGAATCAAAGAGAGGAAAGAGAGTTAGAGAGGGTTGCCCACCGAGAGAGACTTGGCCACAGCCGGTGGTCATCTCGGTCGGAGGCCGAGCGCGCTCGAACGGCGGATCCGGTGCCCAGCTCTCGGCGGAGCCGCTCTGCATGCGGAGGAGAAGCATCGCGGGGAAGAGGCACCGCGGAGGAGAGTCGCGCCCGTGTCTGCGCAGCTGAACGCGGAGGGGCACACGAAGGGCTCCGTACGGTAGGCGGCCGGGAGGATAGTTGCTCGTGTCGCTGGGGAGCGAGTACGAGGCAGGCCGTCAGTGGGTCGCCGGCGGAAAGGCACGAGGCTGGCGCTCGACGGTGGCAGATTGCACTGCTGCATCGGCCAGATGTGTCGATGAAGCCACGAAAAGGGGAATGAGGGTTTCACCTTGTGCTCTGTGGCTGACCACAGGTGAGAGCGACTCCTCGGCTGTACTGTGGTCGTCTGGACGGTGCGGTTCCAAAGCTTGGCACCGACCACTGGGCGGCCGGAATAGGTGAATGTTTGTGGTGGTGGTTGGTTTTTGGTATGATGATGGTGTGGGTGGTTCTGGTGGTGGTGGCGGGTGCAGATGATGTTGATTGTATTGTTGGAAGCAACGAACACGGACGCACGGGTCCAGACACGATTGATTAGTACTGTAATATTTGTGGTGGACACAGACACAATCGGACACAGACACAATCGAACACAACGCCATCAAGAACCACTGGAACTCCACCCTCAAGAGGAAGTTCGCCCCCGGGTCCGACGACGGGTCCGCCGCCTTCCCGGATCCGGAGGACTCGAGACCCGTTAAGAGATCCAACAGCGCCGGGCCGCTCGTCTCTTTCGCTCCGGGGAGCCCCTCCGGATCTGACGTCAGCGACTCCAGCCTCCACAGCCACCCGCTCCTGGAAAATGGAAAATAATGTAAAATACAATTAAATTTGGAGAAATAGATGGGAAATAGGGAAAGATCATAACGAAATCGACGAAAAAGCAAAGGAAAAAAGAAATTTCTAACGTATATTTTTGGGATATTTTGCAAAACCTCCCCTAAATAATGGACTAATTTGCAGGGGTATTTTCGTCTAACTTTTATTTTTTTACTTAATAACACACACGGATTGCCACGTCACCCAAAATCAAACAGCGTCTTGACGGAAAGGGGGTTTTACCAATTCGAGATCTTTAGGGGGTATTTCGCAAATTAGCCCATTATTTAGGGGAGGTTTTACAAAATATCCCTAAGAAGATTGTGTTTAAGATTAGTAACAAGACACACATTCTTAATACAAGGAAAAGGAGGGGAACCGATATTACCATTTCCTATAATGTGACCTTTAAGATTGTTACCAAAAGAGACGTATCCTTCCTTCTTCATCGATAGCGTTGTAAATAATGAAGCATCCCCGGTCATGTGCCGTGAACAACCGCTATCGAGAATCCACTTGCTTCTAGCATGAGGACTCTTCACCTACAACATAAGTTGAAGATGAACATTTTGGTACCCATGATCGTATGGGTCCTTGAGTGTTAGTCTTAGGAACCCACTTGAACACTTTCTTGTCAACTAGTTTCCTTGTATGACAATAATTGGTCGTATGTCCAAGCAAGCCACAGTAGTTGCAAATCATAGAGGATTTAGAAGGTGTGTGAGAATCATGCATATGTGAATCTCTAGTGCGAGGAGTTCTAACATTAGTTGATGATAATAAAAATTATGATGCGAAGTGTTTTTCTTAACAAATGGTCCTTTCCTTGTGTTAGAAAAGGATTTGTGTGTAGTGTTCATGTAAGAAGTATGCCTAGCATTGTGATGAGTGTGGAGGTGTCTTGGAGTATGCATGTGAGTAGTGTTCTTATTACCTAGTTTCTTACTCTGTACAAGAAGATCATTATACTTAATAGAAGTATCATGTTCTCTCCTATTATCATCTTGAACCTTATGCATAGCAAATTCATAAGCTCTTCTCATGGATTGAATCTCATCATCCTTTTTCTTGATGGTGACAAGGGATTCTTGAAACTTGAGTTGCAAAGACTATCTCATCCGTGTCAGAAGCAGGAGATTTTCCCTTTACATCAATAATGATGCTTGAGAGTCTTTCTACTTCAAGTTGAAGAGCATCAACCTCTTTTAGAGACTTCTTGTATTTATTCCTAACACCTTTGTGCTCTTCATGCAATTCAAGGATAGCTTTCTCCAAATCATCATAAGTAAGAGTATTTAAGGAGAGATCATCAAGTACCTCATCGGTTGCCATGCGACACACGTTGGCATTGTGTTTGCACTCTTTGTCGTTGTCGGAGTCGCTTGCGTCACTCTCACACCAAATGCTTGTGTTGGCGAATTTTCTGGAGGACGAGCTTCCCTTGCTAGGCTTCTCGTACTTGCTTGAGTCTTTTCTTATCATCGGACAGTCTCTCTTGATGTGTCCGGGTCTTCTGCATTGATAACACGCCGGATCTTCCTCATTGTCTCGTCTGAAGCGGTTGGCTTTGTTGAATTTAAGGAACTTCCGGAAGTGCTTAGCTGTGAGAGCTATTTCTTCATCGTCGTCCGACTCATTGTCGTCGGAGCTATCCTTGGAGTAGGACTTTGTAACTTTGAGAGCAAGAGACTTCTCCTTCTCTTTGGTCTTCTCCTTCTCCTTCTCTTGTATGGAGGATTCCTCTTGATCCTTCATATCGAGTTCATGAGTCATTAGCTTACCCATGAGGGTTTCAAGGTTCATGACTGTCAGGTCGTTCCCCTCAATGATTGCGGTAGCTTTAGGACTCCAAACTTTTGTCAATCCTCTAAGAATTTTTTTGATCTTTTCATGAGCAGGATATTCCTTACCAAGAGAAGAGAGAGGATTAATAATATCACCAAAACGAGTAAACATGCAAGTAATAGATTCATCATGCTTCATCTTAAAGGACTCATATTCTTGCGTGAGTCTACTAATCTTGGATTCCTTCACTTGTGAAGTACCCTCGTGTGTGACTTCAAGTAACTTCCAAATCTCATTGGAAGTCTTGCAAGTAGAGATTCTGTTGAATTCACTACTATCGATAGCACAATAAAGAGCGTTCATAGCCTTGGCATCTCGACTAGCAAGCTTCTTGGTGTTTACAGTAAGTGTGTCCCTAAGGGTGTCAGATGCAATATCCTCAATAACTCTGGAAGGAGTAGGAAGACCATTTATCACACAATCCCATAAATCGAAATCTATGACTTCAGATAGATACTCATTCTAATCTTCCAGTAGTTATAGTTGGTTCCATCAAATAGGGGAGGCCTATTTGTGGAGTGTCCCTCATTGTGGAAGGTGTTGATACTAGGGTTAGTGGCCATGGATCACTCAAAGGGTGTAAATCCAAATCAAGAGAACAAAGCTCCGATACCAATTGTAGAACCCTAGAGGGGGGATGAATAGGGAAATAAAAAATAACTAGAGCACAAGAAGCAATATATGACAAATAAAAGAAAAGAGAAGAAGATCAAACACAAGATGTATCCTGGTATCCTCGCTTGAGACAATCCAGTCCCGGAACTCTCTCCGGCTTAAATCCACTATTTAATCAAATAGTACACACGAGTTTGGATCCGAAGAACTCGCCAACTTCAACACGAGTTTGGATCCGAAGACTCGCCAACTTCAACACACGAGTTTTCTTACGAAGGCTCGCCAACTTCAAACAAATGAGAAGAGAACTTGTTGATCTTCTAACACGTGAAGATCGAAAATTACAACTCTTAAATACTCTAGCACTTTGGGAGAGGATGACAATTAAAAGCTTGGTAGAGTATTAATGGTGGAGCTCTTGGTTGTTTGGAAAATTTATGGCAAGAGTTGGTGAAAGCTTCATGAGAGAGAAGGCTTTCATTTATAGAGAAACCAAGAGTAGGTGGCATTTAATGCTCCTGGATACAGCCAGAACGGTATACCGTCGGTATGCACCGGCATACCGTCGGTATGCACCGGCATACCGTCGGTATACCGGTCACCCAGTAACGGTCATATTAATATCCGTTAGGAGCATTTAATGCTGCCATTAATGCTAGTCAAAGCAATTCAAAAATCAAATATTTGTAACCCGGTATACCGTCGGTATGCCGCGGCATACCGTCGGTATACCGACGTTTTATCACAGAACGTTTTTAGGCAAACAAAACGGTATACCGTCGGTATGCCGACGTTTTGTCACAGAACGTTTTGTGGTCCACAAAACGGTATACCGCCGATATGCCGGAGCATACCGTCGGTATGCCGATAATTTATCACAGAAAGTTTGTGGACGATAAGAACGGTATACCGCCGGTATGCCGGAGCATGCCGTCGGTATGCCGCTCTGTAAGATATTGATTTTTGACTTATGCTTTTAGTTTGTCATCCAACCTTAAGTGTTTACAGATATACCTAGATCTTGTACAGACTCGAAATCTTTAAGCAGTGAGGAAGCCGTCTATGCAAGGATCGCCGGTATTTGCTTCAATCTTCAATGCAATGGATGGTAGTACTTGAGAGGATAGACTTTATGTAGTAGAGCTTCTGAGAATATATGAATCTGAAGACATAGAAAACTAAACTACGAAGATGCTGTTAATATATCAAAATAAAATGTGCCAACACGAGACTCGACTCAAGACGGAAAGCCGAAGGATGTATAGTCGTGCTCTGATATCAATATGTCACGCCTCGATTCCATAGAATCGATAGTCGTCCCTCAGGCGTAATGTTGTGCGAGCCTAAGTTACACTTGCACAAGGGAGGGTCATAAGGTTATCCGAAACACAACAATGAACAGAGTTACACAGAGAAATTGAACACTTCCACAGAAGGGAACTTTTCTTATTGGTAGCTTCTGGTTTTGCAGATGCAGTTGAACCCTCCTTTGAAGTCTGATGTGATATTTTAGGGTTTTATCCCTGCGAGTTTAAAGTGGCAATCGACGTCTTCCCCTCAAATCTGACTCTCCTTAGCCTCACCACGGTCTCTGGCTGAAGAGGGGTGTTCTGGACTCCCTCTAACCTGATTTGATCGATTTTTGTTTGGGGCTAGGGTTCCTACCCTAGCCCAAAGATGGAGCTATATATATATATATATATATATATATATATAGATAGATAGAGAGAGAGAGAGAGAGAGAGAGAGAGAGAGAGAGAGAGAAGGAGATAGAAAGAGAATGAGAGACAAGAAAGAGAGCAGGAGAGAGGAGCAGAATAGGAAAGAGAGGGGAGGGCGAATGTGTCTTCTATTTTCTCTTCTTTTTTTCAGAAAATATTTTTCACCATTTCAAGGTGCCGGATTCAAATGAAAATTTCAGGAGGGAGCGGGTTCATGTTTCAAAAAGTTAAGAGGGACCACAAATCAAATTTCCCAAACTACTTCATCATCAACAACAACAACATCCAAGTCTTCTCCCATAAAATGGCATCAGGTATGGAGCATGAGAAAGCCCAAAATAATAATGCTTCTATGACCAGCTGTCAACTAGTGTCGGTGCTAAATTCCTAGCTGAGGTAGCTACGAGCAAGACGTGCTCACATAAAACCTAGAAGACTATTTGGCAGGTAGGCAGACCAACATTACTGGTCATAGTATCATGCATTTTATGCTCATCCAACCAAAGAGTAAAATAGTACTTCTTTTTCTTAGTAATTTAATTTATCAAGGTAGTAACAATCAAGAAAGGCTAAATATATCAGTATACCTGCTTACAGGAATTTGTGACTGAAGGTAACTAGTGTATTGGAGGGTTATTGTAGCCACAGTGAAAACTAATTACACACTGTGAGTTACAAGATTCTACCAGATCAAACAGCAATACAGTGCAACATATCAAAATTTCAATTAACAAATAATTTAATAGCATTAACTGCATTTCAGCTGCATGATACAAAGTTAAGATAAAAAATAAAAGAGGAACAAAACAAAATCACGATTCTGAACACAAATTCCAGGTCAACATCTATTACAATTAAAAGTAGCCAATGGAGTATAATAAGTAAAACACTGATGGATTGGCCTCCTACAAGTACTATATTGAATTTTTTGGCAGTTTTCAATCAGATGATCAAAGTGTCAGCTTTCAGTAATTTGTGGGAGATGGGGTGCGGTGGAGGTGGGAACATAAAAAAGTGCAACATTTTGCAAAAATATTAGAAATTAATTGTTCAAGTTTAAGCATAACTTAAATAAATTAAACACGTCTTTTTATGTTGTTTTGATAAATTAGCATGATTGCATTCAGTGTTCTAAGACAGGATAAATTGGCTCAGCTGAGCAAAGCCAGTTAAGCCAATTAGGAGTGTGGCCAATTAAGTAGAATTTCCTAGTGGCCGTATAACTGCAATTTATTGGCGGTGTAACCTAGTTATCGATAATCAGTGCTACACTGAGCATGATGCAACAACTTAAAATAACATCGATTGCATGCTTCTATAAAATTACAACATTATACTTGTATATTAATTGGCAACTCGACATATAAAAGCTTCAGATGTTCTTCTAAACATGAAAATGAAAGTAAAGCAAATTAAGTACTATACTTCAGACAATTCCAGCAAATTTCAAGGAATTGCATCCAGTTCAGACTTGATTCAGGATGTTTTTGCAGTTACAGGTCAATCTTGAAAACTTCAAGTTTTGGAAATTTATTAGAAAAGAAGACTGGCCAATTTCACAAGATTTCAATCAATTTAACCAATTTTCCCAATTTAGGAGAGTTCCATCAACTTCCAACTGAAACTGAACGAAAGTTTCAACTTTATCCTAATAGTAGAGGGTAATCGACTGACAGCCGTTTCAGATAAGCTTGGCTGTGTATTTGTATTTTCCGATTTTATTAAAAACCCTGTTTCGTCTTTGGACCCTTAGGCAAAAAGCTTAAAGTATTATTCATTTAGACAACAATGCGTAGACAGCTAAGTCAACATCCCATTCCTCCCACCTCTCATTATGAATAAGCATTGAGGTAGGTTAGAAATGGAAGATTTCCGTCCACAAAGGTTATTACCTTTGTGGCTCTCCGGTACATTCCCGCGGCAGGTTTTAACTTTTGACACACAATTTATTATGTAAGAGTTAGGCAAACAGTGGATTGTCAACACCTACAAAAACAAGTTACTGGTGCCATTCATGAATTATGATAAATCATTAACCAATAAAATACAATGTGTCCAAGTGTATTTCAGCGTGTCCGATACGTGCATCCGACACAACATAACACGGCGTGAATTTTAGAATGCCCGTGAATTTTAAAATGCCCGTGCTTCTTAGAAAACAAGTAAGCATGTATATAAAGACAAATCATGAGAACAAGATTTCAGATTGTATGGAGAAGTCTTGTAGGATAATGGTTAGACATGGGAGTAGCATCATTTTACTACTTTATGGATACTGTCATAACACTAGCAATTCAGCCACTATGTTCACCTTGTGTTTAATAGCACAGAGATCACAAGTCAAAACTATAGTACCTACAACCAAGACCGAAATAAGTGGGTCATCATTAACTTTAGTTAGCCAAATTTATCGAGTGACATCTTATTATAGGCATTGGCAGTGACAAAGAGATAAAATAGCACCTTTATAGAACCTAGAAACACTGCCATTCCCTCCGGAAAATTGTGCAAGCTAATACCTGCAAGTTACAAAAGGAACTTAACATAAAGCAAATAATAGATGGTTAGAGAAGGGGATTTACATAGTCCCCATCCGGCCACTACCTAGGAGAAAGAACATCAAAATAAAGACACAAGAAGCAACTATATGACAGAAATATAAAGCTCAAAATGCTTACCAACTGCAGTTACAATTCCACTAAACAATACTTGACGTCGATGTTTTTTCATCAGGTCTTTACCTGACCCATCATCATCCTATTGTTTGCCATAAAAAATGGACAAGTAAATCCTTGTAAATTGATATCAAGGTAAAATGAGTGATATACATACTTTGGAGGAAGGAATAATAAGCATACTTGTGTCTTATCTACTGGAACAAGTTTTGGCTCAGGAATAAAATTCACAATAAAACCAAATATAGTGACTCCTGCAAAGAACTGAAGACACAAAAATGTTCAAGTATAGATAATATATCGGAGATCAAATTTGCAATAACATTCAAATATCAGACCATAACAAATTGTTAGCAGTACAGGTTGTTACCCACCCAAAGGTTTCCCTTCAAGAAGCCAATAGAGTTTAGAGCATTATGCGCCAAGTCAAAAAAAGATATGCTCAACATAAGCCCAGCAGCAAAACCCTGATAATCAAAATTTAAAGGTTAAAGTGAAAGCTTCCTGCAGTGCAAACAAACAGAGGCAACATGCAAAAAGTACTCAGAAGAATGGTGCAAACTAAAGATCACCTGTAAAAGACCAAGCATCTTGAGATTGGGCGCATGATTAAGAACCACAATAAGTGCACCTGTTCCAATCACGAGAATCATTACCACTTGTATAAGCTTTTGTAAGATACCAACTTTCTTATGCAACATCAGTGTTGTTAAAAGTGCTGGCCAGAGCTTAGGTGTGTTGGGTGTTTCATGCAGCATTTTTGGGCTTTGTTTGGGTTTTTTTATAAGACTTGTTTGGTTTTATTGGTTTCCAAAGCTGTAGGCTTAAAGTTTTAAAGGCCCCAATAGTCTCTTTTAAGTTTTAAACAGTATAAGTTAGTAACTAAATAGACATAAATTAAATAAAAAAAGACAGGAGATGGAGTAAGATGAAGATTTCATTTCCAATGATGAAATTGATGATAATGTTCAAGATGATCTCTTAAGACATAGATGATGAAGATGAATGATACATGATTGAGTAGAAGAAGAAGGATTTGTTAAGTCATTTAGTAATGTGGAATATTGACTTGTTGATTATCTTATATTTGTTTTTTCATTTGAGTAATTTGTCTTCTATCATAATGACTTGTGTGGGATATTATTGTTTTTAAACTTAATGTTGTGTTTCATATGCTATTATATAATCTTGTTAAGTTACTTTGTTGTTTTCAATTGGTAATTTGGTATTGTTATTTTACTCTTTTCATTAGTTTATTGTCTAACAAATTTTTAGGGACAGGGCAGATTTGGATAACCTAACATGAGCTACAAAAGAACCAAAAGATGTTATGAAAGGAAATTTGAGATGTCCAGGTGGCACTTTTCTTCTCCGAACAAGGCTAGACGCGCCTAGGTGCTCCCAGGCGATGAGACGAGACAGCTCACCTAGGAGCGCCTAGAGCTTTTTAAAACATTGTGCAACATTACATGAAATATGCAAGACTGTCTGAGTACACCTAGCTCTGGTTGCAATAGTAAAGGAATACTTTCAACTAAATTCATTTTAAACTTACCTAGGTCCTCGTCTACATTCTACAGCAAAAAGGTGAAGGAAAAGAAAGCAAAATAAAAGAGAAAGGGAAAGATGAAAATGGTCAATTTATTGTTTGATACCTATGGTAAATAAAGTAGTGATGAAGTAATATTCATCTGAGGTTGCTCATCAAGCATTGATGTAATCTAGGGTTGGCTTATAATAGAACAACAATCAAGAAGAATGAAGGAGCAACGTAGAGACAGTAAAATATTCAAAAGGCACCCATTAAATTTCACCAATCATCCAACTACTCCATCAACCCATACAAAATATTACAAACTTGATCGACATCCTATCCATGGAACAATATCCTAACTTTTTAGTGATAATCAAGCAATTACCAGAACATCCCTTTAAAGAAATAGCAAACAAATCCAAATTTGCCAAATGGTTTGTTCATGTGGACAACAAACACCAACACAGTTCAAGTAAAAGTCCTTATAATCTTTCTCCCCGAGTTTCTTTAATTATTTTCCTAAGATAAGAAATGCACTCTAGAAAGGATCCTAATTAAATTCAAATCAAATATGGGATTGTCATTCCATTTCCTTCTATGGCTTAAAGTGTCAAAAAGATGGATGCAATTCCATATAGCAAGTTGTATCATCTTACCTTTTCGTTTGGACTTTTTAATAGTATTACGGCGCTTGGAGGATGCTCCTTGGCATGTTTCGCAATATCGGTCAATATCAAAACGTATTGGCCGTATCGTATCGGTTTTGGCATATCACAATCCGATACTGATTACTACCAATACCGGCCCATATTGGGCTACCAACAATGGGGCTTGCTTTGATGGTCAATTCAAAGGAGAAAACTGAACAAAAAGTAAAGAAGGAAAAAATAGTATTGACACATTGTAACAATTACTATTTGTCTAAGTGTATGTATATAAATTCACAATATTCCTCCATCTAAAAACTATTCCATACTAAAATATCTATTATAGTTGTACTTTGTCTAAAAGCAAATAAATAGACACTAATATCCATTGCGGGTGAGTGATTCAGTAATTTTAATATTATTCCAATTAAATTAACGAGAAACAACAAATAATATATACATTTATGTACAAAATTACAAATGTATCAAACATTTTTTATTTTTTTAATATTTCTATCATTCTTGGTTTTCTGAAACGAAGAACCTGATACTCCGATCTGAAAACGAAACCGCTGCGATCGTCAAGTCGACGATATTGAAACTCATAAGAAGGTCCGAAACCGACTCTGCTACTGCTAGTCTTGCTCCTTGGTTGCATCAGCTTAAACTGAATATCCAAAATGTACGGTAGGTCGACCTCGCTGCCAACTGACCACCTAGGTTTTATTGCAATAAACTCTCATGCTCATAGCTTTGACGTCAAGTCGACAGCCAGTATTAAAACTTGGTCAAATTTTCTATAGAGCTTTCTTATGCTGCATAAATAGACTCATTCTGATGAGAGAAGGCTTGGATGGAATTAAATTTAAACCAAATATTATAACCTAGCTAACACAATATATTTGCAAGAATCCCAATCAGAAATATAAAAATTAAGTTTAACACAATAAAAAATTAGGTAATGTCCTTTAGTATTTCTGAAATGGATCCCAATTGATTTTTTTTATGAAACCACTCAAGGCCCTCAATCTTATTGACCTTCTGCTTCATTTTCCTAGAGTGTGAGTCTCTGTCCCAACCGTGAGATCGCCATGACATGACTGATGACCCGTGCATAGGCCTCATGCCCAGCACCAATTGGCTATCCAATTGCCAAAAAAATTACCCTAAATAGTATAGATCAGAATCTAGCACCAATATATACTAATATAAGCCTGTCAATTCCATCATTTATATGGTCTTTAGATTATAGGGGTTTCACAAGGGTCTAGAAAAATAAAAGTTAAAGTTAGCGAAACTCACTGTTGATATGAATATTTGTTGGCTGTTACATAGAAATTGTATCGTTATTCCAAATTTTTTACAGTAAATTGCACGTAAAGTAATAAGCATAAGATGACCAATATTCTCAAGAGAAGAAACATCTTTAAGCCATAATTCACTCTTTCAAAAGGTTCCATCTTTCAATATTGGGCAAGAAGTGCAGCTAAATAGGACTTGTTCCAATTTAATAAGCGCCCAAAAATTGTAGGAGACAGAATCTCCAATTGTTTGCATTGTAAGCCAAAAATAGATATTTGCCAATTTCTTCAAACTAAAGGAAGACAATAAAGCTAAGTTGCACTGGCACAGATACAATGCACAAAATACAGACAGCAACATGGGCAGGGAATTTGGCATGTCCTAATGCTTTTCTTGAAGTGTCCAGGTTGTGATCGACGCATGCCCAACATGAATCGACATGAGCATGGCACCAATTTTTGGAGCGTTTGTGCTTCCTACAAAGTGATGATGCCTAAAAGTAACCAAACATGGACATAGCAAACTTACGAAATTCACGAAAATAAACATAAAGACTACTGACTGTAGTGATTTAAGCCTCTGTAAAATCTCAAATATGTTGCCTTCTCTGTCAAATTCATACAAAAGAATAGAAGTTGAGCTAGAAAGAAGTAACAATGGAGGCAGCAGGCAACACCTTGAAATGGTACCAATAGAGTTATTTAACCTCAAAATATTTCATCTAACTCGAACAAACTTATGCACAAGACTAGAGTTGTCATACCCTTGAGCCCGTCAGGACAAGTTCCAGGCATAGGCCTCATTGAACACCACCATTTGGCTATCCATTTGCCGAAATGGTTTATCCAGATAGTACACACACATGAGACTCAACCATCCATATATAAGTTTATCAACTCCACCACCTTTCCAATATTGACAAATAGGAGTTTCCCTACGCATTAGCATTAGAGTTGCAATAAGTCACTGGTAGCTAGGTGGTTGTTCTTCGAAACGAAAATTGCATTCTTTTTACAATTTTACTATACTAAGTGGCAAGTGAAATAATAAGCATAAGGCAACAAATTTTCAAGAGAAGCATCTTTATGCCACAATTCAGCCTTATTTCATCTTTCAATTCAATATGGAGCAAGAAAACCAGCTCTAGAGGATCAACATCCAATTAAATAAATGTCCAAAGTTGCAAGGAAGAGGACCTCCAACCTTCACAGTGCAACAAAAAGTAGATATAGTTAATAATTTCTTCAGACAACAAGAAGAGATAAAGCATGTTGCACGGACATAACAGAACATGTACAACACAGACATGGCACCGGTGTTGGCTTGCCCTAGTGCACTTCCTAATGTCCATGTTGTGTTTGATACGTGTCCAACATGATCAAGCCACCAAATTTTCGATTTTCTGCGCTTTTAATAAACAACATGTGCATAGAGAACTCAACCAATCCACTAAATAAAACATAGAGACTACCTACTGTAGTGTTCTTTGGCGTCTCTAAGAATCTCAACCTTGCCGCCTTTCTAATCAAATTAAATAAGTGTTCAAAAGTTGTAGGAAAAAGGATCTCCAACATTCACATTGTAATCAGAAGTAGATATAGTTAATAACTTCTTCAGACTACACGAAGAGTATAAAGCAATGTTGCAGGGTTGACGCGGACGCGAACGGGTACAAATCGGACTAAACCAGCCCCATGACTATTTTTGACGGATTTTGACCAAAAAATTTATTTATTTATCTTTTGATTGCTTTTCTAGTTTGATTGAGATTTGTTTCTTATGACTTAATTAGGTCATTTATTATAGTCTGTTGAAGACAATAAATAAGTTGATGGTTATTATTTTGAGTTATCAATAAGAGTTATTTCTCTTCTAATTCTCTTGTGTGGGCATTGAGGTGTCAATCCTGGTATCTTGGGGTTGTTGGTTTCAGCGATCAGCATTTTTGTGTTGTGTCAGGTAGTATCATAGTCTTACTGTGTCGCGAGACATGTCTGGAACCAACAGCGGCAATGACAACCATCATCTTCTTAACGAAGGGCAGGAGGATAAAGACCTCTTTACGGCGGTCTATCGCATCAAAGTTTCTCTGCAATGACTAAATCTACCGTATGACGAGTCAAGCGGGCTGTAGACTTCCAAGAACCATCGACGAAACGGTTTGAATCCAGAAACGACATCACATGTAAGCAACTCTCATGACCTCTCAGGAGATAGTCACACATTCGTACGAGATAATCCTCCACGGAGGACTTGTGTGGATTCGTCTAGCGCAAGCAAGGAAGGAGGAGTAAGATGAGCTCTTCAGAAGGATCGTAATGACAATCGTAGTGGTGACATGTTACCTGACTGACGAGACTTTAGCAGTCCGCGAGTTATTGGCGAGCACGGATGCACGATCACTTAGACAACATTACAACAATAAGAGGAACGATTTTCACAGCATAGGAGGCCGGTTCAATGATGGCAACACTTATAAACATTGCAATCGTAGGGAGGAATCCAGAAACGAAGATCGCGCTAATGCCCAAACACGATAATTCCATGCAAAAGGACATGTTCCAAACTTGTACCATCAATAGCAGAAGATTTGAGATCGTGATCGACAATCAAGTAAACCTCATCAGGTGATGGTTGGTCGAAGATGCAGGGTTGGCATTGAAGAAGTACCTAGACCAGTACTCCATTGAAGGGAATCAAAAGTGGGGAGCGTTAGGGTGGTCGAGTGTTGGAGAGTCAATTTCTCTATTGGACCCTACAGAGACGAGATATACTGCGACATGATAGATGTGCTCAACGTCTTTCATATACTGCTCGGGAGGCTATGGCAGTCCGTTGTTGGCGTGAATCACGATGGGTGTGACAATACATATCGACTGGTGAAGGATAGGGAGAAGTCCAAACTTATGCCTTCATAGAGAAGTACCGACCAAATCTTTACGATAGGAGGAAAAGGCTTTTCTATCATTGGCGGTCTTCACAAAGAAAGAAAAAAATTTACAAGAGGAGGAAGACTTTTCCATCATTGGCGGTCCCTACGAAGAAAGTTGGTAGGGGACCTCAAGAAGGCCTATAGGATGCATGACTTGGAGGTAAAGGGAAGCACAAAAACCGAAAGAATCAACTAAGGAAAAAGGGAGCCTGACAAAGGTACGACAAGTACTTTACGAGTTTCGAGACGTTCTTGTGGAGGAGTTTCCTAGAGGACTACCAGTACCAACCGTGTGAGATATCCAGCACAGCATATATAATTTCGGGACGACTTGCCGAACTTGCCACATTACTGCATGGGGGCACATAAGGACGAGATTCTTCGAGAAAATTGGAGGACTTCGATAAGTTTTGAATGGGACGGAGAAGAGCACGACATCGAAGATTTTAGTGGACAAAATCCATGGAGTTCACGAGGAGTTTCAGAAGCGACTATAAAAAGGCTAGTACGTTATGGTGAAAATAGCTAGAAAAAATTTCATACCAGCACCATAAGCACAAGGTTTTCAATATCGATGGCAACATCATAGTTTGCTTTCGAATGGAGATGATATCGACTGGACATTATGACGAGCTTTAACAAAGAAAATTGGAGTCGTTCAAAGTGCAGAAGAAATGAAAGTTTAGTCGATGAGAGAAGTCCTCGACGAGCTTTGTGGTCACTGACAACGAGGAACTTTATCCAGATCTGGCAAAAAAACTTAGGTCGAGTTCTCTACAAGAGGTGAGGTCAACATGTCCAAAATTGACTGAACCGGACCCATGCCTATTTTTGGGCAAATTTTGAAGATTTTGAGGATTTGACTAAATCTTTTACATTTATTTGATATTCATCTTTCCATTCCCTTCCTAGTTTAATTAGATTTTTTTTTTAGGGCTTAACTAGGTTATATGTTATAATATAAGATAATAACAAGTTGATTATTATTATTTTGAGCTATGAATAAGAGTTTCTCTTTCTAATTCTGTTGTGAGGGAATTGAGGTGTTAGCCATCATATCTTGGGTTGTTGCTTCATCGATCGGCGTTTCTGTGTTAACATTGACTCAACAATAGTGACGAAGCACCAATTTTGGTTTGTCCTGGTCCTTTAAATGTCGATACTGTGTTTGATACGTGTCCAAGCTGGACACAGCACCAATAAATCCGCACATTAAAAAAAAAAAAAAAAACATAAGACTACCTACTGTAGTGACCTCAGGCCTCTCTATAAATCTCAATCTTGCTGCCTGTCTTGTCAAATCCACCAATCCAGACCATCCAAAGTACCTAAAGGTGTGCTCAATCTAGACCACATAGATAAAGCTACGTTGAACGGATACAAATACAATAGGCACAATACAGACACAGAAACACGGACAGACACTGCACCTGTTTTGGCGTGTCCTGGTGTATGTGTCGGCGTTCGGTACGTGTCCGTGTCCAAGAATAAGTAAAACACACACACACAATATGGACACAGCAAATTTTAATTAAAATCCGTCGATTCAAACCCTAAGAAGAAGTACCAAGTGATGTGCTCAATCCGCCGACGAGGGAGAGAGCGAGGGCGACGAGGACTTGGGAGTCCATCAAGAAGGTAGGAAACTCTACTTCGTCTTCGTCTTCCTCAATAAACCCTAGCCCTCAATGGAAGAGAAGTCTAGGGTTCGGGGAAGGGAAGACGGAAATGGAAATTTGGGGGTTTATGTAAGAAAAAATTGTTTGTTTTTGGTCGTCAGAGAGGGAAAGAAAGCAGGCGTGAGTGTGACTTACAAGGGGTTTTCGGTATTTCACTTCTGCTAATGACAAAATGAGCGCCTATAATAATTGATTATTTATAAGCGCACATGAAAAGTTGTTCAGATCATCCCATTTAGGGGTGTGCATTGGTCGGTGGTCGACCTATTTGGTCACAACCGAAGTCGAACCGAAGTTAATCGGTTTGAAATTAATTCCAATCGAACCAAAGCAACCAACTGGTCGTTTCGGTTTTGAAACCGACCGACTTGGTTTCGTTTGGTTCGATTCGACTTGGTCGGTTTTGATCACAGGAAAAAAAATGGACTGCCATTAAGTTAGGTATTGTTGCTTATTTTGTGATATGGAACTCCAGTTAATCACATGGAAAAAAATGGACTTCGTCCGATTTGGAAGTAACAGCTGCCAACCAACAACCCCTAGCATAAACCATTCAATTTCAAATTTCAAAAGTCAGTACAATAAAGAAGATGTATATTATGAAATGGGAGTGACCTATGTCAGAATCACCATACATGAAAATTTGCACAACAATTATACATGAGAATGAGAAGAAAAGTTTTCACTTTTCTTTTCATTCACTGCTGCTTAGTTCCAATTATTTAACACTAGCCTAGTAGTCTCGGTCTCCCCTACCAACCGATCCAACCCAATCCTAATTATTTAACACTCATATAGGGTTTGGTTCGGTTCGGTTTTAATCGGTTTTGGAATAACCAAACCGTGAACCAAACCGATCGGTTTTAGAAAATGTGTAGTCGAACCAAAACGATTGAACCGTCGATTCGGTTAAAAACCGATCGGTTTGGTTTGGTTCGATTTGGTCAGTTTGACTTAAATGTTCACAGCCCTAATCCCATTTATAACTTTTATTTATTTACAAGTTTACCACTGAAAAATTTACTCATGGCTATTCCATTTTTAGATATAAAATACAACTCTTTTATTATTATTTTTGTCTACTTCCTCAACCCAAACTCTCTCCCCCTTTCTCCAAACCCTAGTTGTTCCCACTTGTGGTCCCCAACTTCTTCCTCAACCCCACCTTTCTCTCACCTTTCTCCAAATCCTATAATAGTTTCCAAGGAACATTCTTAGTATATTCGGTACGTTTTCGACAACTAAATGACAAATTTTGTTAAATAATTGGTTCTCTCCAAATATTCTTATATTTGGTCACAATGTAGGAAGTATGGAAGAAAGTGGGATATTACATCTATTAATCGAACAGTCCGGACCTTTCGAAGAACATAACACTTCCTCCGAAGAACTCTCGGTAAATCCCCGATCGACCAAATACTAGTCGGCACAAGGACTTCGACACAAGGACTGCCATATTTTCTGGCAGTCCCGAAATTCATATTTTGTACAACAGGACTGCCACAAAATCTGACAGTCCTTAAATAATTAAGACTGTCAGAAAATGTGGCAGTCCTAGTGTAGAAATATTGAACAACGGGACTGCCACGTTTTCTGGCAGTCCTACAAGTACTTAGGACTGCTAGAAAATGTGGCAGTCCCGTTGTACATCAGTTCATCCTCAGTACTGCCACATTTTCTGGCAGTCTCATGTATTAATAGGACAGCCAATTTTTTTGACAGTCCTGAACAAATTTATATTTTTTTGTTTTTGTAATTGAGTTTGGCATTTTCTTTGGAAATTTACTGTAGGGCATACCATCTCATATTTCCATTGACTTGAGTATTTTTTTCTCAACGAATATCACCTTTGAATCTTACGCAGAAGCATTATAATGGTGTAGACAAGTTGGAAGGCAATCAAACACAGTCCTTGTCATTTCAAGGTCATTACGATCCCTGTCGAGTCGTAAAACTGTGGATCTTGGATGCGAAAGAGGTGGGGCGTTTACACTACCAAAATACAGTAAATTAGCGACGGACTATTAGCGACGGAATTTTTCAGTCGGCGTTAGCGACGGCTTCGTGGCCGCTCGCCGACGGATTACCGACCACACGCCTTTACATTTTTTTTATTTTAATTTTAGGGGGAGGGAGGTCGCACATCCGTCGCTAAGGTGTCGAAAATATAGCGACGGAAGGCCAGTCGTCGCTACTCAGTCGATTATTTGGCGGGAATTGTGTAGAGAATTGGCGGGACATTTCTTTCGACTACGTAGCGACGGATATTCAGTCGGCAAGTATCAAAAATTGCGACTACCGAACGACGGTCTATAAGCCGTCGCGAGTCCGTCGCTAAATATACGTTCCAGACTTTAAATGAAACGGCGGGAGGAACTTTTCGCATTCCCCCCAAATTCACTCTCTCCTCTCTCTCTCTCTCTCTCTCTCTCCCGCGGCTTCGGTGATCGGCGTCGGTGTCGGCGTCGACGTCGGCGTCCTCTCCTCTCTCTCTCTTCCGAAGGTAATCCCCTCTCTCTCTCTCTCTCTCTCTCTCTCTCTCTCGCGGTGTCGTATAGGGGCAGCGGGGGCGGCGGGCTTGGGGCGGGGGCGTCGGAGGCTGGGCGGCGGACTTGGGGCGGGGGCGTTGTTACTAAACCTTCCACGATACTAATCCGAAATGGTCTATACTAATCCAACACGGTCGATACCTATCGGATATGACCGATACCAAATCGATAAGGCCAATATGAATCCTAGCTATTCGGCCGATACATGTACATATCGGATGTAGGACGATACCAATTTGTTAAGGCCAATACCAATATGATACGTCATATACCAAACCGATAGACCGATACTAATCTGATACACTAGATACTAAGTACATCCGGCCTATACCAGCGGATCCACCAATTACTGCACGATAGGCCCAACGACTCCAGTTACATCCGATTATTGGTGAATACATGATTACATAGTAATTCTGTTAGTCTTGTGATACATATTTTTACTCTCTCATGCTACCAACGTCACAACTTTTCCAGTGCTGCTCCCTCTAATGATGATGAACGCAAAAAACCAACGTCACAACTTTTATAATTTGAGTAAATTTCTTTACCCTATATGAAAATTTCGGTTGTCAGAAAGATGGCTCATAGGACTCGTCGAGGTGGTGCTGCTAGTCGAGGAAGGGGTCGAGGCAAGAAACCCTTGGAGGTCGACACGGAGGAAGTTCCCGTCGTCAAACAAGAGCCGGTGACTGTTAAGGAGAAGGTGTTACCAAAGGTCGAGGTCAAGGAAGAACCGATGACCATCAGGGAAAAGATTGCTCCCAAGCTTGAAGTTAAGGAGGAGCCACCGTCAGAGAGTAGTAGCATCGGGACCGACCCTCCTGTCCCTACAGAAGACCTCAACCAGATTAAGCCTTCGTATGCAAAGTGGCTGATAGAATGGTACATGCCTCAACGCAACTATGATCCCTGGCTGTGAGGATTCATTGTCTGACTTGTGGTCTTTGTTCAGGCCAAAGTCGATTTTCCTATGTGTTTTAGAATATTTGTGGAAATTTTAGAATATTTGTGGGAATTTTGGAATATTTGTGGGAATTTTGGAATATTTGTGCTATGATCGGATTATAACGACGAATATTAGGTTACTCTTCAGGATAATTGATGTCTATTTTATATTAATTTGGTTTGGTCTATATGATTCTTGGATAATTGGTGTGCATTAAATTCGTATGTGCATATTTGGTCTATGTGATTCTTGGATAATTGGTGTGCATTATATATTTGGTCTATGTGATTGTTGGATAATTGGTGTGCATTATATATTGGTTTGGTTTATGCATATTTTTGCGAATAGGGAAAGCTCTGTAAATTTTTTTTCAAAATATTCTCAGTTAGCGACGGACTAGTGACCGTTGAGCGACGGATATTACCAGTTTTCGACTACTGTCCGACGGCTAATCTGTCGCTAACTGGAGATTTGAAAATGTTTTCAGGTAGCGACGGGTGGTCGACGGAATATCCGTCGGCACAGTTCTGATGGTATATAGTTCGACGGACTAGCGACGACTTTTCCGTCGCCCGTGTTCTGGAAATACCAAGAAGTTCCAGAACATGGTCGACAGAAAAGTAGTCCTTATTCCGTCGCTAAATCGTCTTTTGTTAGCGACAGTTGTCGACGGAACCCTGGTCGACGAATTTTTCGTCAGCAAACCGTTGCTAATCCGTCCTTTGTTATCGACGGCGGTCGACGGATTAGCGACGGAACGATACACTCTGATACGCTATTACGATGGTTTACCGATGGAACTTAACGTCGCTATTGTCTAAACAGTTCAGTATTTAATACTTGAAAGGGACGACAGTCCGTCGGAAAGTAGTCGCTTATGCTTCGTATTGTGAAGTCGAAATGCCGTCGCTAGTCCGTCGCTTGACGACTACGTAGCGACGGACCATTATTAGCGACGAGCTGATTGCCGACGGATATTTTTGGCCAAAATTCGTCAGTGATCGGTCGCTAATAGAAATTCCCGTCGGACTGGCGACGGATCTGGCCGTCGCTAAATGGACAAATTTTGGTAGTGTTAGGGTTCATCGTAAAAAAGAAGAACGTGCCCAAAGAAAAGTCCCGGAGAATGCGGTAGGGACTAGGAAATGTGGATGTCCTTTCAAGATAGTGCTTGTATCAAAAAAATGATAGAAAATGGACAGTTGAAGTCAGAAATGGGATGCACAATCATACTCTAACGGAGACACTTACTGGTCATCCGTATGCCGGAAGATTGAACGGAGATGAGAAGAAGTTAGTTGAAGAATTATCCAGTTCCGGAGTTGGCCCTAAACAAATTTATTCTGTGGTGCGTCATAAGAATGAAAAGAACAAGTCTACTATACGAACAATTTATAATGCACTATCGGGATCGAGAATAAATACTCTAAGAGGAAGAATAGCGATACAACAAGTATTGAAATTACTTGCCGATAATTACTATACAGAGTACCATATAAGACATCCGCAGTCTAATGAAGTCACTTCTATATTTTGGGCGCATCCTGATTGTATACACATGGCACGGTCCTTCGCCGATGTGTTGGTTGTTGATTGCACGTACAAGACTAATATATTTAATATGCCACTTTTTTACATTGTCGGCTTCACATCTACGGGTAAATCATTTTCAATTGCATTTTTTTCTTGAATAATGAAATAATAGAGGACTATACAAGGTCTTTGAACAAATTGAAGACACTTTACACTGGACACAAAGAGCCGTCTGTTTTTATCACCAACCGAGAATATGCATTGATAAATGCTATAGATATCGTATTTCCTCATGCTCGTAGACTATTATGCACTTGGCCTGTAAATCAAAATATTCAAGCACAATGCAAGAGCAAGTTTGAAAAAGTAGACGACAAACTTGATATGGACCGCCTTGCATAATTCTACAACGATTGGACCCTTGTATGACGAGTAAGTACTAAAGACGCTTTTGACAAAGCATGGTTCGTATTCAAAGAGAAGTGAAAAAATAGCAACAAGCCATGTATATCTTATATCAAAGACACATGGCTTGATTAACATAAAGAAGATTTCGTCTTAGCATGGACGAATATGGTGGAGATGATTTTGGCCTTTACACCTTCTTTCAAATTCTCAAATTCCCATGTACTGCATATCTTCGCATGGTTAATGACCCTCGAAAGATGCGAGCTTTTCTGAAAATAAAATAAGATAAAGAATGTATAAATATAAAATATAACTTCTATTTTCAAAAGTCAATTTATACTTAAGGTAATGAACTTGCCGGATCCTTCCATATGTGGTAAGAAATGTGGTTAGGGATCGACTTCAATAGAGAGCAACTGATTGGGCTCACTTCCGAATCGGCTCTATGAGAAGTGGCTCGCTGAGAAGGTCCAGAACCATCGTCACCTCCTCTTTGAACAATGGGTACATCAAAGAAGGAGGAGGAAGAATCAGGACGAGTCTTCTGTTGCTTCGCTTTAGTTGCAACGTGTTTGGTTGTCACGACCTGCACCCTATGTAGGGGCACAAGTGCGTGACAACGCCCAGCCTACACCGTAAAAACGGCATAGAAAGTTGTAGGTCTACTAGCCAACAAACAGTATATAATAACCTGTCATCTCCGCACGGAGGTATATAATATGAAATATTGATAAACTCAATCACAATCTAGAAGGAAAAAATCATGGCACGAAGACTAGATAGACATAATCACAAGTCCAAAATCCAGCTCAACAACGAGAAAGAGACACAAGTAATATAGTTATACAATCCCAAATATAATAACATAAGCATAAGTAGCAAGCTGGAGACAAGGTCCAGTCCAAATAACTCTAACTAAGCAATAGGTAAAGTCTCGTCAGGCAGAGCTAAGCCCTGCTGAACTAAGGTCTCCAAGTCTAAGCCTACTACGTCATCCGGACCGTAGTAGGTACTGTAATCCTTCTCATCAGGATCTGTAATATTTTGTCAACATATCCAGTCAAGATGGAACGAGTACAATCCACTAACAACAGTTCACAAGATATGACAAAAACTATAAGACTGTAAATAGAGAGTATATACAAGAAATCATGGAATGTACATGTGAGTATCATGGCATGGTAAGCTGTAAATCTAGAGCTAGAACAAGGCAAGTAAAACTGATCATGGCATATACAAGAATCAAGAATTATCTATCTAGGTGTGTGAGTACTAGCTACGATATAAGGCCGGCTTGGGACATTGCACAATAGTAACAGGCCTGGCTAACCATACGTGGGGTGTATGATCAACACTCATAATTAATATATGCACAATAGGCGCACAATAGGCTTGACCACATATCTACACTAATACTCCTCCGCCCCCGACTGGTAGAGTGGATCCAAGCAAGATACGTTACGACACAAGATTCTGTAAGAAGGGAGCAAGTCTCCTCGAGAATCGATGTCCATATACTGCACAAGAACTACAAGGGGGGCTTGCATAAGATATACCAAGATAACGAGGAATAACATCTCATATCAGGATCCATGAATACCAATCCGTGTGACCAATGTGTCGAGAACAAGCATATCTACACTAATTACATGAATTATAACAATCATCATAAATTGAAAAAATTATCAGAGAATGTACTTGCCTGTAATGTGATGGATAGATCGACTGAGTCCAAGAACAGTGCCTCGAGGACCTATAGATGGAATACTGTATCAATATAATGGTTTGGAAGTAAAATTAAATCATACTGAGTCAATCTAGGTCAAACAAGGTCAAACTAGATTGTACAGGGTCAATCTAAGTCATATTGGGCCTAACTAGGTCAAACTGGGTCAATACAAGTCAAATGGAATTAAACTAGGTCGATTTAAGTCAACGGTTGACTTACAGTTGACTTTTGGTCAACTGGTCAACTCTGGTCAACCCTAGGTAAACTCTAGGTCAACTTTAGGTCAAACTTGGCTAACGTTGACTAACAGTTGACTTTGGGTCAATTGGTCAAGTTCGGTCAAGTTTTAGTCAATTTTAGGCTTCGGTTGACTTTTGGTTGACTTTTGGTCAAAATAGTCAACTGTGGTCAACCAAGGTCTAAACTAGTCCAAGTCCACTATTTCTAACCATTACCAACCATAATATCCTAATTTTAGCTATATCTTAAAGTATTAAACTCATATGTTGAAAAATGGGTATTATCCCTATTTATCCTATTTACCCTTCCACTCTAACACTAAGGCCAAGTAGCTTTTCCTTAGGAGTTTCACTCCCGGCTTCCTAGGGTAGTAGGATACTAGCCTACACTATCATTATCTACCAAGCTTCCTAGGTGAAGTGGACATCCAGTCCATCTTACGGTATATGTTGTCGATTTACCGATTATCTTGAGTATCGCGAGATACTCAATGATATCGTGTGATACCATCCTCCTAATCCCACACGAAACTCCGATTTTAACTTAGGAGCCTACCCACAAAATCTAATTTACATTAGCTAAGTCTCATTCAAATTTGGACGCGTTCCGACACTCGGAACTCAAATCACCCTTTCACTAAATTTCGACTCACTCACTCTCCTCAAAATCCCATTCTAATACTACTCGCTTAGGACTAGTTGGGGGGGGGGGGGTATCTAGGGGCTATATATGGGAGTATATAAGTATATATATAAGGGGTATATAGGGCTAAAAGGGGGGGCTATGGCAGTTGCTATAGCTGCTACTGCTGTTGTTTTACCTACTGCTGCTGCTGCTGCTAATACTGCTTGCTGTTGCTGCTGCTATAGCTGCTGTGATGGGGGGGGGGGGGGCAGCAGCCCAACCCCCCCCCATAGTTGCTGATACTGCTCTCCTTTCTTCCCTTCTATTCCCTCCCTTCTTACCCTCTATCTCTTCCTCTCACTCTCTAAATTCCTCTCTAATCTCTCCTCTAACTCACTATATATATATATATATATATATATATATATATATATATATATATATATATATCACTCACATCTATATATATATATATATATATATATATATATATATATATATATATATATATATATATATATATATATATCACTATATCTATATATATATATATATCATATATATAATATATATATATATATATATAGATGTGAGTGATATATATATATATATATATATATATATATATATATATATATATATATATATATATATCACTCACATCTATATATATATATCACTCACATCTATATATATATATATATATATAGATGTGAGTGATATATATATATATATATATATATATATATATATATATATATATATATATATATATATCACTCACATCTATATATATATATATCACTCACATCTATATATCATATATTATATAGATGTGAGTGATATATATATATATATATATATATATATATATATATATATATATATATATATATATATATATATATATATATATATATATATATATATATATCACTCACATCTATATCTATATATATATATGTGTATGTGTGTATATATATATATATATATATATATATATATATATATATATATATATATATATATATATATATATCTATATAGATATAGATATAGATGTGAGTGATATATATATATATATATATATATATATATATATATATATATATATATATATATATACACAATACACATATATATATATAGATATAGATGTGAGTGATATATATATATATATATAGATGTGAGTGATATATATATATATATATATATATATATATATATATATATATATATATATATATATATATATATATATATATATATATATATAAATATATATATAAAATATATATATATATATAGGCACACATACACACATACACGTCTACATATATATATATATTTTTTTTCTACATACACGTCTATATATATATATATATATATATATATATATATATATATGAATGTGTGTGTGAGTGTCTATATATATATATATATATATATATATATATATATATATATATACATATATATGGACACACACACACACTCACACACATGGACACACACATATATATAGACACACACACACACACACACACACACACACACACATATATATATATATATATATATATATATATATATATATATATATATATGTATATATATATATATATGGACACACACACACATATATATATATGGACACACAAACACAAGGACACAAACACTAATCCTAGTCCTCCTAGGAGTCTCCCATAGGCCTCTAATCTCTACACAAAGGGACGCAACCATGGTGTGGTTCCTTTGGGTTCCAAAATCAATAAAATTCATAGGAAATAGATTTAGAGAATAGGTAATTACCAATTAGGAGTAAATCCTAATGAAACTCTCTCCGATACGAAGATTCTTGAAAAATGGACACTTCCACCTTGCACTTTTCTTCCAAACTTTGGTAGCTCCCTCCCTTGATGGTGTAGAGAGGATCTATGGAAGAAATTTGGGAGAAAATGGAAGATTTTGAGATCAAAACTCAAATCTAGGTCTAGGTTTTGGGAGAAACTCAAAATTAGGGAAGAACTTGAGAGTGGAGATGAGTTGAATGAAGAGGGAGGGTCCTCCCATGGTGGCCGACCATGTAAGGGGGTTTGGGGGCATTTGGCTAATGTCCAAAATGCCCTCCAAGCCTCCTTTAGGCCAAAATTGACTTAAACTATTTTTCGGGGTTGGAAAAGCCAAGTTAAAATCTACAAATTGATCGATTAAGTCACGGGTAAATTGTCTAAAGGTACCAGACTAATTGGTGGAATTTTATGGACCATGACTAACTTAAGTTTGGGTCCCGATCAGAGTCTAAGCTACCCCGGGTCCCCGATACAAGTCGGAATGAGCTGAAATTCGAACCCGACTCTAAAAATCCCCAAATAACAATAAAATTAAATAAAAATTTCTAAAATTCCCAGAAATGTAAAAATGGCCATTTTACCCCTATTTATGAAAAGTGGGAGTGACAAGTCTACCCACCTTAAAAAAATTCGTCCTCGAAATTGAATGAGAAACTAACACAGCAACATAAAAGAACAATGGAAGAAAAGAAAAATTTTACCTCAAGGCTCGAAGAGATATAGAAATCGCTCCCGCATGTCGTCCTCTCTCTCCCAGGTAGACTCACCTGGAGAGTGGTGCCTCCATGCAACGCGAACCAAGGGAATGACCTGGTTCCGGAGCACCTTCTCTCTTCGGTCCAAGATCTCAACCGGCTTCTCTGGATAGCTGAGAGTCGGTCCCACTTCGATCTCGGAGTGGTCCAAGATGTGACTGGGATCTGCCACGTACCGTCTCAGCTGTAATACGTGGAACACGTTGTGCACTCCCTCTAGTGCGGGCGGTAACTCCAGTCGGTAAGCCACTGTACCGACCCTGCCCAAGATACGGAAAGGTCCGATGTATCGTGGACTAAGCTTCCCGCCACCACCAAAATGAATTATGCTATGCGTCGGAGAAATCCGCAGAATCACAAGATCACCAACCTAGAACAAAAACACAAGACTTAAAGCTTTATCTAAAATAATCACAATCAGACTCAAATACTAAAAAATCTAAACTATACCTCAAACTCCAACGGCCTCCGGTGGCTATCGGCCCAATGCCGCTGCCTGTCCTGCGCCACCCGAAGTCTATCTCTGATAACCCTGACCTTCTCTGCAGCATCCACTACCATCTCAGGTCCAAGCAAAACCCTCTCGCCGACATCATCCCAAGACAAGGAAGTACGGCACCTCCGTCCGTATAGAGCCTCGAAAGGTGACATCTCTATACTGGCTTGGTAGCTGTTGTTGTAAGCAAACTCTACAAAGTGAAGGTGGTCCTCCCAAGATCTCCCGAAGTCCAAGACACAGGTACGAAGCATATCCTCGAGGGTTTGAATCGTCCTCTCCGACTGTCCATCTGTCTGGGGGTGGTATGCGGTACTGAACTTGAGCGATGTGCCCAAGCTAAGCTGCAAACTCCTCCAGAAGTGGGAAGTAAATCGGCTATCCCGATCCGAGACTATACTCACTGGAATCTCGTGCAATCGGACTATCTGCCACACGTACATCTCGGCCAGCCTCTCCGTAGACAAATCTACCTTGAAAGGCAAAAAGTGGGCCGATTTGGTCAATCGATCAATAATGACCCAAATCGCATCCTTCTCTCATGGAGAGCGCGAAAGTCCAGACACAAAGTCCATAGTAATATGTTCCCACTTCCACTCAGGAATAGGTAGTGGCTGGGAGCAATCCACCAGGTCTCTGTCTCCCGGCTTTCACCTGCTGGCACACCAAGCATCTAGAAACGAACTGAGCCACCTCGCGTTTCATGTCATACCACCAAATATGCTATCTCAAGTCTCTATACATCTTGTTGGCTCCGGGATGCATAGAGTACTGAGAACGATGTGCCTCCTGAAGAACCTCCTCCCGAAGTCCTCCGCTCGGCACGCACAATCTGGTACCATGCCTCAACGACCCATCTCCCGCTATAGAGAACTCATCCAACAGTCCTGCCCGGACCTGCTCCCTGATGACCCTCAGAGCCTCATCCTCAAACTGAGCTGCTCTGACTCTGTCCATCAGCTCTGACTGCACCTGAAGACCCCACATCTGCTCCTCAAACCCAGGAACTATCACCTCTATGCCCAAGCTCTCCAGATCTGCCAGAAGGTGATGATCCATCGTCAAACACATGGCCACGGGATACCTGCTCAAAGCATCCGCAACCACGTTGGCCTTCCCCGGATGGTACTGTAAGGATATATTAAAATTCTTCATCAGCTCTAACCATCGCCTCTGCCTCATATTCAGCTCCTTCTGGGTAAACATGTACTTCAAGCTCTTGTGGTCCGTGAAGATCTCCACACGCTCTTCGTACAAATAGTATTTCTACAGCTTTAAGGAAAATATGACCGCTGCCAACTCCAAATCATGAGTCGGGTAGTTCTTCTCATGTGGTCGTAACTGCCTAGATGCATAAGCAATTACCTTTCCATGCTGCTGAAGAACGCAACCCAGACCCTTTCCCGAAGCATCACTGTAGATCGTGAATCCTCCGGACCCAGATGGCAACGTCAAAATAGGAGCCGATGTCAACCTCTTCTTCAGCTCCTCGAAAGCAGCCTGACACTCATCAGTCCAGACGAACTCTACGTCCTTCCTGGTGAGTCTAGTCATCGACTCTGCTATTCGAGAGAAGTCCTGCACGAACTTCCTATAGTAGCCTGCCAAACCCAGAAAGCTCCGAATCTCGGCAACTGAACTGGGTGTCGACCAAGACTCCACCGCCGCAATCTTCCTCTGATCTACTGAAATCCCATTACCAGATACAACATAGCCCAGGAACACCACTCGATCTAAGAAGAACTCGCACTTTGACAGCTTTCCATACAGCTGCTCCCTCCTCAGAGTCTCCAGCACAACCCGCAGATGCTCCTCGTGCTCCTCAGGCATCTTCGAATAGATGAGAATGTCATCAATGAAGACCACCACGAACTTGTCAAGGTATGGATGAAATACCTTATTCATCAAGTTCATGAATACCGTCGGGGCGTTAGTCAACCCAAACGGCATGACGGTAAACTCATACTGGCCATAGCGGGTACGAAAAGCAGTCTTCGGAATGTCATCCCCCTTATAGCTGATGGTACCCCGATCGCAAGTCTATCTTCGAGAACACCCTCGCGCCGCTCAACTGATCAAACAAGTCATCAATCCTGGGCAAAGGATACCTATTCTTGATAGTAAGGTTGTTGAGCGCTCGGTAGTCGATACACATTCGTATCGTACCGTCCTTCTTCGGGACAAATATGACTGGCGTGCCCCAAGGCGAAGAACTGGATCTGATAAAGCCCTTGTCCTGCAGCTCGTCGACTTGATTCTTTAGCTCCGCCAACTCGCTGTTGTTGATCCGATAGACATGCTGAGAAATAGGCTCAGCGCCCGGCATCAAGTCTATCGTGAACTCAACATCTCTATCCGGCGGCATCCCCGGCAATTCCTCGGGAAAGACATCCAAGAAATCTGCAATAAATGGATGCGGCAACTCCTGTCCCGCCAACAAGGCTCCACAGAATCCATCTCCCGGCTCCGCTGCTCCTCTGACAAACTAAAACTCTGGCTCTCCTGGCGGACTAAATAACACTCTGTCTGCTCTACAATCTATGCTAGCATGGTGCCTGCTCAACCAGTCCATCCCGAGTACCACATCGTACCTCAGAAGTGGCATTACGAGCCAGCATGCGCTCAAATCTCGGCCTCCCAGAGTGACTCTCCGCCCCTTGTAAATATTATTAACCAGGATAATACCTCCCCCGGTCATAATCTTGTAAGTCCTATCCAGATATTCAGCAATAATGTTGTGTCTAAGTGCAAAAGAAACTGACACAAAACTGTGCGTAGCACCTGAATCGAACAATGCTAAGGCAGAAAAAGAATCAAGAAGAACCGAACCTGCAACAACATCTACGACTGGCTCGATCTCCTCGACTGCAAGAGCAAAAGCCCTGCCCTGGACACCCCGCTGCTGGTGGTGCTGTGCAAACCGCTGCTGCTGGGTCGGAAGCGGACCCCTCGGCTGCACTGCAGGTACTCTCGCCGGCGCCCTCTGAGCTGTACCAGTAACACGAGGGTTCACTGGACACTCCCTCAACTGATGGCCTGCGCCGCCGCAAAAGAGACACACTCCTAGTCTCTTCCGGCAAACCTCAAAAGTATGACCAGGCTTCTTGCAGAAGTTGCAAAAAGCCCCATGCTGTGCCTGCCTCGGCTGAGTGTGTTGCACCTGCTGAACCGGTGCTCTGGCTTGAACCTGCGGCTGGTGATGCTGGAAAGAACGAAGCTGAAGCTGAGGGCGCTTAGCTGCCCCTGCGCTGCTAGTAGCCCCCGAGAAAAGATCGCGATCCCTCTTAGGCTTCAAGCCCCACTTCCGCTCTATCTTGCGGGCCTCCGCGTAGATATGGGTATAAGTCTCATAGAAGGAGGGAATAAGGATCTTGATATCCCAAGTCAGCCCCTCCCTGAAATAGCTCGTCCTGATCTCCGGGTCTCGAACCATGTACTCCGCGTATCGGCTCAGACGGCCGAACTCAGCGGCGTACTCCTCCACAGATAAACTGCCCTGCTGCAGATCCTGGAACTGCCGTACCAGGTCTATCTTGTCTGTAGGGGAAAAAAACTTCTCCTTGAAGAGAAGCTTGATCTCTGCCCAAGTATGGTCCTCTCCAGCTAGGGCTGGCTCGTTCCTGAACCAGGTGCGTGCAATGTCTAGCAACTGCAAACCTACCACCTTGACCTTTAGGTCGTCTGCGAGGCGGGAGGCCCTCATCTGTCGCTCGATATCCTCGAGCCAATCATCAGCATAGACCACACCCTCGGTCCCGCTAAAGTCATGGGGCCTGAGCTTCTTGAAGTCCTGGATATCTCCGTAGCTCGTACGCGTCCCATGATGTGGAGCCCTCTACTCCACGTCTGTAAGGGCCAACTGATGGGCATCCTCCATGCCCTGACGCATCGCGTCTGTCTGCCTCTACTGAGCCTCGGCCTGGGCTCTCTGAGTCTCCAGCATCTGCTGGAGGAAAGTAAGCATCTGTCCAATATCTGTAGGCAGAGGAGGTGGAGGTGGAAGTACGTCTGCAACTGACGGAGGAATCCGCTGTGCAGGAGGAAGAAGAGCGCCCATATCAACCATTGCTACTGCGGTCGGAATAGTCGTAGCAACCCCGGGGTCAGCCCTCGAAACTGGCGGAGGAGCGCCCCCAAGAGCTACTGCCGACACCCCGACTGCAACAGGAGTGTCTGGATCAGGTCCGCGAGTCATAGCAGACCTCTCCACGTCCGCGGACTCAGGATGCTGGGACCTGGTCTGCACCATCCTGAAGGTAGAATAAAAGAAGGAAATCAATATGGCACATGAAATATTATATCAAGGAGGACAATTTGAATACAAAAATTAATATCAAAAGGACAGTTAAAAGATCAGCAAGTGGAAGTTTTCCTATTTTGTGATTGAGTAACTTAGCCTATAGCCTATCCTAGATACGTACCGCAGGCTTGTAACAGCACTCTAAGTAGAGCGCCACTACGACATCGCACTAATTGCGACTTTCGACCTGTATGGGCCACCACTAAAAAGTGTCACGACCCGTACCCTAGGTAGGGGCACAAGTGCGTGACAACGCCCAGCCTATACCGTAAAAATGGCGTAGAACGCTGTAGGTCTACTAGCCAACAAACACTATATAATAACCTGTCATCTCCGCACGGAGGTATATAATACGAAATACTGATAAACTCAATCATAATCTAGAAGGAAGAAATCATGGCACAAAGACTAGATAGACATAATCACAAGTCCAAAATTCAGCTCAACAACGAGAGAGAGACACAAGTAATATAGTTATACAATCCCAAATATAATAACATAAGCATAAGTAGCAAGCTGGAGACAAGGTCCAGTCCAAATAACTCTAACTAAGCAATAGGTAAAGTCTCGTCAGGCGGAGCTAAGCCCTGCTGAACCAAGGTCTCCAAGTCTAAGCCCACTACGTCATCCGGACCGTAGTAGGTACTGTAATCCTCCTCATCAGCATATGTAATATTTTGTCAATATATCCAGTCAGGATGGAACGAGTACAATCCACTAACAACAGTTCACAAGATATAACAAAAGCTATAAGACTGTAAATAGAGAGTATATACAAGAAATCATGGAATATACATGTGAGTATTATGGCATGGTAAGCTGTAAATCTAGAGCTAGAACAAGGCAAGTAAAACTGATCATGGCATGTACAAGAATCAAGAATCATCTATCTAGGTGTGTGAGTACTAGCTACGATATGTGGCCGGCTTGGGACATTGTACAATAGTAACAGGCTTGGCTAACCATACGTGGCGTATATGATCAACACTCACAATCAATCTATGCACAATAGGCGCACAATAGGCTTAACCACATATCTACACTAATACTCCCTCGCCCCCGACTGGTAGAGTGGATCCAAGCAAGACACGTTACGACACGAGATTCTGCGAGAAAGGAGCAAGTCTCCTCGAAAATTGGTGTCCATATATTGTACAAGAACTACAAGGGGGCTTGCACAAGATATACCAAGATAACGAGGAATAACATCTCATGTCGGGATCCATGAATACCAATCCGTGTGACCAATGTGTCGAAAACAAGCATATCTACACTAATTACATGAATTATAGCAATCATCATAAATCCGAAAAGTTATCAGAGAATGTACTCGCCTGTAATGTGATGGATAGATCGACTGAGTCCAAGAACAGTGCCTCGAGGACCTATAGATGGAATACTGTATCAATATAATGGTTTGGAAGTGAAATTAAATCATACTGAGTCAAACTAAGTCAATCTAGGTCAAACAAGGTCAAACTAGATTGTACAGGGTCAATCTAAGTCATATTGGGCCTAACTAGGTCAAACTGGGTCAATACAAGTCAAACGGAATTAAACTAGGTCGATTTAAGTCAACGGTTGACTTACAGTTAACTTTTGGTCAACTGGTCAACTCTGGTCAACCCTAGGTAAACTCTAGGTCAACTTTAGGTCAAACTTGGCTAACGTTGACTAACAGTTGACTTTGGGTCAATTGGTCAAGTTCGGTCAAGTTTTAGTCAATTTTAGGCTTCGGTTGACTTTTGGTTGACTTTTGGTCAAAAAAGTCAACTGTGGTCAACCAAGGTCTAAACTAGTCCAAGTCCACTATTTCTAACCATTACCAACCATAATATCCTAATTTTAGCTATATCTTAAAGTATTAAACTCATATGTTGAGAAATGGGTATTATCCCTATTTATCCCATTTACCCTTCCACTCTAACACTAAGGCCAAGTAGCTTTTCCTTAGGAGTTTCACTCCCGGCTTCCTAGGATAGTAGGATACTAGCCTACACTATCATTATCTACCAAGCTTCCTAGGTGAAGTGGACATCCAGTCCATCTTACGGTATATGTTGTCGATTTACCGATTATCTTGAGTATCGCGAGATACTCAATGATATCGTGTGATACCATCCTCCTAATCCTACACGAAATTCCGATTTTAACCTAGGAGCTTACCCACAAAATCTAATTTACATTAGCTAAGTCTCAATCAAATTTGGACGCGTTCCGACACTCGGAACTCAAAATTACCCTTTCACTAAATTCTGACTCACTCACTCTCCTCAAAATCCCATTCTAATACTACTCGCTTAGGACTAGTTGGGGGGGGGGGGGGGGGGTTATCTAGGGGCTATATATGGGAGTATATAAGTATATATATATAAGGGGTATACAGGGCTAAGGGGGGGCTATGGCAGTTGCCATAGCTGCTACTGCTGCTGTTTTACCTACTGCTGCTGCTGCTAATACTGCTTGCTGCTGCTGCTGCTATAGCTGCCTGCTGTGATGGGGGGGGGGGGCAGCAGCCCAAAACCTCCCTATAGCTGCTGCTACTGCTCTCCTTTCTTCCCTTCTATTCCCTCCCTTCTCACCCTCTTATCTCTTCCTCTCACTCTCTAAATTCCTCTCTAATCTCTCCTCTAACTCACTATATATATATATATATATATATATATATATATATATATATATATATATATATATATATATATATATATATGACAAACATACACACACACACACACACACACACACACACACATATATATATATATATATATATATATATATATATATATATATATACATATACATATATATGGACACACACACACTCACACACATGGACACACACGTATATATAGACACACACACATGGACACACACGTATATATAGACACACACACACACACACACACACACACACACACACACACACACACACATATATATATATATATATATATATATATATATATATATATATATATATATATATATATATATATATATATATATATATATATATGGACACACACACACACACACACACATATATATATATATATATATATATATATATATATATATATATATATATATATATATATGGACACACAAACACAAGGACACAAACACTAATCCTAGTCCTCCTAGGAGTCTCCCATAGGCCTCTAATCTCTACACAATGGGACACAACCATGGTGTGGTTCCTTTGGGTTCCAAAATCAATAAAATTCATGGAAAATAGATTTAGAGAATAGGTAATTATCAATTAGGAGTGAATCCTAATGAAACTCTCTCCGATACGAAGATTCTTGAAGAATGGACACTTTTACCTTGCACTTTTATCCCAAACTTTGGTAGCTCCCTCCCTTGATGGTGTAGAGAGGATCTATTGTCACCCTCACTTTTCCAAGTTATGGGTAAAATGGTAATTTTCTATTTTATAATATTTTTGGGAATTTTATTTCATGAATATTAATATTTAATTATTATAGGAGTCGGGTTCGAATTTTATCGCATTCCGAGTTAATTCGGGACCCCGGAAAATTTCGACTTGAGTCGTATTTAGCATGTTAATTAGCCATGGCCCACCAAACTAAACTTTTAGGTTTAGGAGTTTGGACTAGTCCCCCATGAGTAATTAAGCTTAATTATGATTTTTATTTATTTTTTTGCTAATCCCAAAACCCAAATTGGCTTAACTTAGCATGTAGGTTTAGGGAGGGGCAAACTTGTAATTACAAGTGCCCCTACCCTTCCCCCATGGCCGGCCATATAGTCCACCCCCTCCACCTCTCCTTTCTTCATCACTAAGTTATCACTCTCTCTCTCTCTCTCTTCATTTTCATTCTTTCCAACTTCTTCTTCTTCTTCAAATCTACATTTTAGGTATGTTTTTTTTAACCCTCTTTAATTCCTCATTTTGCATTCATTCCTTCACATTAATTAGAGAGGGGACCATTCTCTACAAGTTGACCCTAGATTTTGTAGGTTCTCCTAAAATCTAGTTTAAGGATTTATTATGGTTTTACCACATTTTAGAGTGGTATATATATATATATATATATATATATATATATATATATATATATATATATATATATATATATATATATATATATATATATATATATATATGTATTTGTGTGTGTGTAGAGGAGAGGGGTAGTGGTGTATATGTGTGTATATTTGTGTATAAGTATGTGTGTGTGTCCATATATATATGTATATAGATATATATACATTTATATGTGTTGTGAGTATATATATATATATATGCATATATATAGTTATGTATGTGTGTGTATATATATATATATATATATATATATATATATATATATATATATATATATATATATATATATATATATATATATATATATATATATGTGTGTGTGTGTGTGTGTGTGTGTGTGGTCATATATATATGTGTGTGTGTATTGTATGTGTAGAGAGGGGAAGGGAATGAGATTTATAAGTGAGAGTTTATATATATATTAGAGAGAGTTAGAGTGGAGTTTAGAGTGATTTAGAGAAGGGGAAATGAGGGAATTTGAGAGGAGAAGAGGGGAGAAGAGGAGGGCAGCCACCAGCAGCTAGGGGGGCCAAGGGGGCTGCTGCTCCCCCCCCCCCCCAAACACAGCAGCAGCAAGCTGCAATAGCAGCAGTAGTAGACAACACAGTAGCAGCAGTAGCACCCCAAACAAGCCCCCTTTTGACCCCCCGTAACCCCCCGTGTATACCCCTATATGTATACCTATATATATACATATATATACCCTATATATTAGCTCTATATACCCCTATTTAGCCCACTAAAATAGCCCCCTAAGTTAGTCCTAAGTGAGTGTGAAAAATGGGTTTGAGTGAGTGAGTGAATATTAGTTAGGAGTTTTAGTGAAGGGGTGAAATTGAGTTCCGTGATTCGGAACGTGTCGAAACTTGGAGGAGACTTAGATAATGTGATTTAAATTTTGTAGGTAGGCTTCGGAGTTGGAATCGGGGTTACGTGTGGGATTAGGAAGATGGTATCGCACCGCACCATCGCGTATCTTGAAATATTCAAGATAACGGGGTAAACGGGCGATACGGACCGTAAGATGGACTGGATGTCCACTTAACCTAGGAAACTTGGTAGGTAATGGTTGTATAGGCTAGTACCCTACTACCCTAGGAAGCACGGAGTGGAATTCCTAAGGGAAGGTCACTTGGCGTCGAGTTAGAACGGTTTAAGGGTAAATGTTAAGGGGTAATCGGGTAAATTCAAGATACGGAGTTCGGGTATTCGAATTGACTTAAAACTTGGGTGGCTTGTTGGGTACACCCTACAAATATCATATTTGAACCAATTTTGGCTCGGTTGACCCAGAGTTGACTTTTTATCCAAAAGTCAACCGTGAGTCAACACTTTGTCTAGATTTGACCCAATCCAAACCAGAGTTGGCCAGTTGACCAAAAGTCAACATGTGGGCAACATTTGACCAGTTTGACCTAGGGTTGACCTAGAGTTGACCAGAGTTGACCAGTTGACCAAAAGTCAACTGTAGGCCAACTCTTGACCCCGTTTGACTTTTTTCGACTTGTTTTGACTTGCGATGACTGGTATGACCTAGAGTTAACTTAGTCTGACTTAGATTGACTTGATATAACTTGATTTGACCTAGATTGACTTGACAGGACTTAGTGTAACTCAGTGAGACGTAGTTTGACCTAGATTTTATATCATTCATTGTGAATCATTCTTAAACTTGTTTAAACCTAAATTAACATACAATATCTCATCTTTAGGTCTCTGATTACCACTCTGAGCATTGATATACCCTATAGCTCAGGACAGCAGGCGAGTACATTCACTGATAGTTTTTATTGTCTTGATATTTGCTATATCCGATTCAGTCGTAGTGTCTTACTTGATTCTCAGTCACGATAGTTCACGGACTAGTATTGTCGGATTCCTGTCATGAGATGTCATTCCTGGATTTCTTGGAATACTGGTACTTGCTTGGTCTTGATTCTTGTACTTGTATTGACGCCGATTCCTGAAGAGGACTTGCTCCCCTCTTAGGGAATCCCGCGTCATGACGTGCTATATCCGGATCCGTATACTATTCAGGGAATGGAAAATTTTATAGATAGTGTGATCAATATCCACCTTGAGTTACTACTTGTATCATAGCTATACCCTCACCTCACGATGGGTATAGCCTAACCTGTGCTACTACTTGCTCCATAGCTTACCATCCCGGTCGGGCCGAGTCCACGTACTTGTAGCCGGTCGACTGGAAGCCTGATCTTGACCCATACCGATCACATTATGCTATAATATTCGAGGCATATTTTATATTTACTTTATCTTATCAGATATCCTATTCTGTTCTACATACAGTACTTCTCACCATGCTATGATTACAGTTACTCACATATTTTATATGCCTCTATGATGTACCTTGATTGGAGACTAAGTTCTGCTCAGGAGAAGAGTTACAACCCCGGTCCTTGTTTGGTTTAAGGGTTATAACTCGGCTTCCGAACGGTTCCCAAGTCTTCATATATCTTTGTCTTATAGTTCATTATACTGTCTCTTATAGAATTTGTCAATTCACATGGAACTGCTGTTAGTGCTTGTACTTGCTCATTTTCCTGACAGGATACCATTATGATATATTACGGATAATTCTGAGGCGGACTGCTCGACCTATTATGGGCTCGAGTTAGATGGAGTAGTCCAGGACCGTAGCCTTATAGTAGAGCCACTAGATTTTGTACTCCCGAAGTAGTATAGATTAGCTAGGTTTGACTGGACTGCGATCTAGCTAGCTTTATCAGACTGTAGCTTCTATATTATATTTTGAGATCCTGTGATGTTGTATATATCTGGGCTTGTATTGGACACTGGACTTATTTACTCTTTCATCTATCATATGTTCTCTTTCTGAGCTATCTACCTTAGTTTTATTCTGTGATTGAGACTGTATTGATATGTCACCTCCATTCGGAGAGTATATACTGCACAGGTACCTTTATACTGTTAGTCGTAGTATTTACAGACGTTATATGCAGCGTTCTACCGCCGATACTGCGGCGTAGGCTGGACGTACCCACGTGCTCGTGCCCCTCATAAGGGTGCGGGTCGTGACACGTTTTTGTGGTGGCCCATGCAGGTCGGTATCGCAATTAGTACGATCTCGTAATGGTGCTCGACTTATAGTACTAATTACGAGCCTGCAATTAGGACGTAGGACCTAGGATATGATAGGAGTTTCTCAATCACACCTAGGAAAAATTTTTCGATCTTTTGATTATCATGATTATTTCCCTTGTATTAAATTAACTGTCCTTCTTTGACAATATTTACTCATGTGCCATATTGATCTCTTTGTTCCAATTCGTCTCCAGGATGACGAAGATGCATCCGCAGGCCTCTGGATCGAGTAGCTTGCCCGAGAGATCTGACCAGGCCGAGGAGGAGGTTTACGAGACTGCCCCTAGTGATTCCACTATTCCGGAGACCCCGACAGTTGCACAGGCAGGTCTACCACCTCCACCCCAGAGGGTTACGGCCGTTGTTCCAGAGATACTGCCGCCACCACCACCGATACCGACGGATACACATCATATATTCCTTCTCCTTCAGCAGATGATGGAGACACAGCGGGCCCAGGCAGAGGCGTCGCAGCGCCAGTCGGAGGCATCACACCGTCAGATTGAGATGCTGAGGCAGAGTACGGAGAACTCGTATCAGCTTGTACTGGCAGCAGTGGAGAGAGTGGCACCGGGTACGGTGCAGGGCCCTACCGGCCAGCAGCCGTACAAGCAGCAGTCCAGACCGGGGACAATATTAGACTTTAGGAAGATGAGCTCCAGGGACTTTACGGGCACGGAGGGCATCCTCTATGCAGACAATTGGCTAGAGGATGTGCAGCGGAGCATGGAGCTGGCAGAGCTTCCTAGAGGACTTTGGGTTTCGGCCGCAGCCAGCCGATTCTTCGACATCGTGCTGACGTGGTACCGCACGGATCCTCGTGCGTCGGTGAGAGGGCTGGCATGGAAGGACTTCCGGAGGCTCTTCAAGGAGAAGTTCTTCCTGGACGTGGCTCTTACAGCATTGGAGGGCCAGTTCGTGGGTCTAGTGCAGGGGAACTCGTCGGTGGACGAGTATGCATCAGAGTTCTTCCGCCTTAGCAGGTTCGCTTCCGATATGATCCAGGATGAGGGGCAGAAGGCTCGTAAGTTCCGCAGGGGACTTATTCATGCAGTGCGCACCCGCACCTCGGGTCGCCGTGATGCGACGTTCGATCAGATATTGATGGACGCGCAGATTGCAGAGGAGAACTTCGGCCTCAAGCCGAAGAGGAGCGGAGATACTATGGGGGCGAGTTCCAGTGCGGGACCGGCCAAGCGTCCCCACTTTCAGCATCAGCAGAGGCCTTTTCAGCAGCAGCCTCCGTTGCAGATTCAGCAGGCACCGGCGCGTGCCCAGCAGCATCAGGGTCAGGGCCAGAGACAGACCCAGCAGTGTGCTTTCTGCGAAAAGATGGGGCACAACAGAGACGTATGTCGGAGGAGGTTAGGTGCTTGCCTATTCTGCGGAGGGACCGACCACCAGCTGAAGGGCTGCCCTGTTTGGGCAGCCAAAGGAGGCCAGGACAGGGTACAGCCGGCTAGAGGACCAGCAGTTCAGCAGAGAGGTCCTCCACTTCATACCCAGCAGCAGCGTTTTGTTCAGCACCAAAGGGGAGCACCCGCGGGCAGGGTGTTCGCTTTGGCAGCAGAGGAGGAGGGTAGAGCCGGTGGGAGATGTTGTAGCAGGTCATGTTCTCCTTGATTCTTTTCCTACTTTTGCCTTATTTGATTCTGGGGCGACCCATAGTTTTGTGTCTGTTTCTTTTGCTCTGAGACACAATATTATTGCTGAATATATGGGTAGGACTTGCAAGATTATGACCGGGGGAGGCATTATCCTGGTTAATAATATTTGCAAGGGGCGGAGAGTCACTCTGAGAGGCCGGGACTTGAGTGCGTATTCGCTCGTAATTCCCCTACCGAGGTATGATATGGTACTCGGTATGGATTGGTTGAGCATGCACCATGCTAGCATTGATTGTAGAGAAGACAAAGTTCTTTTTAGGACGTCGGGAGAGCCAAAGATCGAGTTTGCTCGAGGAGCAGCGGAGCCGGAGGCTGGATTCTGCGGAGCTTTGTTGGCGGGGCAGGATTTGCCACATCCGTTGATAGCTGAGTTCTCGGATATTTTTCCCGAGGAGTTGTCGGGGATGCCGCCAGACAGGGACATTGAGTTCTCTATAGACTTGGTGCCGGGCGCCGAGCCCATTTCACAGCATGTCTATAGGGTGAACAACAGCGAGTTGATAGAGCTGAAGAAGCAAGTCGACGAGCTGCAGGACAAGGGATTCATCAGATCCAGTTCTTCGTCCTGGGGAGCACCAGTCCTTTTTGTGCCGAAGAAGGACGGTACGTCCCGCATGTGCATTGATTACCGGGCGCTCAACAACCTCACTATCAAGAATAGGTACCCTTTGCCGAGGATCGACGACTTGTTCGATCAGCTGAGTGGGGCGAAGATATTTTCGAAGATAGACTTGAGGTCCGAGTATCACCAGCTGAAGGTGAGGCAGGATGACATTCCCAAGACGGCATTTCGGACTCGGTACGGCCAGTACGAGTTTACAGTGATGCCATTTGGGTTGACCAATGCTCCTGCGGTGTTCATGAACTTGATGAACAAGGTATTCCATCAGTACCTTGACAAGTTCATGGTGGTCTTCATAGACGATATCTTGATCTATTCGAAGATGCAGGAGGAGCATGAGGAGCACATGAGAGTTGTGTTAGAGACTCTGAGGAGGGAGCAACTCTACGGGAAGCTTTCGAAGTGTGAGTTCTTCTTGGACCAGGTGGAGTTCTTAGGTCATGTTGTGACCGAACACAGGATTTCAGTGGACCAGAGGAAGATTTTGGCAGTCGAGTCTTGGTCTACGCCCAGTTCAGTTGCCGAGGTTCGAAGCTTTCTGGGTTTGGCAGGCTATTACCGGAAGTTCGTCCATGACTTCTTGCGGATTGCAGAGCCAAGGACTAGATTCACCAGGAAGGACGTGGAGTTCATCTGGACTGTTGAGTGTCAGGCTGCATTCGATGAGCTGAAGAGGAGGTTGACTTCAGCTCCGATCTTGACTTTGCCATCTGGGTCAGGTGGGTTCTCGATTTACAGCGATGCTTCAGGGAAGGGCTTAGGTTGTGTTCTTCAACAGCACGGGAAGGTGATTGCCTATGCATCCAGGCAGTTACGTCCTCATGAGAAGAACTATCCTACTCATGATCTGGAGTTGGCCACGATTATTTTTGCTTTAAAGTTATAGAAGTATTACCTGTACGGAGAGCGAGTTGAGATCTTCACAGATCACAAGAGCTTGAAGTACGTGTTCACTCAGAAGGAGTTGAACATGCGGTAGAGACAGTGGTTAGAGCTGATGAAGGACTTCGATATATCACTGCAGTACCATCCGGGGAAGGCCAACGTAGTTGTAGATGCCTTGAGCAGGTATCCAGTTGCTATGTTCTTGACGACAGATCGTCATTTGTTGGCCGACCTAGATAGTTTGGGTATCGAGGTCATCATTCCGGGCATGGAGATCCAGATGTGGGGTTTACAGATTCAGTCTGAACTGATGGATAGAGTCACGTCAGCACAGTATGATGATGTTGCCCTGAGGAGCATCAGGGAGCAGGTGCGGACGGGCTTGCTTGACGATTTCTCTGTAGCCGAAGATGGGTCGTTGCGGCACGGTACTAGGCTGTGCGTTTCACGTGGAGAGCTTCGGGAGGAGGTTCTTCAGGAGGAGCATCGCTCTCAGTATTCTATACATCCTGGGGCCAACAAGATGTATAGGGACCTGAGAGAGCACGTATGGTGGTATGGCATGAAGCACGAGGTAGCTCAGTTTGTATCTCGTTGCCTTGTTGTTTGCCATTAAAATTGTTTTGATTGAAATCTTAATACAAACAGAACAGTGATACAATATAGGACTTAGATGTAGTCCTAGGAGTACACTTTTGTTTAAGCTGGGTCCTTAGTGCCAATGGAGCGAGTGGTAATGCGTTGACTCCGTTGACCGGCTGACGGCGGTTATCGGTTCTCTGAAGGTGTTGATTGCTCTGGGTGCTGGAGCTTGCTGAGAGGAGTAAGACGTTGAGTGTCTAGAACTGCCTCTCTGGTGATTCTCTGTTGTGGATTCTTTTTGTGAGTCTTCTCTTCTGAGTCTCTGTGTGTGTGTGAAGGAGATGACCCTTCTATTTTTAGTTTTGCAGGCTGGCTGCTCATGCGCGCATGTAGGATGCGCCGGTGTGGGAACACCACGTGGAGGTTGCTGATGGAGGCGCATGGATGCTGCGCCCTGATCGAGGGGGAGAACTCTTCATGCTGCTGTGGTGAGCCGGCACGTAGCAGGGAGAAGATCTTTCCGTTGCTGAAATCTTGGACGAGTTGAGTCAAAAGACACGTGTCGTCGACTCATGGTTCGAAGATCTCGGATTTGGTGGAGAGGAGTGATCTGGTGGACTGCGCCTTGGATTGGGCGTAGGAGGAGGCTGCGGCTCATAACCTTTAGGAGTTACAAACCATTTGGGGCGCATGGCTTTTGAGGCGCATGCAGGCGACTTTCCTTCTGTCTTTCGGGATCAGAGAGCAGTCTGAGGCGCATGGCTTTTGAGGCGCATGCTGGTTTGGACGCATGGCCGTAGAGGCGCATGCGGGTTTGGACGCATGGCCGTAGAGGCGCATGCGGATGGACGCATGACCGTAGAGGCGCATACGGATGGCCACGTGGCAGTAGCCGTCGGAGTCATGATGATGCTGACGTTGCCGATGCTTCGTTCTCTGAAAAAGCTGTCACTTGTTCAGACTTTGGGAGGCGTGCTGCCAACTCTGTCAGTTCAGCATTTAATGTTGGTGACGTTCGATGGACAGCTGAGTGGGCACGTCGGTTGGCGTTCCACTCGGTATGGAGATGTGTGGGGGTGCATCCTCTATAATGCGCCGAGTACTGTAGGGCGCGTCTGTATGATGCGCCTGACGCCGAAGGGCGCGTCCGTGTGATGCGCTGTCTGGCTGGCACATCGGACATGTCTTTTAATGATGCGACTGTCTCGCTCTTCGAGTGCTATAAATAGCCGTTTGGCTGAATTCGAGGCGTCCGGTTCATCCATTTAATGTAAATTCATTGCACGGAATTCGGAGGGCCATCCACTTGGCGCGTGGGTTTGATCTGCCCGGCCTATAAATAGTGGCATGGAGAGAAGATTTGCTTCTCATTCCCTCACGTACTTCCAATATGAATTTGAACATACGGGTGCATTCTGCTGACGAAGTGCTCCCGAGGGTGAAGATAAGACGCTGTGTTGTCTTCGATGCACTTGAAGGTGACTGTTACATCCAAAAGACGGAGTCGAGGGCTTCTGAGGCAGGCAGAAGGTGCCTGTTGCATCCAAAGATAAGGATGCTCGAGCCTCGTCTCCGTTATTCCGGAAGAGCCGTAGATCGGAATGGCGGTGCAAGGCTCTTTCTTCCTGCAAAGTGGGGTTTCCCCACTTTGATCGTGTCGAAAGCTGCTCCTTTAGCCATGGTTTCGATCACGGTCTTCCTTCGGCTTTGGAGGCTCTTTCGAAGCCTCCCCTGGCCACAGCATTTGCGGTGCTCTTCTCTTCCTTGGTTCCAGCCAGAGGGTTAAATGCTTTGTGTCGAAGCATTTATCGGGCGAGCCTGGTTGGAAGGGCGGCACATAACTGGGTTCTGCTCGGCCAGGTGAGCCTGGCTGGAAGAATTTGGCTGAAGGGATGCACATAACTGAGGTGCTGAAGAGATGATGGGATGCGCCTGGATGGAGGCGCATGATATCTGCTGCGCCTCACTGGTGGCGCATAGTGATGCTGCGCCTATCTGGAAACGCATGGTGGCCTTTGCGCTTATCTGAAGGCGCATGATGGCCGCTGGCTGTAGACTTTAGGCTCTTTCCTTTGTAGGAATTCTCCTTTGTACAACCTTTTCTAGACATGTAATAGACTTTTTTATATATAAATAAAAAGTCCTTCTTCAAATGTCTATAATTTATTGACTTTGCTGTGAAGTTCTTCATCTGAGTTCTGGCGCATGTAGTGTCTGGCGCATGGGCTTTCTGGTTGTGAAATTCCATGCTTCTACAAGACCCCTTTCAAAGTTTTCAAAACTTTTGAGTAAGTTTTGGAATACTTTGAATAAGAAGCATGGAGGTCAGGGCGCATGATTTTTGGGCGCATGCCTGTTCGGGCGCATGCTCTTCTCAGTTAATAACGATGGTGCCTCGGTAACCGAAAAGATTAATGATGATCTTTTGGTTTTATTTGCTGCTATCCTTGCACGGAACCCGAGGCGACGGCTGAGATCATACGTCATCTGTTCACGCGTGCGACCATGCCCTATAAATAGGTAAGAGTCGGAGAGAGAAGAGTTCTTCTCTCTGTGCCTCTGCTCTTTAGAGTTTCTTCTTCAAAACCCTAACTTCTCCTTCTTCGAGAATGGCTCCCAAGATCCTCGCGCGCTGCCGGCAAGGGGAAGGGAAGAAAGCGAAAGAGTCCGCGGATGAGGATGTACTATCACTCTGCGCCTCTTGCCGACGTTTCGTCTGAGGTGACAGGTGGATTCGTCTCTGCTTTGGGCTCTGTGCCCTAACTGCCGACGCGTATAGACTTCGGTCTTTAATGATACGCCGAGGTTCTATCTTGCCGACGTGCATAGGTTTATACCTTTATCATGCACCGAGGTTTAATGGCTGAGCGCATGGGTTCTATTCCCTGAAGATGCGCCGAGAAGCCTTTGTTGACGCGCATGGGCTCACGCTGACAATGCGCCGAAGCTCCAATGCCAAGCGAATGGGCTTACGCCAGATGATGCGCGAGACATGCTGACGCGCATGGG